>OU343218.1:198618622-198705972 GCA_910596185.1 Chrysanthemum makinoi | reverse complement strand
CCCCAATACTAATCTATCTTGTACATCGAATCACACCTATCGAATGTACACCTGAAAATATTTCACTAATGCCTTGATAGATCTTCAAGACACTCTTCACTAATGTCTCGTGACTTGACTTCTAGGCACCCTTCACTAATGTCTTCGTCTTGACACTTGAGACATCTTTCACTAATGTCTTCAACACTACACTTCTTAGAGAAAGAACCATCAACAAGATAACTTCAAGAGCCTTGATGATGAGGAAGTATGGCAACTCATAGACTTAAGCTTGCTTGACTTCAAAGGTGGTGATCTCGCCTTTAAGAGGAACCTAGAGAATCACAAAAAAACAAACTACATATAGATCACTTGGATCTAAGGTTAGAGAGTTTTTAACTCAAGGAGAAAGTATGTGAGAAAGGGGTGAGAAACAATTAAGAAATGGCTCACTATTTATAGAGAGAAAATGTCTACTGTTCCACGGATCCCACGGATCCCTCCCTTAAGGGATCCGTCCAGTGTAATCACTGGGATCCGTGGGACGATCCCTTTTGCCCATGGGTTTTGGGTCATGGGTTATGGGTTATGGATATCAAGTAGGTTCAATGTACCTTCAAGATGCAATGCATCTAGTCCATGGTTCATGGATTGAAACTATGGGCCATGGATTAAAACCATGGGTCATGGATATTATCCAAATATGACATAAGCATGATGTCATGCAATGGGTTATGGGTCAAGCACTCAACCTCCATGGATATGGGTCATGGACTTTGGGTTGTACCCAACTACATTCAATGTATTTGGTCAATGGGTCAAATACTTAAGTTTCTACCCAATTGTATTACCCAATATACTACATACTAGTTATGTGTATATTTTACCCAAATATGTAAACACTAGTTGTTGTACATATGTAATACTAAATCATAAAATCACTTATACTTGTTTTAGTGTTTTATGTGAAAACGTAAGTGTGTTAGAAAACTATTGGCTCAAACCATTTACGTATTTTATTTGTTTCCTTAAAATGATTTTTTAATGCTATCGACAAAACATAAGATCGTAAAATATAAAATAAACGCTTACTACTTTTATTTGTATTAACAAAAAAAAATGTACTCCTTTCATCAAAAAACATTATCCACAAACAAAAAATAAATAAATTGTGATATGTGTCATTAATGCTAGTTTTTTATTGATAAAAAGTCATTTTTACCATAATAGTTAATATAAAAATTAAGAATGAGTAATTAATGCGTGCTTTGATTATAAAGCTAAACTTAAAAAACATCATAATTACTATTCAAAACTAAAATGTGAACACTTTTTTTGGACAAAATTACTATTCAAATATAAAATGTGAACACTTTTTGGGATAAACATAAATAGTAAGGTGAACACTTTTTATGAGACGGATGAACTATAAGGAAATATAGTTTTCATGATAAGTCCAAAGTTATAATTATCTTAATTAAAATATACAATACTCAAGTTTGAACATAGTATAGATGCAATGATATCCTCTAAATTTTATTTGTCTAATAAACTCTTAGCGTGAATTATGCTATAAATGTTTCATCACAGAAATAGAAAATAAGAACCTTCATGTGCAAATGATATTGTAAAATGGTAAACAACACACTATATGACCCAACCAATCACCCTTTTTGTAATCCCAACACTAATAATTTCTAAAAATTTATCAACAAACTCTATTATATATAAGACATCAGATTATAACTTTTTTTACTTGTTTTATTTTGTTAGTTCATAGTTGATAAAAATGAATAACCACGCAACTTTAAAAGCTTGCCGCTATAAAATCATGTTTTTATGCATGGATTTTCGTCTAGTCTTTAAGAATAGCATAAAAATTTGTAAGTTTTTGAAGAATCAAGGATTTGACTTTAAGAGTCAAGCTATGCAAATGGGATTCACTCATTCACCTATATGTTTGGAAAGCATAACTATACATGAATCACACTTTTGGAATTCACGGCTACTACAAGGTGCATATATATAACCCTTGGCAATATATTGGACGATGATGATTTGGATGTATGGACCATAAGATTTAATTCCAAAGAAACTTCATGGAAATTTTGTTGCGGAAATTTAAAAGAAAGGCCACAAGTGTAGATATCTCTATGGCATTTAGGAGAGTAACAAATCATGTATGCATTTAGTAGAGAGAATTCTTTTAAGATTAAAAGAAAACATCCGACCATCCATCCAATTTTGTTCTAAATGCTCACATCAGATCTCTATTCTATTGGAAGTGGAAACTTGTCTAATTTATAAGCAAAAAAAATCAGCCCCCATTCATTCTCCCCACAAAAAAGGTTTTCTCGCTAAAACACACACACACCCTAAAAAATGATACGAACCAGATACGATAAAAAAAATATAAAAACAATGAAGATAGAATAATTGACGTTCGAGAGGTCGAATAAGCTCTCTCAATAATGATATCAAATCACTAATTCATTCATTATTCAACATGCTAAAGATTACAACCTAATGTGCTATTTAAAGGATATCTTAGACTTGTCATAATATTGTATCTTTCTCACCAAGAAAATACAATTAAAGGAAACTAGACAAAACTGAGATCTTCTAGCCTAAGGAAGACCCTAGAAGCAGGCTTATAGGGGTTTTCTCGCCTAATATTGCCCGACCTTCACGTGGGGTTAAATTGTTGGGTGGACCTGCTAGTGTAGACCTTGAGTTTAGCAGCGAGCTTGTTATGAAACGGGTTGCTAAAACCACTGTACTTATGGATGCCAAGCTATGCTTAGTGACCCTCAAGTGGAATTGCTGCTCCTTCGAAGCCAGCCGCATTTTCAAGTTATATTTTCCATACATGCTCCTCGTGTCTTTGGGAACTTGAGAAGAATGCGTGACCTTACTAAAGTGTATCTAAAATTCTGCGGACTCAAGACATCGAGCACGCTCCAAGCTCATATTTTTAGTAGGATTAACTTCTCTATAGCTAGAGGAGTGGGGGCCCAGTTAGTATCTCGGCTCCCTACTAATTTCTTGTAAATCTTATAATTTTCTAATAAAGTGATGTTATAAAATAAATAATAATAATAATAATAATAATAATAATAATAATAATAATAATAATAAGTTCATCCCATTTGCTTTTTCAACGTTTGGGGAGTTTGACGCGGAGGCTTTGGATACACTTGCACGCATAAGGACTATTGTTATTAGCCACTCAAATAATGTCAAGAGTGCTGCTTTTATTTTTCATAGACTAAGTTTTTGTATCCAAAAAGGAGTGAGAGCCCAACTAGTGTCTCGGCTTCCCACCAATTTCTTGTAATTCTTTTGGTTTCTAATGAAGGGTGTTTTTATTTAAAAAAAAAAAAAAAAAACCGCCACCGCCACCAACACCACCACCACCAACAACAACAACAACAACAACAAACAACAACAACAAACAACAACAACAAATTATAGTAATACAGGTTCGTATCAATACTCCCACCCCTCAAAACACTTTGCAATTAAGGTGTTGCTTAAAAATGTTGCCTTTGTTAATTCAGTCCATGTGCTTATTTGTATCCCTTTTTTGTGGTTGAAGTGCATGTAGTATTCCTGATATATCTTCTTGAGTTTTCTTATGTGCTTGTAATTGTTCATTGAACCAAATCCTTCAAATCCAAGATCAAGTGAGGTACTTGGCTTTTAAGGTTTTAGTAGGGTTTGAGCATGAAGGTTCAAAACCGAATTGCATCGGTTGCAAAATCATCGATCGACAAAACCGAATCCGACCAAACCATTCGGTTCGTTTTCGTTTCGTTCGTTCGGTTCGGCCGCACCCAAACCGACAAAAACATGCACAAACACACGTAAACGAACCGAACCGACGAACCCGACACTAAACCGAACAGAACCGACCATATTCGGTTTAGGTTTTTTATGGTTTTCGGTTTAGGTTTTTTATGGTTTTCGGTTTTGTCGGTTCGGGTCGATTCGGTTTTGGACCGACGCTCGGCCCTAGTTTTTAGTTTGGACACATGCAATCACAAACTTATTCCAAAATAGCGTAGGCTTTACCTTTCTGTGAGGACTCCGTGGATTTAGCTGGACCCCAATGAATGGACTTGTCCCTCGTGATTAATCTCTTAATTTATCGTTAATTTTATTGATTCGTGAAACTTTTCAAACACCAATGAGAAATTTGGACGCACCTATGTAAAAATTCATCTCGTGTAGATTGCAACAACATCAAGTTCAAGTTGGAACCGCTTTCACCATCCCTTCACCTCAATTAACTCTTTCTTCAAGACTCTTTGATGCCATTCCCTTTGTAATGAGCACTAAATCCCACCCAAGAATCCACAACTTTTGTGATGAATAGTAAAACCCGATGCGAAACAATATTTCTGCTGATCATTATTTTTGTGGAATCTCAAAATTGATATGAATTTGATACTAACCGATATGATAAAGAGATAAAACAAAATAAAAACAAATAATTGACCTTTGAAAGGTCAAATAAGCTATCCCAATAGTGATATCAAATCACTAATTCATCCATAATTAAGCATGCCGAAGATTACAACCTAATGTGCTATTTATAATAAAAATATCCTAGACTTGCCATAATATTGTATCTTTCTAACAAAAAAAATATATAATAAAAGAATACTGAATAAACTAACTAATAATAATATAACAATAGTAATGCAGGTTCGTATAAAACACACACACAAACCACACCATATCGAAAATCACAATCAAAATGACTCAAAACCTTCAATAAACTGAGGATTTAACCATAAATCATTATTATTGATTGTAATTACACAAATTTACATGTCAAAATTGGTACTTTTAAATCCAAACATAGTAAAAATCTATTGAATTGATGATAATCAGTTATACTAACAAAATTTGAAAGAAAACGCTATTGTTTATAAAGAAAATCAAGTTATGGATGACAAAAATTATCTTGTGGATGAGACAAGTTCAATTTCAAATCTAGAAGAAATTGTAGTTATGGTACCATGTAAAATCACATGTGATTTTAATTTTCTATTTGGTTTTTAAAAATTGCAAATCACACATGATTTACTGCTTTTGATTGCCAGATGAATCACATGAGATATGAATTATTATTATTATTATTATTATTATTTTTATATGTATATTAAGGTACTACGTGAATATAGGTCTTACTTAAAAGGAGAAACTTTGATGAATGCAAAAGCAAAAGCAATGAATGTTAGTTTGAAGTTGAAGAAAAGCCATGGATGTTGTGAAAAGATGACTACAAACATGACCTATACTTGAAAATTGTTTTAAATGTATTGTTACCATGTTTTAGCACTAAGGTGATGTTTGTTTATTCAGAGACTGAATCTAAATCAACCGCACATCCGATCTGACCGAGGCGAAATGTCTGAATCTGAATCGAAAATCTTGTTAAAGTAATGTGTTGTGTCATTTGCTTGCCCGTACTTTTTTTTTGTCAACAAGAGGCATTAAGACACCCCTCTTAAGTCTAGACCATTAAGATGTAAATCACCGCCAAAGGTCAATGGGAAAACCGTCTCAACGCTTCAAACGCCTAACCGACAAGAGGTTTGGCTCGTTAAGAGGCATTAAGAGGCTGTTAAGATATTCTTAAAAAAAACAAACACTACCTAAGTTTTATGTATTGTATTTGTATTGATTGAGTTAATTGTAATACTGTGAATAAAGTTTAGTCGAATATGAATGTATGTGATAACTTTATGTACTTTTTGAACTATGATACTTTATGTACTTTTCTTTTCAAGTTAATTGTGTAACACCCCCAAATCTCGTACCGAAGACTTAATCAAGTTTTTGGGGCGTTACTATTGGATTGGTATCGCACACAAGTAAAATAAAAGATAACCATTTAACCATTTAAAACCAATCCCAAATCAAATATTCAAACATTTAATCCAAAGATATAAATTTTAGGCCCAAAACATAGTTTAACAAAATAGGTCCCCATTATTTATCGAGTCAAATGATCCTTGAACCACGCCCATGCCAAGCCCACACATCAAGTAATCCAAACATCTCCAATTCCCAGAAATCATGTTAAAAGGTCACTTTACCGGTGAGTTCATAGGTTTACGTTCAACAAAATCATAGTGGACCAATAAGAGTTGATTTGCTATGCAAGACCTAAGATAGATAAACACCGCTTTCACACCGATCCATGCCGGATCACCAATCATAAACACACGCCCCGCATCCAGGACAACTCGGAGCTCGCGACTCTAGTCCAAAGACACCGTGGCAAAATCTAGCACAATTGCCAACCCCGGACTAGGTCGAGGTAGAAGTCTATTCTTAGTTAGGCACGGCTAACCTAAACTAAGATAACAACTACCACACATCTATCTAAACAAATAAGCATATAAGCAAATCCAAATAGTTTTCACGGTCCAAAAACAATAGCATGATTCTCACCCCAAATTAGTTCAAAACGAGTTAAACGTATATATAAAAGTGGGGCTATGAAACTCACCTTAAGCAATCAACGCACAATCAACGACAAATATCACTAGCGAAGATAATGTAAATCACAAAGACATCAACTATCGACTCGGCGCAACCTATTAATGTAGACCAACTTTAATACACATATTCCTCAAAATCAACGCTATCTACCCCAATATATTCTATTTCTTTATTTCCAAAACGCCTCGCTTCACCATTAATCCTAGTGTTTGGTATCCTCATGTGGGTGTATCACTCAATATGATGCCATGAATGCACTCAAACAACCAATATATAACTCAATGCGACACAATGAGACCTCTAAACGATAAGCTCCATAGTTCAATAAGTTTCGAAATAAATATTAGACCTTATCAATTGCTAACTCGATAAACTCATTCATTTATTCGTGTCGCTTATTATCACATAAATCATTCGTATCCTAAAGAGTCATAAGAATAAGTCACCCATTAATGTTACCAACGTACCTAGCGGGCTCTTATTAGATTCGTCAACCTAATAAGTCCGCTACCCACGGGGATCAACACTATTAATGCTAGTTATCCGTGAACCCACGCACACATAACGCAAATAAATAATTACTTATCCAATATTAAATGTCCAAAATTGACATTTATTGATAACCGTGTACTCGAAACATTACTTACTTATTTATTACAAAACCTTTCCAATTTAGTCGTTAGTTTCCGCTTAAACTAGTAAATAACAAGATAGATCTTGTTATTGATATTTTTAGTACAAAAGCCCATTATTATTTACATTTCATAATTTTATTATCATTTTCATATATAATACATATTTCGTCAAATCCCATTATAAATCTCATAACGTTATTCATTTCGAGTCCACTAGCACGAGTCATAACCGGCTTTTTAATCAATCAATAGTCCAAATTATACTAAAGTTCATGTTACTGCTTTGTCGGAGTCAACTATTGACTAAAAAGTCAAAGTGACGCCGACGTAGCTCAAAGTCAACAATATATATATCAAGTCCATAATTAATAGTCATAACGCCGCATTCAATCCCAAACCAACTCAAAACAATCTCGCCAATCAATCAATCAACCAATTATACTCGAAACCAATGTTATGACCCTAATGGTCATGACACGGTAGCGTCAAGACCACGGAACCAAACAAGCTTCTAAAAGCTTTTCGCTCCAAGCGCCTCATCCAAACCTCAACTAAACCAATCAATAAGCTACCAAATCGACCACTGACCCAAGACTCATGGTGGGTCTCAGACCACTAAGAGCCACGCATTTGCCCTATGTGGTTCGTACATCCCATATGTCTCAACCAAACATCACCAAACCAATTCTACAACACTCCAATCCAATCATTCAATCTCCAAACACTAACCAAACATAAAACCCATCAACTATTTTTAATCAAGAACATGCAACTAAACCCTAAAAATGCAAAACCCATCAAATTAATGCACCACACATGTACCAAACACTAATTACTTGTTTATTTCAACACTAATTAGCTTTAATTTCATGTTCCACCCAAAAGCACCAAAATTGTTCATGGTCGAAACCCTAGAATCAATTCGCGGGCTTTTTATAGCCTAATCAAGCTCAATACATGTTCCTTTTACCTTATCTAATCACCAATTGCAAAAGCCCTTTGAAATCTTTTGAAACCCTAAAAGTACGTAATTTTAATTTTGAATTTGGAGGTGTTAATGAAGTCCAAATTGAAGTGATGATATATGGTTGGAAAGAGGAGAAAGAGATCTTGCTTTGGTGGTGGAGGTGGTGGACGCCGAGTGAAGGCGGTGGTGGTTGAATATGGCCGGGCGCCACTTAGTGGTGGTTTAGGGTTTTAGTGAGAGAAAACCAGAGATAAAGTAGTGTGTGTGTTTTCTAGTGAGAGAAATGAAAGGTGGAAGTGAGGCTTGAGTGTGGTATTTATATTCATGAGCTAGAAACCTCAAAATAAATAAAAAGGAAGGGGGGGCGCCGCTACAACTAAAAAGGACTCGGTTCGGTTGTAACTTTTCGTATCTATCTCGCTACCCATTCCCGAAGCTCACATATCGTCCCCCGAGTGTCCTACCTACATTTATTTTACTTTCCAACATTGTTATTTACGTTTTTCCACGAGTTTTGACTATTTATTTGTCAATTTTCGAGTTACGGTCTAAACGTTACAATAACTCTTGTTTTAGGCTTTTCTAGTGCCGAATCGAATAATGCCTACCAAATAGAGTTAAAATGCATACGATAACTCATTTAATAATGAAATAAACCGTAAAAAGCAATCGAAGATATAAAATCAAGTCACAAATATAAAAATAGTGTTAAAGGCAAAATCGCTTAATTTAACGTAATGCGTGTTACATAAAATAGACTCTAAATTGCGGTTGTCACGTACCCCAGCTGTAAGAAACCCTCCCCGTTTCACTCCCAGCTGTTTGGTGTCATAAACGTTAGATACTTCCTAATGAAAACGCCCCTCACGCTCCCAAGTGAACTCCGTCCATGCTGAGTTCCAAACTTAACCCAATAAACCGAATACACGGCTATTCTTCAGCCTCTTAATCTCAATGATCCATAATCTCAATCGCTTTCCTCAACAAAATTCAATTTCTCATCAATAATGTAATATCTCTTATGGCACAACTATGTTTCTTCCTAAAGACATTTCTTAAGATTACTAACATGAAAAACATTGTGTACACTACCTGGGCCCATGGTAGTTCCAAGCGGTATGCTATCAGGTCCCATTCTTTCCGTGATTGGAAAGGGACCAATATATCTGGGATTGAGTTTTCCACGCTTCTAAAACTAATCACTCCTTTCCAAGGAGAAACCAACATAAACACCTATCTCCAACCTGAAATTCTAAAAGTTTACGTCTTCTTATCGGCATAACTCTTTTGTCTATCACGAAATGTTTGGTAACCGACATTTAATCCGAACTATCTTCTCAAAGGTTTCGTTAGGAATTAGAAAATTTATAGTAAAAGAGTCGGTCACCCCAACTATTATTCTAGCATAAGTTAGCTCGTAGAGACATATAGTTATTTACGCTATTTAGTAGTTTATATTATTAGTTTATTTGTAGCGTAGCTTAGTCTAGTGTAATACCGTGCGGGAGGAAGGACGGGCTTTACCCACTCAGATAATTCGATCCACAAAATGCATAGAGGTCGTAAGTTGTGGTATAAATAATTCCCCTTCCATCCATGGAAGGGTGTGGCTTTGAATAAACCTTTCATTTTCTTAAGCAACTCTCTTCAAGGAACCTCCTCTCAACTCTCTTCATCTCTAAAATGGCTTTCTTGTTTAATCATTGTCCTAGACCACCCGAATCATCAAACAACATAATATTCACGATCCTACAATTGGTACCAGAGCCCGTGTTGTGTTGTTTTGATGATCCGTTTTTGAAGCTTTTGTGCTGCATGATGCTTGATGGTTGTTATGATAATAGATTATGGTCAAATGATTTATATGTTGATGAATCTGCTTTTTAATGACTTTTACATGCCTCGTTGGTGTTATGTCTTGTGGTCAAAACAGCTTCATTATATTATGCTATTTTCTCAGAATTTGACTTATTTTTGGTAAATGTTTTATGTTTGTTGTCACTTTTCTCGGGTTTCGTGATGTGGTCAAAATGCTTGCATCGGCTCTTCGTGTCATCCAAACCGCTTTTCCTCATGGTCTAACATTGGTCTCAATATCTTGTACCTTTCTCGGCTTTTGTGATAAAATGGTCAAATATTGCTATCTTTCATCTAAGCGAGTTGTGTATACTCTTTTGGCGCGAAAGGATATTCTATCCGATTCGCTAAACATGCTGTTGGTACAAAATGCGACACTTGCCATATGCTAGCTTTGAGCCTAATTGGATGTGAGTCGCTATAATGTCTAAATTCTATGAACATTAAGTTTAGTTGTCAACTCTTTAAAAAGAAGCGAAGTTGTTATGCTCAAAGTATGCGAAGTTGTTATGCTAATGTCGAAGCTTAGTTGTTATGCTCAGTATGAAGTTGTGTATCAAATGCGAGTTGATTCTTGAATCAACCCAAGTAAAAAGGCGACTTGACTCAATGCTTAATTTTGACTGGACATCACAAGAAGAAACTCGAAATGATAAAGAATGGACCTTAACTGACCATACCAAATACCAACTCGTTGTGGACTTAAGATTCTTTACAACATCACAAGTCCAAAAGTTTAAGATGAAATTTATAACTAATGCTTTGTTACTATCCATCATCACAACAACCACACACGCCTATCCTGCCTAACTCAAATCACATATATGCCATATCTCATCTCAACATTCACCTTCACTCAAATCAATTCAAGACTCACCTAACTAAAATTAAATGAATCTCGATCTTTTCGTGTTATTCAAAGTATACCTAATTTTAAAGGTCCATAACAAAAAATAATTCATCACGTTTTTTTGAAGCTTATACTTCATTTAATATTCGATATACTCAAGAGAGACAAATAACAATAATGTTATCATCTCCCTTTTTGAATCGTTACTAGACTCATAACACCAACATCAAAGACAAGTAACCTACCCGAGACCTTCTTTCGCGATCTTGATGACGAAGTTCAATGATGAGCGTAAAATATACCATCCCGTGGCAAATCTTAACCATTCTCATGGCCATCCCCAGACATAATGCTGAAACCATGTCCATACGAGATTAATTGTCCTTGCTAATAAGAATAAGGTTGTGACATTGACACAATGGTGTGATATGTATGCCTTGGATATTGGTTTGATGCGATTATAATAGAATTAGGTCGATGATTTTTTGGAACGCTTGTGTCGATGGAGGTCATGAATAAGGAGTGTTTTTAGGGTTTGTTGGTGAGAGGTGTTACCAAAGAGGAGGGGGCTGATACTAAGAGGAGTAATTTTAGTGGTTGGTTAAGATGAAATGTGGTATTAATATTACCGAATATTAGGTTGTGTGTAGTCACATGGATCAGCTTATTGGTACTGGGCCTAACGAGTTGCATATTGAATGGGCCTTGTGGTTAGTGTTGAAATGGACGCGGCTTTGTTGCAATATTGGCCTGGTATAGAAATTTCGCCTTAAAGTTTCTAAATTGTACTCGGGCCAAAATATTTGTGAGTTTTAGTATTTGAGATGATCAAAATTTTTTTGGGAGTTTTAATGCTAAGATGGTTAATGTCCATATAAGCCGAGAAAAACATTGATCAATTGGACCGCATTATGAGCATAATTGACATGCGCTTTCTAAAGCTTAATTAGATCAGGTTCATGTTGCGTGTTGTGGTTGGGCTTCTACAATTGAATCATGTTTATGTGATTTGACTAATTGAGACTTGGATTTAATTCGTTTTGATATTATGAGATTTGAATTTTGTGAGATTTGGAAAAAATGAGATTTGATGATAAAATTTGGTGTTATGATGTGATTCGATGGGTTACGAGGGTTGATACTTTGGTTTATGCATGTTCACGGAAAATTTTATGTCATGGCTTGAATTGATGATTGATCAAAGGTTGTCTACGGGGTTGTTTGAACGATATTTTATTTGGATTGATGTGAGGTTTTTCCCGACGCCATTACTTATTATACGCCTTTCTTCTTCTACCCTTCCGCGAAGATGACTTGTTTGGGCATTTATAGAGTGTGATAAAGACTTGGCTAATTAGTTACGTTGTATTCTTTTCTCGCTTAACCCACAACGAACTATACCGGTGTCTCATGCGCTTGAGGATACGCCAAGAGGTTTTGTACATCGGGTACACCGCTTTCTTCACACGGATTAGTACAAGTTTAAGTAACAAATATGGGGAATTTCACTTCATGATCAAATTTGGTATTTCGTTTACTTCCATGTTGTCACCGCAATAGCCGCTTAATACGGAATAATGTGTGTACCAATGGATTGATTGGTTGTGATGTGATCAACAATTTCATGATATGCTGCCGCCATCAATGTCAATATTGATGTTTTAAGCAAAATCTTTCAAGTCTTTCAACGCCAGCCGTGATCTTCAAGATGCTTGCTTATGACAAGAACTTTTCGTGCAAAATGGTCGTACAAGTTTATGATGATGTTCAAAGTTCAAACCATCATGGGGAGAATCGTACTTACGTGGTTTACGGTCAACCTCAGGAAGTAGTTTTACTACCAATTTAGTGTGGTTTGTAGTTGTCTACATTTGGGTAAAGAATTGTTGATGATATCGTTGATGTTGGATTATGAACCGCTGATGAACCGCTGATGTTCCCTAAAAATGATATTCATCAAACCAAAGTTGTCATAACACATTCAAGCTGACATTGTTTACGGTTTTGTCTTGATTTTGTAAAATCCCGCAAAGAAAAACCATTTCTCGTTTAAATCATAGACTTGTAAAATCCCGTGACAATGGAAACATCCCGTAAAATTAAAGTGCATTTCCGATCTATCTTACTTTATTCTTGGTTTTGTATAATCCCGCGAAAGAAACTATTTCTCGGTTTAAACCATAGAGTTGTAAAATCCCTCGTGAATGGAACCATCTTGGAGAAAGGAAAGTGTATTTCGAGATCTATTTTGATGCCGGTGCTACGCTTTTCTGCTTCAAAAGGGATAAAAGGGTGCTTCATGAATTGGATGTGTGTTTGATATTAGTCATGGCATTGGTTATTACATGGTTTTACGGGTTATGTGCATTTAACCATGGTCGGATGAAACCATTATCAAAGTTCGCTTAAAATGTCAAAGAAGGCTAGATTTGAGCTTTTAATCAAATGTGACAACGCGTTAATTCAATATTATTTATTTTAGGTTGAAGTGAATTATCATGGGCGAGTGTACTTAGTATCCATATCGGGATGGTTGGATGAATATTCTTCATGATCCTTGTTCGAGCTTATTATCAAAAACAAAGACTTGGAAATCTAGTTATTGTTGGGTGTCTTTTACCTTTTCTTTTACCACTTGGGGAATTGGGCTCATACCACCACAAAATAACTATCACTTTAAGGAGTTACGCTGTAGTGCTCACTGTCACATTCAATTGTGGATTTTCAAGAGGTAATGTACGCCTTATACTTGATGGTTGGTTGGTTGAAGAGTATAGAGTACATAGAGAGTACTTAGATAATGAAATCGGCAACCGCTTCTTTGTTACATATGTGCAAGTTTAAGTCACGAGTTCGGGTTAGTTTACTCAAGGTCAAATTCATCATATGGGTTTTCTCCATCATCCGTCACGACAAAGAGCCTACTGAATGATAATGGGTTGATTACATGTTTGCCAAGAGTAGATGAAAAGAGAGAGATTATGACGATGAACACAAATCCATGCCTCGCTCTCTAAAGAAAAGAAAAGTGTACGTGTCGCATGCTTTTATCTTCCAAAGAAGAGAAATCTTCTATGACGCTTGAATACTTCAGCTCAGCCTCGCTCCTCAAAGAAAAGAAAAGTGACGCTATTGGCGCTTTATCTTCTGAGGAAGAGAAATCTTCTTATTATGACCATTCTCATCAACATGCTTCATACTTTTCCATGCGCTTTCAATTATCAAGTGAACCGGCTACCATGATTGTTTTCTTATTCCACTTGCTCTACTATAATGAAGATGGCTTACATCTTGTTAATTTTATGGGGAGAAGTGTGAAGACTAAATTTTAAAGATAATTCACTTTTAATCAAGAATGGCATCTCCATGCAATTTTGAGGGGAGAAGAAGTGTGATAATTTTTGCATGGTTGATTGATTTATGAGAATATATGGTCATACGGCCTAAACTCATGTAAGAACCCAGCTTCTTCTTATCGGGTCATCTTACATGGAGTTTTTCTTCTTAAGAGCCGCTGGTTGACATCTTCACAAGCTGATATGAGTTTATTGACAAAATGCTTCCGGTTAATGCTTCACGTACACATCAACATGATGATTCCGAACAACCTTATGTTCTTGTTTGATGTGATTGTTTGTTTGGTGTTACCATTTCGTGTGTTCGCAAGGCCCGATTGTTGATTTCCTTGATGAACATCTTTTGTTCTTGTTTGATTGGGAGGATCTTAGTTAAGGATTTGCAAGATGTAAGTTAATTGGGATGCTTTTTGGTGATGTTCTTGTGTTTTGGTGAGACGAAGATGTTAACTATCTATTCCCCAACTGGACAATTGAAGAAGGTCGAAGTCTTCACCGTTTCTACATTTCGCTGCATGTTAGAAGACTAAAGACAAGTTGCATTTAACGATCTAAAGACTTCTTCTTAATTCAAGCATTCATCATAAAGATTGTCTGTTTGGGGAGAGCACTATTGGGGAGGGTGAAAAGTCGATTTAATCCCCAATTAGACTTGCTCACATTATTCAAAGATGTTGATTCTCACAAAGACTTGCCGTTCTTCTCAACAAATTTAGTATTTGGGCTTATATTGTTGATTCAAGTGTCAAAACCAAGTATGAAGGAGACAAGTATCTAAACGCGAGTAAACTTGATGAACTTAATACTTCTAAGTAATTGAAGATATCCCGAAGACAAATGTTAGTCACAGAGAAACTCAAGATTTGACTCATGGCGAGTAAACTTGATGAACTTAATTCTTCTAAGTGATTGAAGATATCCCGAAAAAACAAATGTCATGACCGCAGAGAAACTCAAGGTTTTACTCATCAAGGCGCTTAGTGTTCTTATTCCAACTACTGGGGAAGAGATGTAAGAGTTAGTTTCCAAGATAAAAGAGGTACACAAGTGTGTGATGATTTCGATGTTATCGCAATCATCAGGAGAGAGAGGATTGTGTACATTGGGGACGCCACCGCTTTCATTTGAGTGCTTAATCGCGATTCAGATATAATCACTTATTCGAGTTGAAATCGCAGAGATAGTCCTCCGTAGAGATAATCGATTCTCGCCCGCTTCTTCAATGTTATCGGTTTTTCTCTCTTGGGCATTCGGGTACTGGTTCTTGAGCTTCATACACGCTCATCGGGAAGAAAAATGTGAACATGGGTAGGTGTTCTTCATTCCCTCATGAAGTGTATTCGAGAGTTCTTGAGCATTATACTAGAGACGGATCGCATCATTTCAACTACGGGAAGTGGTCTCTTGACATTTTTGAATGGATTGCTTCAGACTTCCGGTTATGAAATTTGAGAAGATTATTTATGAGTGGATGATACGCTGTTATTCTTGTTGATGATATAACCCCGAACGAGAACCTCGATTATTGTTCTTAAAGGAGCAATGGATTTATGATAATGGTGTGCTTCTCTGCGGCACTGCTAAGGAAAGCTTGAAATAGAGCTCGACCGCCATCTAAAGGATTTTCGTTTGGGGAAGCCGCCAAAGTCTCACTTTCGATGGTTCAATTCTTTCTTCAATTCAGGAGCCTCGAAAGCTTTGGTGGTGAATGTTTAAGAGATGATGACTTCTATCTTCTACAACGGGCCGCCGATATCCTTATCTTGGTACTGTTCATCATCTTCTTTAACTATATCATCTATTCTATCCTTGTAAATATTTATCAAAAACCAAATACAAAAATATAAAACCAACAAAAGAAAATAGAAAAATATAAAATCTTCAAAACCCATAAAAATCGAAAATTTGAAAAAAATACCAAAAATATGTTTTCTGACATGTCTTCCGTATCGATAACATCTACGGTCTTAGAAATGTCAGTCAATAATGGCACGGGACTTTAGATGAAGTTCGAAAGGTGAGGTGTAAATATTCTTTTCTAAACATGTCTCAAAATGGCTTACGCTTATCATCAGAACCGGCTTCAAATGGCTTGGTACATTTCGTGATCAGGACTCATGCGCTTAAACTATGGCTTGCTATTATTTCGATAGCAACCCGCTTCTTCAAGAAAGGAAAGTGTCTGCGCTAAACCATTTTCTTTTCAAAATTCGCACTTATCCTAAAACAAATTTGAGGAAAGTATGTCAAGGATCGTTGCCTACACAAATGTTTTTCCGCTAAAATTCTTCGAAAAATATTTGTTGTTTTCAAAAATGGTGGTAAATGAGTTGCTTGAAAATCAATCATTCGTGAGTTTTCGAATAAATTGAAAACTCAATCAATGACTTCAGCGCTTTTAAACTTTTCAAAAATGAGTCATTGATTGAGGGGGATAATGTTTTCAAATCTATATCATCTAACGCTTTTAATTATCCTACGTGCTTAATTAAAAATGATAATTGCCTATGTTGAAGGACTAGGTGCCTAGGATATGATTGTTAGGATTAGATGATTAGAGTTTGATGAAAACATTATTCCCATGCTTTATATGAACCGATTGATATGTTGAATTGACTTTTATTAGTCGATTGTTGTTTGGGTGATGTCGCCCACCATATATCTGTTTGTGTTCACTAACGTATGCAGGTATTCTGGTATAAGAATGTTCCCGATCCGGATCCCACATAATATGATGATTGGATGCCGAAAGAAAGGGTAACTATATCTTGGGTTGACAAATGAAGAAACGGAGCTTAATTGACTTCTATGAGAGTTGGCATAAATGCAACGAAGAGGTCTCATCGCATCAGCAGATGGTTATCTTCTAAGTGATTGAAGAAACAGAGCTTAATTTGACCTCAGTTGGCATTCAAAATGCAACGTAGAAGAAGTCTCATCGCATCACAGATGGTTTTTCTTCCAAACCCTACAAGAACAACAACGAAGCTTCTCAACCACTAATGTATCTTCTTGTGCAGATACCATTTTAAACAATTTTGAATAATTTGATTAAATTGTTTTGAAAATGGAAAATATTGTTTTGAAAATAATTGAACTAAATTTTGAAAATCATCGGACTTCTTTTTATCAAAACCTAAGTCACTCATTATTGACTTTGGTCATCGATTGAGGGGGAGAGTGATTTAAAATAAATTATTTTCAAACAATATATCTTCAAAAGAGTCCGTTTGTACGCTAAAATGTGGTGATCTAAAGATTTAATGTTATGTCATGGTATGATTTTTCTTTTGAATCAAGGTCTTTCAAAATGAAATTTTTCTCGTTTTGTTTGATTGTGAAATTATTTTGTTTTACTTAAAAGATCTCTTAAAACTATCATACCTGACACTAACAATCTTTAATGTCTTAAATGGTCCTTATCTGTCATTTTTCAAAATTAAATCTTGCCACGCCTTTTCCAAAACTTTCTTATCAAGGAGAGATCGCGGATTTAAATCTCAAATCTGCTTTTAATGGAATTGTTTTAGTCCTTTATAGGCACTCCCCGCCTCCATGTGCCAAACGATTTCAAATACACAATGCACATGTTGAGGAGGAGGATTTATCCAAAACAAGATGAGTATTTAAACAAGGCCACATTTTCTCCCATGTTTTCTAAACCTTATTAAATCACTTGGGATCCAAAATCTCAAAGGGTTTGATATTTTTGATCGGGGAGAATTTGTGATTTAATAATGAAATTTGATAAAAGGTGATCGTTTTGATTTAATTGTGCAAGTCGCCTCATATGTGCTAAACGCTTTCAATCTCAAGCACATATTGAGGGGGAGCAAACAAACTATCGAGGTACAAAAGCTTTTTAAAGTGATTTATAAAGTACCTTGATTGAGTTTTCAAATGGTTTCTTAATGGCTTTTGTGATTCGTGGATGTGCTTCAAAAGAACTCTTGCCTCTATGTGTTAAAATGATTTCAAATATCCTATGCACATATTGAGGGGAGAATTTACCAAAGAAAATCAAATGGCTTTTTCTATGAAAATTGTGATCAAAGAAAATATTTCAAAGTCCTCTTGCCTCCATGTGCTAAACAATTTCTAAATCATGCACATGTTGAGGGGGAGGTTTTCTAAATGATCAAAACTATTAAGGTACAAAATGCTTTGATCTCGTATCACAAGTACCTTGATTGTTTTTCCAAATGATTTTTCAATTGGTTTCGAGAAGGAAAGAACAATACCAAAAGACCGACCAATTTACTTTATGCATGGTGTTATAAGGATGGTTAGGTTAGGTATTTCTCCCACGATCCCGCAGAGCCGAGGGATCTACCAGTGGACAATCCACTAGATTGTGTAGAGTCCTTAGGTATGATGAAAAAAGGAGAAAAATGAGAAATGGGAAGAGTGCGGATCGAGACAGAGCTAGTACTAAAATAAACCCAACAAGGTTCTAGTTATGAAGTCTCGGTAAGCACTGAAGGGGTTGAAGAATGAAAAGAAATGAATATGAAAAAGGGTGAAAAGAAATAGCCCTCCAATAATTCAACCTTAGGGCGTAAACCGGTTCAATACATATGCATCGTGGTTACCAAGGTAACACCGTATTGAAGACAAGACGTCATGGACCCGTGACGCGATCGCACTAAACTTCCTAAACCACTCAAGTTCCTCTTAAAAGGGCTTGTTTCATTCTCACGGGGAACCGACATAATCTATCGACTTTCTTTTAGAGATTGTTGATATTGAAGAAGGAGACCCTCTCCCTAGTCTCCGCATAGGAACCAAATGTGCACTATTGAGTCTAGAGCCAAGAGATCATCCACAATATCTCATTAGGACACTAAATTAATGAAGACTTGCTGCTTCACACAATGTGGAAAGTAAGAATATATTAAGAGTCCTACGCATTATCCTTGTGGTATTGCCAAAACATCCAAGTGATATGTAAAAATATTCACAATGAAGATGGAAATCCTTCTAGAGCCAACATCAAACAAGCTCTTGTGGGTGAAATGTGAGATCTTGCAAAAGATCAAGCTTGTGACAACTGGATAGAAACAATGGGGCTTATTCATTCTGAATCAACCTGGTGGTCCAGAATGGAATTGACGAGTACTTTTGAAAAACCGTCGATGTGCAAATCTTTCTTTCTAGCACGTCAATGTATTCATTTTCAAACACAAAAAGTATCTCTCATTGAAAAATACTTTAGAAAAACCGCTCGATGTGCGAATCTTTCTTTCGCTAGCACGCCGAATGTGTACTCATTCTCTAATACAAAAAGTATTTTGATTGAAAATTGATCTTTCTCATAAAACCTTCGCCGTATTGCAAAACTCTTTCTTCAAGCAATACGCGATTGTTTTCAAATCATTTTTCATCAATCGCTGAATCTCAATTGCCGGTTCACTCAATTCGTTGTCTTTGAGACGCTCCGCTTGAGAACAGCTAGAATACCGCTAAACCCTCGTCAAGGAGATTCTTAGGAATCCTACCGATCACAGTAAGACTTGTACCGATCAACGGGGAACCGTGGGCGGTACTCAATTCAACGAAAGTGATCAAAGACACTTTCGCGGTGTTTTATTGCTAACTGTTTGTAGGTACATTTGGACGGTTGTACCGATCGTAATTGAGGAGTCAATCCAAAGCCGCATGCTCACAACATCCACACATAATTGAAGAAATCATGACCGTGCATATCTACATAACCTGCTCGATATTTTATACTATGCTTCGCTACGCCGCAAATATCATGAACCGTAAGGCTTCCGCTACTCTAATGGAAAGATGTCATGATTCAAAAGTGTGAGCATGTCGGTCCGAAAAGTCACAACTTCACATGATGGCAACACAATAAAGGGTGATCCAGAGATTTACCGTGGTCATGATCTCAAAGAAATCTCAAAGATCATCAAAGATGTGGATCAGTTAAAGGCCTCCACTAAAAGTACAAATCGATGCGGACTTTGAAGAATCGCTACTAATGCACAAATTTTGCGGAAATGAAGAATTCAAGTCACGAGCTCAAGAACTAAGATTCAATAGAATGCTAGGATTCAAAATGTAAATCATGGGGTGACCTCCCTTAGGGGAGATTGTTAGGAATTAGAAAATTCCATAGTAAAAGAGTCGGTCACCCCAACTATTATCTAGCATAAGTTAGCTCGTAGACATATCGTTATTTACGCTATTTAGTAGTTTATTAGTTTATTTGTAGCGTAGCTTAGTCTAGTGTAACACCGTGAGGAAGGACGGTCTTTACCCACTGTAAACCTGATCCACAGGCCGATAGGAGGTCGTGTAAGTTGTAAGTATAAATACCCCTTCCATCCATGGAAGTGGGTGTGGCTTCGAATAAACCTTTCATTTTCTTAAGCAACTCTCTTCAAGAACCTCTCTCAACTCTCTTCATCTCTCTAAAATGGATTTTTGATTAATCATTGTCCTAGACCACCGAATCATCAAACAACATAAATATTGATCCTAACAGCTTAGGACAGTTCGGGACTAGAAGTTGATTTCGCCAACTTCAAACTCAACAAACAGAGAACGCATATTTTCGGCCATACGCCCTCAAATGGAGCTGCCTTAATACTAGAGGATAACTATTGTTATAGGAGAATTCGCCAATGGGAGATGTCTCCAAATTTTGCCGAAATCAATAACACATGCTCTAAGCATCCTCTAAAGTCCTAATAGTTCTTCGCTTTGACCATTATCGGTGTGTGGATGGTACAAGACTCATCCAAATTCGCTCCATGCACTGTAGAATCGATTCCAAAAGTGGGATGTAAATGACTATCCCTATCGAAATAATAGATATCTAGATCTATGACGCGATACTATCTCCTTAAGATACACTCTAAAGCTTATCAAGACTATCTGGTTTTACTAATAGCTAAAAAGTGATAAGACTTAGTTAAACGATCAACTATTACCCGTGATAGGCCATTTCCGCTAACTCTCGTAATTTAGTGATAATGTCCATGGTTATTCGCTCCCATTTCCATTCCGGGAGTTCGGGTTGAACTAAAAGTCCGATGGTTTCGATGTTCGCCTTAACTTTAGAGCAAGTCGCACCTACTAACATACCGAAGCTATTCTAGCCATATGGGCCACCAATAAAGTTTCTTAAGATCCCGATACATCTTATCGGCTCCGGATGAATAGAGTACTTGATTTATGCCACTGTATAATCAACTCACGGATTCTACCATGAAATGGTATCCACTTCTGTCTCTCAAGCATAATGTTCCATCTAACGCTTCAAGAAGCCGTTTTCACTTTCTACCATTCAATGAAGATTCTCATAAGGACGGTTCTCTTCACAATGCCTCGCTAGCTTACTAAAATATGGGATGGTAAGGGCTTAAACAATGGTCATTCCTAAAGATCTAACGAGTAGGGTGGAATGTCCTCCTTACTTAACTAAGTGCATCACCACAACATTAGCCTTACCGTGATGATAACTAATCTCACACCATAATCACTAAGAAATTCCAACCAACGACGCTTGTCTCATGTTCGGGCCCTTCGATCTAAGATATGCTTCAAAATCTTATGGTCGGTAAATACTACACACTTGGTTCCATACAAGTAATGTCTCCAAATCCTAAGAGCAAACACTACAACACCTAACTCAAGGTCATGGGTGGTGTAGTTTTTCTCTTGCTTCTTAAGTTTTCGGATGCATAAGCAATCACCTTCACACCTGCATCAAAACAAAGACCTCTTCCTGCGCTAAGCGCCTCAATACACGACAAAATCTTCACTTCCTTCAGCAAAGCTAGGATGGCGACTACACAACTTCCTTCTCGTGGTTGGAATGCTTCTTCTTCCTTTTCTCCCCATTCATACTTAACATCTTTCCGGTTAGTTTGGTCACGGTTTAGCTATCTTGAAAATCCCTCAATGAATCTCCTATAATAGCTCTGCTAAACCCTAAACCGCCGGATTGATGGGTTCTTAGGAGCTGCCCATTCCTTAATGGCTTTAATCTTAGCCGGTCAACATTAACACCTCGACTATCTATCACATGGCCTAAAATTGCACGGACTAATCCAAAATTCACACTTAGAGAATTTGGCATACAGCCTTCTCCTCTCTTAGCAATCCTAAAATTTCAAATGCTCTTTCGCTCCTCACTACTCTAAGAGTATATCAAGATGTCGTCTATGAATACTATCACAAACTTATCTAGGTACGGCTTACACACTCGGTTCATGAGATCTATGAAACCGGCCTGCCGTTGGTCAAACCAAACGACATCACTGGAATTCATAGTGTCCATAACCAGTCCTAAACGCTAGCCTTAGGGATATCCTCTTCTAGAACTCTAAGCTGGTGGTAACCAGATCGTAAATTGATCTTAGAAAACACACTAGCTCCTTGGATTTGGTTGAATAGATCATCTATTCTAGGTAACGGATATCGGTTCTTCACGGTCAACTTATTCAATTCCCTATAATCAATACACATCCTAAACGATCCATCCTTCTTCTTTACAAACAACACTGGTGCTCCCCACGGCGACGAACTTGGTCGAATGAATCCTTCTCTACAATTCAGCCAACTGCTTAGACAGCTCCTCCAATTCTCTTGGAGCAAGTCGATAAGGTGCCCGCTACGGTGTCCACCGGTATCAACTCTATTTGAAATTCCACTTGTCGAACAGTAATCCCTGCATTGTCGGAAACACATCCGAAATTCTCTAACGACGTACATCGCTGAGGTTTCTTTCACTCTTCTCCTCACTTTTCCTTTCAGAAATTTGAGCCAAGAAAAGACAACCTCCTCTATCGATGTACTTCGGGCCTTAATACAGAGATGATGCTCAACCGAAGGACTTCCAAACGCTCCGATATCCTTGTATGCTCGTAACCTTTCCACCATACGGTAAACGACAACCTCTCATCACATGATGTGTGCACCGCTCTTCGATAACCAATCCATTCCGATAATGACGCCGAAACTTCCTAAGGTAACTGGCAATAGGTCTATACTAAATGGGCGGTCTAGGAAACTTAAGGTACAACCTCGAACTACGGTGTCTATCTTCTATCTATTCCCATTCGCTAATTCCACATCGTAACTAAACCCTAGAGGTGTTTGGGAGATTCCTAGTAATGGCATAAAATTGGTGGATACTGAAACTCATATCCTTTGCGATATACAACAAGATGGAAGCATAGCGATATTGAAGAAAGAACGCATGCAGCTATCTGTTAGGGTCCTCACCGCCTTCCTTCCCAATAAGCGCAAAACCGCTGCATTGTTCCTATGTCTCTACTGATTCCTAGCACCATGGTTTCCCTGGTTTCCTACAACCTCAAAGCTTCCGCGTGGTTTAAGCCATTACCTCCTACACCTCGGTTAGCAATTCCTCCTACATTACCGGATTTCCTCTCATCTAAAACACGGCTCGCTCTCATTCCTTAAGTGTCCCTTCTTTCCATATCCAAAACAGCAGTGGCGGTGGCCTTCAGTCATTTCCTCGTGCGGTTTGAGCTAAACAGCAAGTGGTCGGGGACTTACAGATCTTTGGTCATATGTCCTACCTTAGAGCACTTCCAACAAACATTTGGTCATGGTCCATGGTGGTGTCGGTTACAACGACCATACACACGGTTTACTACCTTCATAATCATTCCTACCTCCATTTCCTATGTAACACCCCATTTGATTCTTGCCGCTTGTTGCCATTTCCTTTAGCAACTAGTCGCTCCTCTTCCTCTTATCACTCCTATCACTCTTACTCTTACTTCCTACTTCTAGCATGAGTCCATCAAAATCCGAGCCACAAAGAATTGCCTCTTGCAAATTGACTGGTTTGGCAGCGAAGACATCATTTCGAGTAGCCAAAGGTAATCCATCGATACCTTTCAATCTTAAGCTCTTCGGTGCACGAACCATCTCGAAAGCAAGGATAACTCTTGAAAACGATTAGTATAAAGTCGCCATGTCACTTAACTTTGTGGTTCCGTAACTCACTCTCAACTTCTTAATTTCATTCCTAGGATTGTAAGTCTTAATCAGGAGAGCCTTAAATTGAGTCCAAGTCATACTATAAGCTACATCAATTCCTACTTTGCTCTGTGGTAATTGTTCCACCAGGTCAACGCCTCGTCCTTCTAAGTGAAGGTTGCATACTTAACCTTACAATCCTCATCACAGTTACTCACAAGAAACACAAATTCGCTTTTCTAACCACCTTTTAGTTAGGTAAACTACTCCATCGATTCCTCCAAAATCTATGGGACCACGAATCGAACTCCTTAGGTACAACCTCGAAGTTCGATTCAAGATGGGTTCCACTAGAAGTGTTAGAAAGATTAGCCTCAACTAGCGTTCGTGACACGGCTGCGACACTAGTCTGGTCAATGTGGGTTGGGTTCACGAGTGGAGGGTTTTGTGGAATAGGACCATTCTCAAATGGGTTGTCCACATTCGGTTCTCTATACCGGTGCGGTCGGGTCGGACGACGACCATGACGACCAGGGCAACAACAAAGACAGGAGGTCGCTAGGTTGTTCCTAAGCAAGTTTTCGTCTTGTTGCCACCATGCTCGAGGCAAGAAGAACAGCTTTCATAAATTCACAATTCACTCTAAAATAGAGTTGGGTTCCAAGGGTCACTCAATAACTCAGATACATAATCAAGACCAATAGGGATAACGCTATACCAAATCGAAACAATCAACTACCGCATCATAACTAAAGATGCCTGCTCCCATAACCATAACTCATAAGTTTTCAAAAGTGGGAATACATGAAAGGATTCGAAGAAATCAAAAACGATCCTAACAACGATAACTATAAACAACTAGGATAATCCTACATCTCGAACTAAGTACTACTTAGTTTTAAGATGGTACAAAACCATGAATCTAATACTATCTAGCCACGCGTCTACTGAATATCACTCACCGACTTCCTAACGCGTCATCAACCTCTCTCCACCAGCGATGCTAACTCAACACGTCGAGCATCACGATCACTCTTAAGCTCTGCAACCTCTCTCTAACTCACCAATCCTACGCCAAATCGCTCCATGATCCGAGCCGTGGCGAACCCTCTAAGGGGTCCCCAACCTGCTCACCCGGAGCTCCGACATACCATCATGCAAAACCCTAGTCCTCCCTACTACAAGCCCATATCGCTCTAAGATCCTCTATACTATCTCTAGACACTCCAACCAAGCGATCCACATCTACTCGGCTAGTACCACGAGAGGTAATCCTCTCCCACATCGCACTGTCTCACCATACTGCCTCGGGTTGCGAAGCAATCTTTGATGGTATCTCCGATCCTAACGGGCTACCTATATAAGGTGAGTAAGATGGTGAATCGATGTCTAAAGGTTGTCCAGGGGAACTTCGTGGCTCGAGGCAAAGTAGAACAGTCGAGGGAGAATGTGCAGGACTCTCAAAGGAGGAGTACCCCTGCGAGGAAGGTATATCCTCATCATCCTCCTCCAGAGGATCCTCATCCTCATCAACATACTGCTCCTCAATCTCATCCTCCTCCTCGACCTCATGCTCCTCCTCACCCTCATCCATAGGGGAAGAGTCCATGAGTGGAGTCTCTGTCTTGAGTAAATCACGAGGTGGTACACTAGGAGATCTAGGCCTCCTAAGATATGGTGATGCGCTAAGCGGATAGGTGATGATGGTGGTCGCCGGACATGCGAGGCGATATAAGCAAGCCTAGAGTCGCGGTACACGCTAAAACTTGATGTAAAGTGAGTGCCTAGACGAGCTAAGGGCGTCGATGATGAACTAGAGTGGCGGCAATCTCATAAGGATCACCCTGCTTGGCGAATCGTCTTGAGAGTCAATCTTGGCAAACTAGCAACAACAAGGACTTCCTCAGACACATCAAAAGCTAGTGAAGGCATAGTCTATGACAACGACATAGGGTAGGTATAAGTATTGAAACAACTAGTTTTAATAAAGCAAACAACTTAACCAAAACACATATCACATAATGTAAGCTTTAAAAGTAGAGGTACCGCATTACTCAAAACATGCCTTTAAATAAAACACACAAGTTTCATTCCATCACATAATCCCATATCAAATCAACCGAGTTCAAAACTTCCAAAATCACGATACCGTTTTTTTCAAATCAAATTCCGCAATATCTCAATATTCACATCTCATTTTCCCAAAACCAATAATCATGTCTCATTTCCAAAACCAATAATCGTATCTCCCAACAATTACGTTTCCATAATCAGTTCACAATATCCCATAACATATCATCTCATAATTCAAATCATAAATCATACCATAATCAAATAAGAAGCTTTTGCAGCGAGCGTCGGTCGAGGATCAATTTTTCTTAAAAGCGGTTATAGTTTAGGGTTTAGAAAATACCTAGTTCTCTATAACCTTGAGCTCGACCAATCAGTAACACCCCAAAATCTCGTATAGCGAAGACTTAATCAAGTTTTCGGTACTATTGGATTGGTATCACGCAACGGGTAAAATAAAAGATAATCATTTAACCATTTAAAACCAATCCCAAATCAAATATTCAAACATTTAATCCGAAGATATAAATTTTAGACCCAAAACATAGTTTAACAAAATAGGTCCCCATTATTTATCGAGTCGAAAATGATTCTTGAACCACGCCTCCATGCCAAGCTTCCACACATCAAGTAATCAAACATCTCTCAAATACCTGAGAAATCATGCTAAAAGGTCACTACCTGGTGAGTTCATAGGATTAAGTTCAACAAAATCATAGTGGACCAATAAGAGTTGATTTGCTATGCAAGACCTAAGATAGATAAACACCGCTTTTTCACACCGATCCATTCGGATCACCAATCATAACACATGTCCCCGCATCCAGGGACAACTCGAGCTCGCGACTCTAGTCCAAAGCTTTATGCGTGGCAAAATCTAGAACAATTGCTAACCCCGACTGGAGTCGATGTAGAAGTCTATTCTTAGTTAGGCACGGCTAACCTAAACTAAGGCAACAACTACTACACATCTATCTAACGCGTCAAGCATATAAGCAAATCCAAAATAGTTTTCACGGTCCAAAAACAATGATGATTCTCACCCCAAAGTAGTTCAAAGCGTAGTTAAAACGTATATAAAAGTGGGGCTATGAAACTCACCTCAAGCAATCAACGCACAATCAATGCACAAATATCACTGCGAAGAATAACAAATCACGGCACAACAACTATCGACTCGGCACAACCTATTAATGTAGACTAACTTTAATACACATATTCCTCAAAATCAACGTTATCTACCCCAATATATTCCATTTCTTTATTTCCAAAACGTCGCTTCACCATTAATCCTAGTGTTTGGTATCCTCATGTGGGTGTATAGACTCAATATGATGCCATGAATGCACTCAAACAACCGATATATAACTCAATGCGACACAATGAGACCTCTAAACGATAAGCTCCATAGTTCAATAAGTTTCGAAATAAATATTAGACCTTATCGAATTCGTCAACTCGATAAACTCATTCATTTATTCGGTGTCGCTTATATCACATAAATCATTCGTATCCTAAAGAGTCATAAGGATAAGTCACCCATTAATAGGGTTACCCAGCGTACCTAGCGGGCTCTTATTAGATTCGTCAACCTAATAAGTCCGCTACCCACGTGGATCAACACTATTAATGCTAGGTTATCCGTAACCCATGCACACATAACGCAAATAAATAATTACTTATCCAATATTAAATGTCCAAAATTGACATTTATTGATAAGCGTGTACTTCGAAACATTACTTACTTATTTATTACAAAACCTTTCCAATTTAGTCGTTAGTTTCCGTTTAAAACTAGTAAATAACAAGATAGATCTTGTTATTGATATTTTTGGTACAAAAGCCCATTATTATTTACATTTCATAGTTTTATTATCATTTTCATATATAATATATATTTAATCAAATCCCATTGTAAATCTCATAACGTTATTCGTTTCGAGTCCACAAGCACGAGTCATAACTTCTCGACTTTTAATCAATCAATTGTCCAAATTATACTAAAGTCCATGTTACGGCTTTGTTAGAGTCAACTATTGACTAAAAAGTCAAAGTGACGCCGACGTAGCTCAAAGTCAACAATATATATATCAAGTCCATAATTAATAGTCATAGCGTCGCAATTCAATCCCAAACCAACTCAAAACAATCTCGCCAACCAATTATACTCGAAACCAATGTTATGACCCTAATGGTCATGACACGGTCACGGTCAAGACCACGTGAACCAAACAAGCTTCTAAAAGCTTTTTGGCTCCACGCGTCTCATCCAAACCTCAACTAAACCAATCAATAAGCTACCAAATCGACGCGACTCGGACCCAAGACCCAAGTGGGTCTCGTACGCCACTCAAGAGCCAATGCACGAGCCCTATGTGGGTCGTACGTCCCATATGTCTCAACCAAACATCACCAAACCAATTCTACAACACTCCAATCCAATCATTCAAGCTCCAAACACTAACCAAACACAAAACCCATCAACTATTTTTAATCAAGAACATGCAACTAAACCCTAAAATGCAAAACCAATCAAATTAATGCACCACACATGTACCAAACACTAATTACTTGTTTATTTCAACACTAATTAGCTTTAATTTCATGTTCCACCCAAAAGCCCCAAAATTGTTCATGGGTCAAAACCCTAGAATTCAATTCGTGGCTTTTTATAGCCTAATCAAGCTCAATACATGTTCTCTTTACCTTATCTAATCACCAATTGCAAAAGCACTTTAAAATCTTTTGAAACCCTAAAAGTACGAATTTTAATTCTTGAATTTGGAGGTGTTAATGAAGTCCAAATTGAGTGTATGATATATGGTTGGAAAGAGGAGAAAGAGATCTTGCTTTTGGTGGTGGTGGTGGTGGTGGTGGGCGGAGTGGCGGTGGTGGCGGAATATGGCCCGTGCCCACTTTAGTGGTGGTTTAGGGTTTTTAGTGAGAGAAAACTAGAGAGATAAAGTAGTGCGTGTGTTTTCTAGAGAGAGAGATGAAAGGTGGAAGTGAGGCTTGAGTGTGGTATTTATATTCATGAGCTAGGGACCTCAAAATAAATAAAAAGGAGGCTACAACTAAAAAGGGACGGTTCGGGTTGTAACTTTTCGTATCTATCTCGTTTACCCATTCCCGAGCTCACATATCGTCCCCTCGTGTGTCCCACGACATTTATTTTACTTTCCAACATCGTATTTCACGTTTTCCACGATTTTTGACTATTTATTTGTCAATTTTCAAGTTACGGTCTAAAAGTTACAATAACTCTTGTTTTAGGCTTTTCTAGTGCCGAATCGAATAATGCCTACCAAATAGAGTTAAAACGCATACGATAACTCATTTAATAATGAAATAAACCGTAAAAACCAATCGACGATATAAAATCAAGTCACGGTTTATAAAATAGTGTTAAAGGCAAAACTCCGTTTAATTTAACGTAATGCGGTTACCTAAAATAGACTCCCTAAATTGCCAGTTGTCACAAATTGCAAAAACATATGTAATTGTATGAACAGTCACTTGTGGTTTTAGGTGTAAATAAATAGCATGTGATTGTCGATACAATAAAATGTTATTTTTGCATTTATATATCTCATGTAGATGAACCTGGATTTTAGGTATATAGCGTGTGTGATTGTGTGTTTGTGAGATGACGAGTTAAATGAGCTTGACGAAATGACAATTTTGTCCTTCAATTATTATCAGTTTTATTTAATTAACTGTAAATAAAAAAAATCAGAGATAATGCAGACCATTGAATAAAAAAAGATTAGAGAATAGGAATGTGTGATATGAGTAAATTGTGACCTGCATAAAACTTTTCTCTTAGTAGAGAAACAAACATCTAATTGTCTTGTACATTATTTAATAGATAAACAAATTGGCTATGTATTTAGGCTGCCTCCAGTAAGGAGGATCAATCCTTTTAGTTTTCTCGTCGAACTTTTTCTCCAATGGCCTTCAGCGACATTGGGTGTCCAAAGGCGACCTACACTACAAAAAATATACCCCACAAAAATACCTTTTATATTTATTAAACACACATACAACCACACGATTGTCGATCGGCCAGACGACCCACATCTAAAAAAATGTTGCGATCGTTCGATTGACAAATGGAGCCACAGTAGAGACGATCGAGTGAGATTGGCAAAAGGATCGATCGATCCAACCTTACTGGGGGGAAGCCTTAATGATATGTAAATGATTAAGGTCAATTACGTAAACTTGGAAAAGAATGTGGGCAATATGGCACTAATGTTCTTAGAGCACTCCCATCCTTCACCTCCATAACGCCGTTGGTGGGCGTTACCCGTTGGAAGTGCATTGTGATAACGGCGTTATAGGGGAGGCGTTGCCCCCTTAACGCCCGTTATGGTAGAAAAGAAAAAATTGAAAATGTTACAAAAGTAGTCCCTCAACGCGTTAAGATTTTTAAAAATTTACATAAAACCCCCTAACGGCTAGTTTTTTTTTTAAAAAAAATCAAAAACATTATTTTACCACTATAAATACCCAACTAAAACTCTATTTTTTCACACTTCCTCTCACACTTTATATACTTCCTCTCACACTTTCATTATTCAAAAAATCAAATTCGTTCACAATGGATCCAAATCAAGCTGGTGATTTTCCTCTGTCTCCGGTGGTGAAGACCTAGCAGACTTCCAATTTATGGCGTCCGTGTCACAGTATCACCTTCGCTTGGAACAAGAAGAAGGTAGTGAATCTCAACATCCTACTAGTCCTCGCGTACCCATATATATCGTGAGCATTGAGCTTGCGGAGGAGCGTCGCTCAACGATTATTTCGTACAAGGTTGTAAGTATTCAAACCGAATTTTCGGTAGAAGATTTCATTATGAGCCGGAAACTATTCACTGCAAATAGTTGAAGGTATTGAATCTTATACTAGATAATATTCCGGATCATTTTAATTACTTCAAGCAAACACCCGATGCTTGTGGTCGAATGAGTATAAGTGCTCTAATGAAGTGTACGTGCGCCATACGCCAATTGGCGTCTGACACCTCACCGATGCATTTGATGAATACTTGCAAATGGGTGCGATGTACGTCCACAATTATGTCTTGATTATTTTAACAAATGTATTATTGATTTGTTTATGCCGGAGTATTTAAGAAAACCAACATGGGCCGACATTCAAAAAATTTATAAACTACATGAAGAAAAACATGTTTTTCTGAATGCTTGGTAGCATTGATGCATGCACGGGAATGGAAAAATTGTCCGATGGCTTGGCAAGGGCATTTTGCTAGGGGTGATAAAAAAATACCCAACAATTATGCTTGAAGCAGTTGCTTCTCAAGATTTATGGATCGGCATGCATTTTTGGGATGGCGGGGCAAATAACGATATTAATGTTTTAGATAACTCTCGTTATTAGACGACCTTCTTGCGATAATGCCCCAAGAGCACCTTATATGGTCAACGGAACTAGGTATGAACAGGGTATTACTTGGTGATGGAATTTATCCACGATGGGCAACTTTCGTCAAATCCTTCCGCGGCAACAAGCGATGAAAAACATACGTACTTTAAAAGGAGACAAGAAAGTGCCCGAAAGGATATTGAGCGTGCTTTTGGTGTTCTTCAAGGTCGTTGGGGTATACTACAACAACCGGCACGTCAATATGAAATTGCTACGATAATGAGAATCATGTATTGTTGCATTATTATGCATAACATGATTGTAAAAGATCAAAAATTTGAATTACGTGACTATAACGAGCGTGGGTGGATCCGTCAAGAAATTTGAGGCAACGAAGATGGGTCGAAAGATGTGATACTCCACGGTCGTAAGGCAAAAATACCGACCGACAAAGCATACCCAACTCCAGCGGGGACCTTATGGAGCATGTTTGGCGGAATAATCTTGAGCGACATGGACAACAACAACAGAGCGGCGGCTGATGAATAAGTATTTTCTATGTATTTTTTTTAACTGCAGTGTGTTTTTTTTAATTTCGTTGTATTTTTTTATTTTTTATTATTATTTTTTTTAATCTCGTATTGTAATATGTTTTTAGTTTTAATGAAATGTTTGTTTTAGTTTAATAAATGAAATGTTTGTTTTAGTTTAGGGGTTCAAATTGAAAATATGAAATATTATTGGTGTTATGGTGTTATTGGGATGTTATGGATGAGAGTGTTTTTTGGGGATGTTAATGTTAAATGTTAAAGCTGATGTGGCGCTGACGTGGACGGTGTTATTGGTGTTATGGTGTTATGGATGGGAGTGCTCTTAGAAAATTGTCAAATTGATACTCATGCAACCATAACATGGTAAATGTTATTGATTATGAATGCGAATGGTTATTCATGCTGATTGTGAATGAATTCAGTATTTGTGAATTTGTTTAAGGTTTTGTTGATTTAATTAAATGTTTACGTATCTTTTATCACGGTAAGAGTTCAGTTAAAAAAGAGTTTATATTTCAAATGTTGCGTATTAAGAAGTTTTACGTAATGAATAACGTGTATCGTTATGTAATTTAAAGGAAAAAAAATCAGTTTCACCAAATGTTTTTTATAAGTATAATTTCCTACATTTTAAATATAGTTCTTGGATCATCGCATATTATTCAACTTAAAGTATTTATATATATCGACATATTTTACCGTAATTTTAATATTACTTAAAACTCTAAGAAATTGATGATTCTTTATATAGATAAACTAGTTATAATACTTGTGCATGCAGAGGGTTTTGACAAAAAAAATATATTTTGTATTAATACTGAATATTGTGTCTTTAAAGGTAATTGCATATAATTATATGGTTATAAGTTTTGTGCACGCACGAAGTTTACGCATAAATCAAATTTATTTTAACATTTTAGTTCAGTATTACACATATAAGAATTTGTCCATGAAAATTGTGATGTAAGTACAACTTATACTTATGCACGGGTTTTTCATTATGCATTAATATCCATTAGAATTTGGTAAAATATTTGTAAAAAATTTTGTTAAGTAACTCAAGATTTAATTTTATTTAGCTGACAAATATGTTGATGTTGTTATTTAAATTTCACTACTGATATTACGCTGTACACATGATGCAAGTTTAATAGCACATAATGAACGTTGATAAAGTTAAACTATTCCTTAAAGTTTTTTAAAAATATTTTTCTAGACATCCTTATATAAATAAATATGAATTACATGAGTCATTGTTATAAGTATAATCGCATATATATTTTTTTTTTATTAAAGTAACTTGTGCTTATAATTTGATAATTATATTTCTGTTTTCAGTAATTTAGCCGTATTTAAAATGTAAACTCGTGTCTACATAAGTGAAACTTTTAAAAATGAAATAAATGAGTCCTTATTGAAGGTATATAGTAAAAAAAAATTGATACTTATAATTTAATGCAAATTTATATGTTGTTATTTTAAAACAACATATACATTGTATTTTTTAAGATATAAAGTATAAAGGGTATAAAGTATAAGGGGATATTTGTTTATAATCAAAAGTTATTAAAAAATATGAAGGCTTATATAGTATTACACTTAACTCTATATAATTTTTAAAAATTCAAACACTAGAGTTTTATTAATTGCACCCCTTTTTATAAGTTTTTGTTTTTACAAATTTCACACCTATATTTTTATGTGTTTTTGTTATCAACCAAATTTCTCCACCAAATTTGTTAAAGTTTGACCAAAATTAATTTAATTTTGACTTTTATTAACGAATCACATCACATGATTTTGTTTCGTGGCGTAATCGAGCTCTCCTATTGACTCAGTTATTTTCTCAATAAGAATGAATTGACAAAATCACTCCGAAATAATATAATTACTTTATTATATAAAAGATATTGCACGAAATCCAGAACCACAGGTTCGAAATTATAATTGTGTATAGTTAACACCGTTACCACTATGCATGGTTTCTCGATTATAATTTGATACCTGTCTAGATATTCAAGGGCAATTAGGACTTTTACATATCATTTTTCTTTCTATGCAATGCTGATCTTAATTCTATCCACTACCACATTTCTAGGAAGCTCTTTTCTTAAATTTTTAACTTCTAAACCATGAATTGAAGATTATATATAGCAGATTGTGGTACATTGATTTAGAATCAAAATCACATAATGATTATGAACTTCAACTTGATTATTTTTTTTTTTGAAAAGCAGAAATTTATTACCACAAAAAGGGAGAAAACCCCTCAACCAAAACAACTACTAATAGAAACCCAACAAGACACTTAGGACCTGCAAGACCTAGTACTAAACATTACAACATGAAAGAAAAGCAAACAAATAAAAAGACCAGAAGAGCTAAATGTCTCCTGCTAAAATTAGACATCAAACACATAATCCCCAAGACCACCCATCTCACTGAAACCAAATAGCCTAACCAAACTAAGGAATAAAAACATGACAAAAGCTTAATCCAAAGACCCTCAAATAGCCTCGAAATACAAATCATTTTGAAACTTTACAGATCGAAGGGTCACGGAACCAATTTTGCCATGAAAACGATACTTTCTTCGACCTTCTTGATATCTAATCAAAGCTTTTATGTTGAATTTCTTGGACAATTTTATTAATGCTCGCCATTTTCACACTAAAGACACGAGAGTTACGTTCCTTCCATATCATATACGCGGTCACCCATGTTACTAGTTGCCACAACCTTCCCAAGGTAGAATTAGAATCAGATCCACCATGTTGCAACATATCACTGACATAGGAAGCATTAACCGCACCTTTCCTCCACCAACCGAAAATCTTTTCCCAAACACACATTGCCACGTTACAATTTACTAGAATATGATCAAACGCTTCCACATTATCTCCACAACAAGGACATAAAACAGAATCCATGTCGATACCTCGTTTATTGAGTTCCACACGAACCGGAATTCTCCTGTTTAGAGCTCTCCAAATAAAAATATTCACTTTCTTTGGCACGAGTATGTTCCATACTGTCTCTTGATTTGAACCCGCCACTTCAAGACTCAGATCATCCACCATATGAGATAACTCTTTGACCTTGAATATACCATCTTCAGCAAGATTCCAGTGCCACGAATCCCTACAATCACGAGTTAGATTAACGTTATGAAGTAAATCCATAAGTGCTACCAAGTCCCCACAAGCCCTCCCCCTAGGTTCCCTCACCCAATCCCATTCCCACCTCCAAATTCCCTCACTCCAATTCCCTCTATCAGTCACCCGAGTCTCTTTACACCTATCTAGATGATACAACCTAGTAAATTTATCAGAAAGCCTAACATTTCCTATCCATCTATCTTCCCAAAAGGATGTATCCCCTCCATTCCCCACCTTCTTGAAAGCAGAAGTGTAAAACCCAATTCAGTTTATCTAAATCTATGCCTACTCTAACAATACCCGCAAACACCACTACCACCTGACTCCCTCAAGACCCCATTATCAACGAGACCGCCATTATTCCGTAGATACTTTTAATCACCCTATAACACACCGCTTTCTATCCTAAACCTCCACCACCATTTACCCACCAAAGCCCAATTTTTTGCCCGAAGAGAACCGATGTTTAACCCCCCTCATATGAAGCTAAAACTTTATCCCATTTAATCCAATCCAACTTTTTATTTTCACCCACCCCACCCTAGAAGAAAATTCCTTTCTAATACTCTCAAGTTTTTTAGTCACACACAAAGGCACACGAAAGATCGAGAATAATACAATGGCAAACTTCCTAATACCGACTTAACTAGTGTCAAACGTCCCCCAAAAGACATTGTTTTTGCTTTCCATTCGCATAATCTCTTCTTAAAATTTTCCACTACAACTCTCCACGCACTTTCCCGCCTCATGCACCTCCGATCAGAAGGCCCAGATAAGTAAATGGGAATTCGCCAACACTACATTGCATCCATCTCGCCATATTGACAACCTCATATGAATTCACTCCTACACCATATAATCTACTTTTATTAAGATTCACTTTCAAACCTGATACTTTCTCAAAACATTTTAAGATACACATCAGATTTCTTGCATTTTCTTTGTCCCATTCACCAAAAAATATTGTGTCGTCTGTAAATGAGACACAACAACGTTATCGATTCCAACTTTAATTCCCTTAAAAACACCTCTATCCACCGCATTATTAACCGTGGCATTCAAACCTTCTGCCGCCAGGATGAACAAAAACGGAGACAAAGGATCACCTTGTCTAACCCCTCGTTCCAAACAAAATTCGTCAGTTGGAGAACCATTAACCAGAATAGACATAGAAGAAGACTTCAATCAAGCATCAATCCAAGCACACCACTTATCTCCAAACCCCATAATTTTCAAAATATCACATAGATATTTCCAGTTAATACTATCATACGCCTTCTCAAAATCTACTTTAAAAATCAATCCGCTAGTTTTCTTTCTCTTCAGAAACTCAACCGTTTCATTTGCTATCAAAATACCATCAAGAATGAATCTTCCTCCTATAAAGGCGTTTTGTGCATCACCCACTAGCTTTCCAACCACTTTCTTTATCCTCTCTGCTAGTAGTTTTGCGATAATTTTATAATGGGTTAATAACCTTTTAAAGCACTATACTTGTCACAAATATCAGTTCGACATAGCGAACTAAAAAAATAGCTCTTTTAGACATTAAACTTGACATTTTTGTCTTCCTTTAAGTATTATGACCATTTTACCCTTTCTAAATTTTTTTCGAAATACTTTTTTTTCGAATTTTTTTTTCCAAATTTTTTTTTCGAAATACTTTTTTTTCTAAATTTAAAATTTTTTAATTTTTTTGAAATATTTTTCGAAGGGTAAAATGGTCATAATTTGGTCATAATACTTAAAGGAAGACAAAAATGTCAAGTTTAATGTCTAAAAGGGCTATTTTTTTGGTTTGCTACGTCTAACTGATATTTGTGGTATATAAATCTTTAATAAGGTTATTAAATTTTATAATAGCATCCAATCAAACTAATTGGTCGATAATCACCAAGACCAATAGGATCCGTGACTTTAGGGATCAACGCCACAAAAGATGAATTACACCCCTTTGAAATTTAGGGGATCAACTTGATTATTTTACTCATTATACATCTATTATTTTACTTCATTAACAAATTTTGAACGTTAAAACTTCAACTTGATTTTATGATATGAACTTCAAATTAACATATTATTAAAAAAACTGACAATGACACACGCAAGCATCATCATCATCCGACAGAAGATGCAGTAAGGAAATGATATCTATAGAAATAATAATTATTAAGGGCCGTTTGGTTGGCGGGGTTTGACTAGGTTTTGGGTTAAAAAGGTTAAATTAATTGTTTGGTTACATTTATAACATTTGGGTTTAGATTGGTAGCATGAATATGGGGGTTTGCAGAAAAAGAGGGTGGCATGAGGGGATTTCTGACACAATGTGACTTTTTTTGTTTACTTTATAAGTTATTTGTCTTTTCTTTCCCTTCTTTCTATTTGCATGTTACTAAAACAATAAAAATGCCTTTTATTTTTCTCTCTTTCAAATAAATAATTTTTAATTTATATTATAATATATAATATATATTTAAATATTATTTTCTCTCTCATGCATCAAATCCAATTTCAAATCCTAAACCAATTTTAAACTCAAATCAAAATCCTAATCCTAAACCCATCTACAAACCAAACGGACCCTAAAGATTTCCAAAAGCATCCATGTAAACAAGGAGCTGTTAATCACATCTTGATGCAAGCACACCAACATCAATTTATAATAACGATCAACACCATGATCTATTCATGCGTCATCTCAATCGATTAATATCATCGTTGTCGACTCATGCATCATCATTAATATTGATTTGTGCATCAACGTACATCATCGTCATCCTTGATTCTTGCATCATAGATCATAATTTCTGCTTCTCTTTGAATCACCTCCCTTCTTCCCTTGATTCTTGCATGTCATCGATTCATGCATCATCGTCGTCGATTCATGCATCATCGATCACAATTTGTGTATCATCATTAGCATCATTGCTTATCATCGTCATTAGTTTTAAAACCATAATTATAATCGATTATCATGATCGTGGTTCATGTTTGATGATTAGGTTAGATAAAGTAAATCTCGTTTTTTAGCAAATATTTGAAACTACCATATTCATGATACCTAAGAAAAATGATAGTTAGACCTAACAAATAAACCTAATAAAAGACCTACAAATTTGATTGTTTATTCATTTTCTCAATTTAGAACTAAACTAAATCCCTTTTGTTTCTTCCTAATATACCCTTCTTTAATTAATATATTACATCTCCACCCATACTTGTAACATTAACGTAGGACTTATCTTGTCGTCTACATGTCCCTAAGGTTAACATCATCATCAAATTATAAAAACTCAATAATTTATTTTAACAAATTCGGATTATTACTTTATTGTATTTTGTGTATATGAAGGAGTGGTTTTTGGTGATTCCATTCGTAAGTGAAATCAATATTTTATGCTTTTGTCGGATTATTTATTTCTGGCACTGTGAAATTCATTATAGTGGGGTTGCATGAAAAACACGACACATGACACTACAAAATTAATGACATTTGCTCACTAAAACAAGTGGGAGCTAAAGTATACAAAACAGTCACTAAAAGATATTTTATCAACTCCCACTAAAAGAAAAAGAGTAAGTAACAAAGGGATCACTAAAAGTCTTTTATTACTAAATTTTCAGTGAGCAAAAGTTTGAAAGATTCAGTGACTAAACTTTTTTAGTCACCAAAGGATACACACAACTCTTCTATCAAATCTCTAAAATGACGAAACTGTTTAATTAATTTCAGTCAGCAAAGCGTTTACTACCTAGCAGAAATACAAATAGAAACTGCAATATCAATATACAAATACATTGCATTTCTCAAAATATAAAATTATTGCACAAATACAAATTGCATTTCTCAAAATAAGTTCAAACACATCAATCTCTAAAACAATCTCAATCTCAATCTCAATCTAAAATGTACAAAAATAAGTTGTTGTCATTTTACAATAAATGTTCTTGTGAAGGAACATCTAGGTGGCGAGTCGACATACACTGCTCCAATGCTTCATTATTCAGCATCTGTCATGAAAATACTTCGACAGTTAGTAGTTTATTATGATTAGAAAACAATAATTTTCCAACAATAATCTAAATATTTATATAATAACAATTTAGGAGGTTGTAGTGTAACAAAAATCGACTTTGGGTTGCCCGTTAACCCGCTTGACATAGTGCATAATCCAAATCGACCCATTCATACGTACATATGGGTCAAAATTTCTACATCTACAACGAACCATTAGATACTCCAATCGACTCAACTCAAATTTATTACAAGAAGTAAGAATGTTACTCGAGAATCATGAAAACCCCAATCTACATAACATTTACTCTAATCAATATATCTTGAAAATGCCATGAGGTCAAAGAAGAATATGGATAAATGTATATACCTGACTTGGAACTACACCACTCCTTAAGTGAGTGGTCATCAGGTTTTCAACATTTGTAGCCTCGTCCCTATTAAGATAGGACGTTCCACTAACGATTTCTTCTTGTCCCATCACGATAAATTCTGAAAACGTAGAATACATATGATAGGCGTATATTTCTTACCCAACCATTATGTTACTAGAGGAAGCGTTTGATTTACAGAAGAAAAGCAGTAGAAAAGTTGCACAAGCACGAAAATAAAAGAACATGGGACGGTTTGGCTGAGGCCATGGAAAATCAATGCCAGTTGTTTGCCTTTCATTTACAGTCGCACCATTTTGGAGAGTCCTCCAAGTAAAATCATTGGAAGGGAATTCTGAAAGGGATGGATGCATACGATATTGCACCTAAAATTTTAATGACAAAATGCAAATTTTAGTTACTAGATACAACTTAGAAAAACAATATCCATAAACACCGAAGAGCATCTCTACAAGCGATCTTGCATAATATATGTATGTACCGATTTCCCCAAGATCAAGAGGTGTAAGACACTCGGCTCGATTGGTAGTAGACTTGTCAATAAGCACCTACAGATAGTCAATAAAATGATTTAGAATAAAGTTATCAAAGACGACACCAAGTCCCAACTAGTTACAATCATAAGTTGTAATGGTTCCATTAGATCTATTTAGCACTCAAAGATTCTTTAAATAGAGAATCAAAGAAAGATATCCAAGTGTTTTCAATAACTCCCTTGTATATATATTTGTAAAAGGAGGTTCTGTTACATGGTAACATTTGCATCTGTGTACCAATTTAACACAAGATAATTTTGGGTAACCAAGGTCCGACGGGCGACTAATCCATGGGGTTTCGGTCCACCGTCACACACACAAACAGGCTAAACACTCCCCTTTTGGGAAGGTTGGTGTGGCCGCATCAAGGTTATATTATTTTCCTACATTATAATACTACGGAATGCATAAGATAACTTGCTAACCACATGCATAATGGGGTGAGGATGGACTTGACACTCACCTCACCTAGTTCATCTTTCAATTGCTGCAGCTTGTGGAGTTCACTCTTTTCAGATGTATCAAGATGCCGAACCTTTTAAAAAAAATTAAGTTCAAGCTACTTTAATATGATATGTGTTGAAGTATACAAGTAAGAGATGGATTTGAAGTATTATAAGACAAAAAATACCTGATAATGAAGTGTCAAATGCTCAGCATGTGAGCTCACAACTTCCCTTGATTTTGCACACAGCCTGAAAACGTGATTAAAATCAACCAAGATATTAAAATAAAAAGGTGATATGAATCAAGTTAATGAACCGACAGAGACACTTTACATACTTGATATACTGATTTTCTGTGGAAAACGTTTCGAGGAAGTCATCTTTTGTCTCAACAAGATTATCTGCAATAATATTCTGCAGAAGAAAATGAGATGGTCATCAGCATTGGGCGACTGCACACAAATAACAACCAACATTCAAAAGATGTGTTAGGATGATCACCTGAAGAGAAGTTTTAAGATTTGTGCTCCAAAAGAAATATAGTACAGATTCAAAACATGATTCAAACAAATATAGTACACGATGTGTACTTGCATCAGATGTCCTCACAAAAGAAATATCAACATATGCTTTAAATGATCTAGGAGCTTTGACTATGCATGAACTAGCCACATATTAAATAACTTAAATATCGATAAGTTGGATAATAATGATATATACCTTTAAGCCTTGGTAGCCATATATTTTTCCATCTTCAAAAAAGATACTTAGGTCAACAGGTTCAGTGGGGAAGCTTTCCGAAGATCCCTCTTCCTCTCCTTTAGAGACTGAAATTTAATATACGAAGACACCATAATGGCTAAGACAAGCACAGACAGAGTTATAAAATAATAAATCCACTTAAAAACAAGATAAACAAAAAGATACTAAGAATAAACACATATTTAGCCACTAAGCAACTAGCCAAACATACCTAAATGTCAAGTATACCTTTATACGTATATACATCATGATAAACAAACTTTTGAAACCAATTGATCTAGGAGCTTTGACTATGCTTTGACTATGCATTGAAACCAATTGAAAAACATTAAAAATCAATAAAGGTACTTGTGATACAAGATCAAAGCATTTTGTACCTGGATTGTTTTTGATATTTTAGAAAAGCTCCCCCTCAACATGTGCATCACATATTTCAAGTTGTTTTAGCACATGAAGGCAAGAGGACTTAGAAATCTTGGATTGAGAATGAAAGATTCAGTCTTTGAATAACATTTAGTATTTTAAATACTTTGTTGAAGATATTTTGGGAAAGGATGAGGTTTTCATTTGATTGCTCCCCCTTGATGTGAAGAATTTTTTAATACAGTTTTGAGCTTACAGGGGGATATGAAGCAAAATTCACGATCATAGTAACCAATGAAACAATTTAAAATTACAATCAAGGTACTTTATGAAAAGAATATTATATTTTAGTACCTTGATAGTTTTGTTAACTTTTGAAATGCTCCCCCTCAATATGTGCTTCGATATGCGAAAAAATTTAGCACATATGAGGAGAGATGCCAATTTATTGAGACTTGAAGATCACATTTTATCAGATTGCATATTTATATCATATTTTCTCCCCCGATCAAAAATTTCAAATCCGTTGTGATTTTGGATCTCAAGTGATTTAAATATGTAAAAACCTTGTTGGAGAAAAATGTGTTCGGTTTTATTTGATCTGAAACGAAACACTACTATGTTCCCTCTTCAGAACAAGATGGAAACTACAAGCCATAACATATCACTACTATATACATTATAGTTATTGTTGTTCATATTACAACCACCACATTACACATTAGAGTTAAACAAAATAGCTACTAAAAGAAGATATCATCATTCTGTTCTCTGGAGTAGCTTGTAGTGTCCTTCACGTACTCTCCCTCCCACAAAACTTTCAAGGCTGCGGAAAATCTTTCTTGTCTTAAGTCTTCGTCCGATAGCAGCAATGAAATCTTCACACCTCTTCACATCCTGTTCTGTCCAAAACCTCGTGTTGTTCCCCGGCCTCATCTTTTGCTTGAATTCCTTGACCCTCGAACTCAATTCTTCTTCAATCACCTTTAGTGTACCATCACTGAACTTGTAAAGCTCACACAGTCTTAGTAGCATTCTTGAACCATATTTATCTGTAAAGATAACTGCTCTTGGAGAGTCAATCACTGAATAGTTGTGTTTGAATTCATGCCATGTGGCTTCCCATTGAGGTTTTATGAGATTGACTTGAGTCTGGTAGCTTTCCATTCCTAGCTGAATGTCACCCACTCTTTGTCGTATCACTAGCCCTCTTATCCATAGATTGACTGCAGCAGTGAGGGACTTCTTTTCACGAACGGGCATATGGTCAAGATGGCCTTGAAGGTTCAATATGTACAGATCTTCAAAGTCACTGGGGAACAAGTGCTTGAAATCGTTTTCTTCTATTACATGGTCTTACAAGTCAGCTCTTCTGAGGACAATCTTCTTCAGATAATCATAACCATATATTGGGAAGATCTCCACGCTGACCACACTCAGAATTCGTAGCTTGGATCGAACAGCTCTGCGCTTCTTTTCAGCACCATGTCTTTCAATGTAGAATTTCTTCTTCTTAAACCACCAATGAGAGATTCCGTATGAAGCAGCAATATCATACTCGTATTCTTTGTCAGTCCAAAATTGGTCGGGTATCATCTGCTTAAGACCTGGATCTAAGTAAGTTGTCGCCTTCATCTTAGAGATAGATAAGGCAGGTCTTCTTCCTTGAGTATTAGCTCGTAGATAGTCCAGATCTTTATTGAAGAAGAAATCTGATTGAATGGTCGTCTGTCCGGGTTCACCACCAAGAGGAAGAGGATTGTTGACGTTGAATCTGCTTATATTATCATCTACTTGATTTGTCAGCAACTTGTAACACTCTTCCATTTGGAATTGCAGATGAGCGGCGTCAGAATGAAAGACTTTAACAATTTCATAAGTTGGGCCTTCAAGATCCTTTGGTGTGATTGATGAGATTCCCTGCTTTTCACAATACCATTTAATGAAGCTTCCCATGTAACCAGTGATGTGCAAGAGTGATTCTTCTGAAGGATCTTCATGGTTAGCTACAATGGTGGTTGCCCAGTTATTTTCGAGAACGGTCAAATCAGACTCAGGAATGCCCTATGTTGGTTCAGTAGATTCAGGTTGTTCTTCGCGCCACCGGATTTGAGTCATGTCTTTAGAAGGTGCAGGCCTGGATGATTTGAATCGTTTTCCTCCCATGTATGCATTCCACCAAGCTTCATCATCTGAGGGCTTGGGAATGTGTTTTGTGGAGGCATCATCATCCTCTGAATCAGAATCTTGAACAACATAGGACTCTTCATTCATTGCCTGCTCATCTGGGATTTTGGTGAACGTAGGTGTGAATCGGGAGTCAGTAGTAGTCCAAGCTGCAGATGTCTTCTGAGACCCTTGACCGCCAGATGAACCAGATTGGTTTGAAGGCTTTGGTGGTGGTGTTGGTGGATTTTCCTTTTGAGGTTCAGTAGTTCCAGAAAATCCACCAATCCCAGACAACCCAGCTCCACCAGTTGGAGGAGGAGGAGGTGGTGGTGATTTTGGAACCCCAGACATGGATTCTAGCATAACAACTCTTCTCTTCTTCTTTCCCTCCCTTTCACGAATGTCTTCCAAGAACTGCAAATGATTATCATGCTTGATAGATTCCTGGAGAGCTTTATAAAATTTTCTTGTAAACTTCGTCCTTATGCTCATCTGTATCAAACATTCTATCGGAGAGGACTGATCTCATATCTGAAGTAGGTAAATCCTTAAATCTCTGATGTAGCGGGGCTTTCATTGCCCATTCCACCGCATCCTTAACTTCCGCTTCAATGGCATTAATTACTTCGGTAACAAAATTGAAACTCTCCAATTTGGATTGACGACGATCAAGGTGATTGACATATTCGGGCAGGTGGTGTTTCTCAAGAGCTTCAATTCGTTTCATAGCCTCTTCTAGCAATTGTTCAGTTGTTTTGCTGGGAGGTGGTGATGCTGGTGGTGTGGCAGGGTCATTTACTGTAATGACAGTTGGTGTGATTACAGTTGTTGTAGAGTCAGAGATGACGGGTTGATACGCGTACAACGCGTGTTCGGGGTCAAAGGAACTTCCTTTTCGTCGAGCAAGTTTTTCAACACCCTAGGCAGTGAACCTAATCGTTGTAGTGAAGTATTAGGGTAAGCCTCGGGAATTGATATCGTTCTCTAGGGGAATAGGAATGCTAGTGAGAAATTACTACACTAATGTTGGGGTTGAGGAAGATTATTTTTTATCTTTTTTATATTTTTTAGAAAATTGAAAGGTACAAATCTCGGGGTATTGGATTTGTGGGGTTGGTATTTCTGCCGATTACTCTACTATGATCTATTCTAATTAACTAAGCTAAGGGGTAGTCTATGTCTATTGTTGTGTGCTCTTATGATGATTAAAAATGTGTTTACTTAGGTGCTATTACTCCCTAGTTATCTCATATTGATGGTTGAATTGTCACGTCCTTATTCTTAACGCGTTGTGTCTTTTAAGGTCATAGGGTATGCGTTTTTCCCTAACTCTTTGAGACTACCTTAAGGTTATTGCCTACGAAATCTCTAGGATTCATAAACTAACTCTAAGGTTACCTTTGGATGTTTAGACTACAATAACTCTAGGTGATTATAAACTAATGTTCACAAAGATTACTCAAGCATTAAAAACACAACGAATGACCTATCGCAATACTAGGTCAATCACAATTAAGATAAGAGACAACCAATCAATATTCAATACCTAAGTTTCATAGATCTAAGCAAACACACAAGTAAATTCGCCGGACATGGAAAAAATGCAAGCATACACACAAACAATTGAAGACATAATTGAATTAATGAAGTAAATCACTTATCTTGTTGTAAATTAGGGTATAAAACCCTAAGATACTGCCCAAGACAGCCAAAGTTTGGTTTAGGTTTTACTCCACAAAACTACCTCCTCAAAAAACTGAAAATCCGAATTCTAAATATAGAGTTACAATATGCGACGGTGTTACTCTTTAATTGTGACGCCGTCGGGTCGCCGCCATCAGGTTTTCGTCTTGGCCACGTCAACGTTGTGACGGCGTCACCTTATGCTTGTGTCGGCTTCATCTTCTGGGCCGTCGGGATCAAATCTAGGCCGTCTGAGTTGTGACGCCCTACTCTTTAAAACCTGATACCGTCAAGTGCAAAATAGCAATTTGCTCTCTGAGTCATCTCAAGGTGTGTTGCGACGGCGTCGCTATTAGGTCAGGACGCCGTCAGCTTCTGTTACAGCAGCTTGAGTGTCTTGATTCTTGACTTTGGCCATTTTCTTCATATATTCGTGCCTTTTCGTCCGAATAAGTGTCTTTGCCTTCAAGAGACCTAAAAAGTGGAAAGGAACGAAATTAAGTAGTAACGGATACAAAAGTGATCGATTAAGGGCTTAAATGACCCCTCAAAAGTGTACCTTTTAAATCCTTATCAAATATCCCTACACTTGGTATTTGCTTGTCCTCAAGCAAATGTGCTTTTAGCCAATTAATTTATAAGTTAGGGATCATGAATCATTAGTTTAGAACAATTCACAACACGTATAAGCCCCGTAAAATTCATAACAAGAACGGAAATTACATACTAGTACCTCACAAGTGGTTTTTAGATACTCTCATCTCTCGGGTGTATATGAAATATATCAAGTTGGAAATGGAAGATAAACATTCATTAACCGGTCCTAGTACATAGATTACCATAGGCTTGAGAGTAGATAAAACCTCCATCGCTTTGGCGTAAGCACCTAGGAAAAACTATCCAAGATGTCTTTTAAAGGGTTGTAACGTTGGGCTTACGGTAGGGAAACAAAGGGTTTGGTGGGATAGGCGATTTCTTGGTGGCAAGTCAAAAATCTTTATGTTACAAGCATGAGAAGAATGGCGTTTCTAAGCCAAGACTCGACTCTCTAAACTCTAGATAAATTGAAACAAATAAACATAAATTTAAAGATAGATGTAGGATGGTAGCCCGTATGTTTTTTCATTATTTTTTAACACTCTATTTTTTTTCTTTTTCTATTCCTATTTATTTTTCGATTTTTTTTTCATACACTTTTACTCTACCATCCTCTACGATAACATCAAAATAATAGGGATTTATAGGCACATCCCTACACTTGAGTTTTTATTTCTCTAACACTAATTTGACCCGAATTGAAAAGAACAAAACACTTGGAGCACATTATTACGCAAATAAAGGGAATTTTAATTTAACGTTCCTTCCCGTCATTTCATTAAATTTAACTTTTCCCATGAGTCCCAATTGTCCCAAAACTGTATACAAAGGATATGACTCGACTTAGCAACGTATGCAAGCAACTAGATAATTGAACTAAGGGTTTAGTGTGATAAAAATAATGCACTAAAAGTGAGTGCATACAAGGTAGGCTAAGGCAATTTGGGTGTACATTTGGGGGTGGATTGTAAACAATGCTCTTCATTGATATTCCGGAAAACCGAAATATCACGAGAACCGTGAAAAGGATAGGCTCTGAGGGGTAAACTAGGGGTATCGTGTACTAAAGATGAGTACAATGCAAGGGTGTGGGGGAATTACTCAACCGATGTGGAAAAAGTAATTATAATACGGGTATCAAACAAGGGTTATCCTAATGCCTCTTATCATTTAGTTATTCCTAACTACACAAGTGTAGTCTCACTAGCGATCTCGGAATGCATCACAAAACAAGTTCTAGAATCTATTATACTACCGGTACACTCTCTAAGCATCAAACATGAATGCTTTAATTCCTAAAAATCTTAGGGCGATCCTCACATTTTTGGGTGGAATTTGAGTAGTAAAGGGTTTTGTGCTAGTCATATAATTTCATATCCATGAGAAGCTTTATTAAGACTAATGGCCCAGGCCTACATGTCATGAAAATTTTTAAATTTGGTGCCAAAATTACCCTAACCGATATTTCTCATGGTTTATTACACAAATGAAATTGGACAAGGCAAATAGTCAAGGATAAGCATAGTTTCAAAGTTCCCGTTTTATTTTCCCTCTCTACACTTAAACTGAACATTGTCCCCAATGTTCCTCGAAAGTATCAAAGTTATGATAATGGAAAGTAATTAAAAACGAAAGAAACTAATACTCCCCTGATTAGCTTGGTAGGATCCGTGTGAAGTAGTGGTTAAATCCTTCTTCAAGAAGAATGTATGCGTGAAAAGCTCCATCCAATCTTATGTATTTTCTTCTTGATAAATAAAACCTGCACACTTGAAGAAAACAATTGAAACCTTCGTGTAAAATCAGCGGTAACAATATATATATGACTCTACTAAACTAGGATATAATGCTTGTGGAATGGATGTTTACAGATTTTCTGGAAAATTAAGACTTGGAAAATTCCAAAAATTAATAAGTAGCACAGAAAACGAGAAAAAGTTAGAAGTCATGTTTCCACTCCTCCGACCGTCGGTTATCTTGACAATGGCGGTCGATTTTCTCGGAAAATTTATATCTCTAGAATCTGGAAAAATTTCTGCAAAACATCCATTATGACTCGATACAAGCATTTGACTCAAACAAACACACATGTATATCTTTTTAATAATCGTAATTCTCATGTTCACGTTCTTTTCTAAAACGTGTGTAATCCTCCCTACACTTATCCCTTTTGTAAAATACCTTCATATGTAATTAAGACGAGGTTAAAGACAAAATAAAGTATTTTTACAAATTCAAACATGAGAATAAACAATCAATAAAAAATATATGACACACAAATAAAAAAGAAAAAGAAAAATACATGGGTTGCCTCCCAAGAAGCGCTTGTTTTTGTTCGAGTCACGAGCTTGACTCTACCCTTATTTAACGGATAAAGGGGAAGTTTTTTCTACACTTAAGCTTAAGTGCGGGTGATAGTAGCGATACACACCCTTATGGTGGAAATTTGCTACGTGAGGAGAGGGTGATGGGTGATTTATATGCTCAAAGGGGTGTGCTCCATTCATTATAACCTTACCTAATTCTATGGGTGTAGTGGGTAAATCAAGTCTATCTCCTAGAAATGGATCATCTTCTATCAACTTTAAGAGGTTCTTAGTTAAGGATCCATCTTGACCTAATAAACCCGGTTTAAACCCATAATGCTTTTTGTTATCAACCATGAATGGGTGATGTAAGTGTGTAAGATCATGGGTTACTCTTATATTAGCTTCCACTCTACATGGCCTAGAGTCCACTACCTTTATCGAGCAACTACCCGGACTATTTATTTTGATGGATGGATTGGGGCCTAATTCAATTCCTAGATTCGCATCTAAAGACGGAAAATTGGGTAAGGGTTTTGGTTGAGGCTCCGGTTCATCAAAATTAGGAACTTCCCTAGGACTAAGAGAGAGGTCATGAAAACAAGCATCTAAACCTACATTCTCTAGTGGCGTTTGGTCAAAAGGTTCTATATCAATCGGGGTTCCTATAGTCTCTTCTACTTCTTCCGGGTAAGTTTTAGGCGATGTGTGTTCCTCAAGTGATTGTAAGGCTTGTGGGCTTGGAGATTCCACCTCATTCTTCATTATATCTAGATCTCCTAAATGTTCATCATGTGTTTTAGTATGATCTAACACAAATACACTCCTAAGTATCTCAAATCCTTCTTTAGCCATTTCAAATTCTTGGTCCGATTCATAAGAATCATTGTCAAAAATTTGATCACTATGTTCTTTTTGCCTAAAGGATTCCTCATGCGTGTCATATGTTTTAAAATCTATCCCACACATGCAACTAGGTAGTTCAATACTAACCATCTCACAATCTTGTTCGGGTTTAGGTTCCATGTTCTTAAAAACTAGGTCTTTTTGATCATGGTGCCTAAGATCATTCAACTGATGGTTTATGCTTAGGAGGCTTTTCTCAAAAAATTTCCAAATGGTCTCACTAAAAGGAGTTGATTTTAACAATGATCGTTGAATAGAAGCCACACAAGCACAAAATTTATCAAATCCTTCCAACCTTACACCCGTCTCCTTTTGGATATCTCTAAGATCACTCACAAATTCATCAGAACAACAAACAGCAATCCAATTTGTGAAATTCAATTGTTCCTCAATTGTTAATGATTCAAATGCAACTTCACTTGCCATAGCGACAATGAAAATGGTTTTACGAACTCAAACACAAAGAAGGGGGATAGACTACAAGGAAGCTAAAAATGAGAAAAAATCTTACTTGATAGGAATAAAGCAAGGAAACCTAAACGAGATAGAAATCTAACTAGCTATTCTATTCTCCGGCAGCGACGCCAAAAACTTGATACGCGTACAACGCGCGTTCGGGGTCAAAGGAACTTCCTTTTCGTCGAGCAAGTTTTTCAACACCCTAGGCAGTGAACCTAATCATTGTAGTGTAGTATTAGGGTAAGCCTCGGGAATTGATATCGTTCTCTAGGGGAATAGGAATGCTAGTGAGAAATTACTACGCTAAGGTTGGGGTTGAGGAAGATTATGTTTTTATCTTTTTTATATTTTTTAGAAAATTGAAAGGTACGAATCTCGGGGTATTGGATTTGGGGGGTTGGTATTTCCACCGATTACTCTACTATGATCTATTCTAATTAACTAAGCTAAGGGGTAGTATATGTCTATTGTTGTGTGCTCTTATGATGATTAAAAATGTGTTTACTTAGATGCTATTACTCCCTAGTTATCTCCTATTGATGGTTGAATTGTCATGTCCTTATTCTTAACGCGTTGTGTCTTTTAAGGTCGTAGGGTATGCGTTTTTCCCTAACTCTTTGAGACTACTTTAAGGTTATTGCCTACGAAATCTCTAGGATTCATAAACTAACTCTAAGGTTACCTTTGGATGTTTAGACTACAATAACTCTAGGTGATTATAAACTAATGTTCACAAAGATTACTCAAGCATTAAAAATACAACGAATGACCTATCGCAATACTAGGTCAATCACAATTAACATAAGAGACAACCAATCAATATTCAATACCTAAGTTTCATAGATTTAAGAAAACACACAAGTAAATTAGCCGGACATGGAAAACATGCAAGCATACACACAAACAATTGAAGACATAATTGAATTAATGAAGTAAATCCCTTATCTTGTTGTAAAATAGGGTATGGAACCCTAAGATACTGCCCAAGACAACCAAAGTTCGGTTTAGGTATTACTCCACAAAACTACCTCCTCAAAAAAATGAAAATCCGAATTCTATATATAGAGTTACAATATGCGACGGCGTCACTCTTTAATTGTGATGCCGTCGGGTCGCCGCCATTAGGTTTTCGTCTTGGCCACATCAACGTTGTGACGGCGTCACCTTATGCTTGTGAGGCCGTCTGATTCATCTTCTGACGCCGTCGGGATCTAAATCTAGGCCGTCTGAGTTGTGACGCCCTACTCTTTTAAACCTAATGCCGTCAAGTGCAAAATGGCAATTTTCTCTCTGAGTCGTATCAAGGTGTGTTGCGACGGCGTCGCTATTAGGGTGTGACGCCATCATCTTCAGTTCCAGCAGCTTGAGTGTCTTGATTCTTGACTTTGGCCATTTTATTCATATATTCGCACCTTTTCGTCCGAATAAGTGTCATTCCAGCAATTTGCCTTTAAGAGACCTAAAAAGTGAAAAAGAACGAAATTAAGTAGTAACGGATACAAAAGTGATCGATTAAGGGCTTAAATGACCCCTCAAAAGTGTACCTTTTAAATCCTTTTCACTGGTGCTGAAAGTGCGGTTGATCTGAGGGGTGCACGTGGAGGAAGTGTGGATGCAGGAGTTGATGTTGACACAGAGACTATTGGTGCAGACATAGGAGGGACGGTTGATGTATCCTGCTGAATAGTGACTGAAAACATGGACTCAACCTCTTCCTTTTCATCATTCTGTTTTTCTAATTCAGCATCTGATGATCTGTCAACAAGAAATTGGTCACCAAATGTAATATCTGTATCAAGGTTCTTTAGAGAAGATAGTGAGCCTGTTGATACGTTTACTTCTTCAAGTTGTATTTGTTCTTCAGATCTTGGTTTTTGAACATCTTGAAGATTGGAATGTGATTCTTGCAACAGTTCATTTCCTCCTAACTGTGTGTCTTGACCTTCAGTATTCGTTGGCTCAGTTTATGCCTCTGGTATAGTTCCTGTTGTAGTTTCAGTCTGCACCTTTGCTTGAAGATCTGATTCGCTCATGTTAACATCTCCACCATCATGTCCAAGACTCTCTAACTGTGAGTCACTGGTGTCATTAGACTCTTCCTGTGTAGAAGAGTCCTCTTCTTCTACTTCAATTTGCTCATGTGTAGACAATGATTCAGCACTTCATTTCTTGAGCACAAATTTGGTTGTAGTTTTTGGAGTTGGAGTGGAAATGGTTAACAACATCTGAGCAGCTTGCACCGCTTCTTCTCCAGCTTTCCCTTTACCTTTGCCTTGAGAGACGTGAGTGGTTTGGCGTGATACAGTTTCTGGTTCCTGTATCCTAACCCCCTTCCTTGGCTGTCTCTGAGACTCCTCTCGACTTTGTAGGCTCTCTTGAAAGCCTTGTTGGAGCACATCATCGTCTTCATCCATTAATGAAATCTCTTTTTCGGGTACCTCAGACCCTTTTCCTTTCACCTTTCCAGCATCTCTCATTCTCCTTTTTTGCTTTTGAGATGGTGAATCAGCAGACTCTGATCTATCTTGCCTCTTCTTAGGGAGGCTTGCATAATTTGACTTAGAGGATGACTTGGTTTGTGATGTAGATGTAGTAGATTTGGGTTGTGTGTGAGTGGGATTGGGTGTTTCTTCAATAGTTGTGCCTGAGGCCTTTTTCATGTATATCTTGAAGTAGTCAGCCTTCTTAATTCTCTCTGTGATAAGTGCTTCAGGTATTGGCATTCCAAAAACCTCTTTGTTTAATCCTTTGGCAACAAATTTCAAGTTACCAAGAACAAATTCATCACCGGCTTCATGGAGAACTGACTCACTTCTTGGGGTAAACTGATGTTTCTGCTGCAAGTGCTGGATTATGAGCTTCGAGAACCTTATGCTGGGAATCACCCTCTTGTCTTTGGTTTTCTTTCCCTTCAGTTGATTTAGAAAATTTTGTCTATCTGTTTTGAAGGTGTCCATAGCCAAGGTGAATTCTTCCCAAATGCGTTCCGCAAAATCGATGTTTACCCTTTTAATTATCCCCACATAATTTGTAGAATTGGAGCCCTCACTCTTTCAAACCCCGAAGTCTTCCCTGTCAATCACAGGTTGAGAATAGTGACAATGGCTCTCCACGGTTGATACACTTCATTGTTGATGACTGCCGAGACATTTGTTATCTTCTCTGGATATCCCAATTCTTCAACAAAATCCATTAGCTCTTCAGCTGTGGGTGGATTGACGAATGGATTTGCTGGGTCTCTTGGAGTGATTTGAAGAGCCTCGTTGAGAGTCTCTATGGTGATGTCATACCACTTGTCTTCAAGTTTACAAGTGTATGTAGCTGTGATCTTGTCCCATGTTACAGTGTTCCAGAATTGTTGCAGGTAAATAGAAGGAATCGTGCACCGCATGGTTAAGGCACCAAAAAAGTTGGTGTTCTTCAAAATATCGACAGCAATTCGGTAGATTGGGTTAGGTTGGTTTCTGTCCACATCCACGAAGCAGTTGCTTTTCGCAATATCCACCCATTCCTCATGCGGAAGAATTTCCTCATCGGTAGGTACAGTGAGTAGTGCAGCGGTAGCAATATTCTCAGAAGATGTTGTGCCTGCCATTGTAGTACTGCAGAGTACACATGCAACAACAGTATTTGGAAAATTTTTAGGTTAGACAAGGTCAATAGATCAACCTCATTAAGTATAGGACACTCATAAACATCACGGAATAATTTCCTCATCGGTAGGTACAGTGAGTGGTGCAGCGGTAGCAATATTCTTAGAAGATGTTGTGCCTGCCATTGTAGTACTGCAGAGTACACATGCAACAACAGTATTCAGAAAATTATTAGGTTAGAAAAGGTCAATAGATCAACCTCATTGCAACAACTTATCTTAGACACTAAATTAGTGATTTAAGCTTATGAAGAAGCATACACATATTAGTGAACAAGATATAAATGAGGCAGAGACATATTAAGTATAGGACACTCATAAACATCACGGAGAATTGACAATGAACGATGGAAAAATGCACCTCAGACATAGTAAGTATACGAACAACACTCTATGACCCAGGAGGTATAATGAAGGATATAGATAAAACAACATATAGGACAAATCGCATAGAACCAATCATCATACGGACAAATCGCATAAGACAAACCGCATTTTGTCAAGATAAATCGCATTATGGACAAATCGCATAATGCATAGGACAAGTCGCATGTTGTCAAAACGCATAGGTCAAAGCACAAGTCGCATATATAAAAATGCATTCAACAAATCGCATACGTCAAAACGCATGGGACAAATCGCACAAAGCAAATCGCATACATCAAGTAGCTTATGACAAAACGCATACAAAGTATATTCAGGAAAATCGCATTAAGTACATCAGATGACAAGTCGCATCAACAACAACTCGCTTATCATACGATACAAATCGCATACACGAAGATAAAGGGACAAATCGCATCCAAGTAACAACACACAAAACGCATTCAAGAGTATAAAGGGGCAAGTCGCATGCAAGCAAACTCACAAATCGCATTCAAGAATGTACAACGAGAGTTACTAACACAACCATCATATACTCCATAGATTCATCAGGCACATAAATTCCACTTATAAGATTCACAAATACCAAGATTAATCGTTCATGCAACATAATATCCTCACCCAAATCACTACACACCAAATCACCTAGATCCTCTATAATAGACACGCAAGCTTAAAAAGGAGATAATCACATATAGAAATCATCAATTCATAACCATGAACCCCCTACACAATCCCATCTAACACCTACATCAATAGCATAGTAACGAGAAAACAAACCTAGATGCAGATTAAATCGAAAAGATTATGATCGAGGGAATCACAAGAACACAAGATGGCCAAATCGCTTCGAAGAATGGTATTGAGAGAAAACACGTGCAGTTTTTTGTCTTAGAAGTTAAATGGTTTGACCTAATGAGACAAATCGCTTCATTTATACCTAAGAACAAGATATCAGTATTGACACTTTAAGTCCCTGTACTTGACAAATCGCATGTTGAGCAATAACTAAACAAATCGCATACCCTAATGATATCGACAAGTCGCATGCAAAACATAACTTAGACAAACCGCATACCACATAACACATATCAGATCATAATTTGGCAGATTAAATCACTCTCAGTAACATGCAACAACTATCCACAGTACTGAGATCTCAATAACCAAACAAGACAAATGGCACATGATACATTCATTCAAGAAATACACAATTCAATACAGATCGCACATAAAGCATAAGGCATAATATCATGAATAGAACAAGGCTTGATGTACCAATTAGATACTTAGAAATACATGCATATCTCAAGAAGTCATATAATTGTAATCATGCAGAGATGAATTGACAGTTAGGAATGGCAGAGTGATAAATTCTCCCCCTCAATCAGTGACACGAATAGGAATGAGTGATCAATGATTGAATTTAATCCATTTATGAATCCAAGACTTCTTACGTATGTGAGTGTTGATAGACATGTTTTAAAAGAAAAGTAGAACTTCTGTTCGAAATTTATCTAAAGACCCGTGCCATTATTGAATAACATTTCTAGGATCGTAGATGTTATCGATAACAGATGACATGTCTTTGATTCTATTTTTGTAATTTTCCGATTTTTCAGATTTTTATGGATTTTAATTTTTTTTAAATTATCCGTCAACCGATGAGGTACGAGACCTGAGCAAAAGCGATCAGGAGTCACAGTACTTGAAAATCAATTCTGACAAGCTAAAATTCCCTGATGAGTAGTCTTGAATTCAGTTGGAAACCAGGTCATAATGTTCATGATTGAATTGAGCATTGTACCTGAAAAAGACTGAGGAAAATTTGCATTAATAGCACATGTAGAATAACATTTAGATGGGTTAGTAGCAGTTGTATCCTGTTCTTTGGATGTTTTATAGTCAGGCCTTGGAATGTCATTAGTGGCCAGTGTTCTGATTGGAATCCACTTAAATCCAACATTCTTAAAGATTTTTCTAGTGGGCATCCACTTAAGACAGGAGCTAGGAGTATGATTCCATTTGGATTCGATGTTCTTAAACAATCTACCAGTAGGCATCCACTTAAGACAAGAGCTAGGAGTGTTAGATCCCTTAGTCACAGTGGAAGATGTAACAATTTTCCTATTCTGAATTTTAGACATTTTGCTGTTAAATTGTTTCTTAGGGGAGTGGTCAGCCTTTTGAGACTTCTTAAATGCTCTAGATGATCTTTTTACATTCCTGATCCTAGATCTTTGAGCATTTGTCTTTCATTTTATCTGAATGAACTAGTGAAGTGACTGGTTTTGACAAAGCAGTGTTCTCATCAACTTGGGAGGCATACCTTGATTTTAAGGGTTTAAATCTTTCTGACTTAAATGCATTGGGCTGCCTAACTATAGATCTTTCTTTAGTAATTTGTGAAACTGGCTTCCCAAGGTTGATGGTTTTGCAAACTTAGTGTTCACTCAATTCCCAATAATTTTTCTAAGCTCATTTTTTAAAGCGACTATGGCGAAGCTCTTATCCTGAAGTTAAGCTTTGAGGGCTTCAATGTCTGCTAACAAAGGCTTGTTTGTTCTAATGACTTGGTCTTATCTTCTTTAGTAGGGAAAAATTGTTCTAATTGATTCTTCCTCAGAGACTCATTTTCCCTTAATAATTTGGCCACACATAATGCTGATTCATCATTCCTAGCTTTAACAATATCACTAACCTCTATATTAAGATTGTTCACACCCATATTAATTTCCTTATGCAGGTATGAGATGTGTTTTTTCAGATTACATATGGTCGAGTCTTTATCTTGAAGCTAAGTTTTTAACTCGTTAATTTCAAAAAATTCACGAAATTCTGGGAATTCCGGATTTATGCAAGATTTTGTAGCTTGAAAACTTTCTTCTTTTCGTTGTATTGCAATTTCGGAGAAATGCAATGTTTTTCAAGAATTGAGTATTTGTTTGAAAGTTCGTCGAAAATTTTCTTATCAACCACGTTATTAGTCATGATATGTTTTATCATTGACTCAGCCTCAGTTACAGAACATTTATCAGCATTTTGTTCTGTAAGGTCATTAGTTTGCACAGAATTAAGCACGGATGGATTATTAATAATAGTTACCAAAGATTTTGCACCCAATGTTTGTTCATTCATCATTCTGCACTCGGCATCCTCCTTCTGTGAGGCAAGAGTTTCTGAACACCTTGTTGCATCCATTTTTGATGTGTCTCTAATTCTGGCTTCAGCAATACCCGATAAGTGACCCAACTCATCACACCTCTCCATTGACTGCATCTCACATTCATTCATGTAATCACTGTTCTAGGTAGCTTTCTCAATGTACTTCTTCACATTGTCCATAAGATGGATAAATGTCTCAATGAACTCATGGATTTCCATTCCAGTATGTTTTTTGAAAGAAATTTCAGTTATGTGTTGATCATAATCTGATGAATATTCCCCACTGATGAATGGCTGGAATTGTTCGTAGATTACTTGAAGTGCAGCACTGGAACCAACCTTTTGAACCTTTTCTTTGTCAAGTTGTAGCTCCAATTTTCTAAGTTTAATAGCAAAGTTCCTGTTAATGTGGATAAGTCCTGACGGAAGAGAGCAATACATGTTCGTTCCATTGTTATGGGTAGAAGTAACATGAGGTGGGAGTAGAGTTGCTGATAGGGCTCAATGCCGCATTCCTTTTGCATGGCATTCTGTACCATGAATAGGTGCAATTTTTTCTCATTGGACTCAGAGTATGAAGGTCTCAGGTCATCATTGGTTGAATCAATCATGGTTTAACTTTCAGAGTAGCAAATACTTTCTTTGTTGTCCACATTATCATATAATTTGAGCACATTTGAGATTACGGGATCAGTGGTTTAAGGCATTGTGTTAATATCAGATGTCAAGTCTTAATTTTCAATAAAATATCAGACTATTAAGCATAAATCGCTTCAAACAATACTCTTTTTGACAAATCGCACCCTAGAAAAATCGCACCCCAAACAAATCGCACCCTAGACAAATCGCACCCCAGACAAATCGCACCCCAGAAAAATCGCACCCAATACAAATCGCACCCTAGACAAGTCGCATAAGTGTCAAAACACTTATGTTCACAAATCGCATATCACTCAAATCGCATAAACTGACAAATCGCATAGTACACAAGTACACTCACTACTTCCACTACTTTGTCCTTTCTTGTCGTTTTGTCTCAATAGACAAATCGCATGCTTGTCAACTCGCTTCAAAGAATATGACAAATCGCATAGAAGAATAACTTAACGAGACACAAATCGCATCAATGAAATATTCAAAAATACCACTTTTCAATCCAAAAACAACCCAACCATGATGATTCAAGCCTTTCAAACCAAAACCTAAACACTTATAATGATTCTAAACACAAAAGTACTATCAAAATCCAAACTTTAACACAAGTAATGATCCAAATGATGCAAACTACTCTAAACTCATTCAAAACCTTATGAAACCCACTAGAAATCCAAGAATATGAAAGATTGGTGATCAAACCATGGCTCTGATACCATTTGTAACATATTGGTTTCATAAACACATAATCAAAAAAGTATATGGGGCGTATGAATGAAGTTCTAGAGAGATAAAGTGAGATGTTCTAGAGAGATAAAATCCAAAAGAAATGTTAGATTAGTAAGTGAACATCTAACCCTCTCCCTTGTGGGGAGAGGGCTATTTCTACAAATGACTACGCCCTCCTTCGGGCTGTGGATCAGGAATACAGTTGGTAAAGACCCGTCCTTCTTCCACGATGTTACTTATACTACTAATAATCTAACTAATATATTGTTATGTCTACGAGCTATAATATGCTAAACATATGTTGGGGTGACCGACACTTCTGCATGGATTTTCTAAATCCTAACATAATATAACAATAGGCCAATAGCAATGCATGTTCGTATAATACACACACACACAAAACACACCATATCGAAAATCACAATCAAAACGGTTCCAAACCTTCAATAAACTGAGGATTTAACCATAAATCATTATTATTGATCGTAATTACACAAATTTATAGGTCAAAATTATTACTTTTAAATCCAAACATAGTAAAAATCTATTGAATCGATGATAATCAGTTAAACTAACAAAATTTGAAAGAAAACGTGATTGTTGATAAAGAAAATCACGTTATGGATGACAAAAATTATCTTGTGGATGAGACATGTTCCATTTCAGATCTAGAAGAAGATGTAGTTATTGTACCATGTAAAATCACACGTTATTTTGAGTTTCTATTTGGTTTTTAAAAAATGCAAATCACATGTGATTTACTGCTTTGGATTGCCAGATAAATCACATAAGATATGAATTAGGTTTTTTCTTTTTTTCTTTTTTTTATGTATATTAAGGTACTACATAATAAAGGTCTTACGAAAGGAGAAACTTTGATGAATGCAAGAGCAAAAACAAAAGCAAAAGCAATCAATGTTAGTTTGAAGCCGGAGAAAAACCATGGATGGATGTTGTGAAGAGATGACTACAAACATGACTAATACTTGAAAATTGTTTTAAATATATCGTTACCATGTTTTAGCACTAAGTTTTATGTATTGTATTTGTATTGATTGAGTGAATTATAATACTTTGATTTTTTTTTTTAATTTTTTTTAGAACGACACCACACTTGAAATTTGACCCTCGAGTTAAATCATCCACTAGGAGAGACCTACGAAGGGAAACCCTTAGAACTCACGGCTTCGCACAAGGAGGAAAACCTGGATTTTTTGTCTCTTGCGAGACTTGAACCCTGGGTAAAACCTCCCCTAAGCTTCAGAAAGAGCCTAGGTAGCTAACTGAGCTAAGTCAGTTGGTTTATAATACTTTGAATAAAGTTTGGTTGGATATGAACGTATGTGATACTTTATGTACTTTTCTTGGCTAAATTGCTTAGCTAAGTCAGTTGGTTTATAAAACTTTGAATAAAGTTTGGTTGGATATGAATATATGTGATACTTTATGTACTTTTCTTGGCTAAAAGCAATCAATGTTAGTTTGAAGCCGAAGAAAAACCGTGGATGGATATTGTGAAGAGATGACTACAAACATGACTAATACTTGAAAATTGTTTTAAATATATCGTTACCATGTTTTAGTACTAAGTTTTAAGTATTGTATTTGTGTTGATTGAGTGAATTATAATACTTTGATTTTTTTTTTTAATTTTTTTTAAAACGACATCATACTTGAAATCTGACCTCGAGTTAAACCATCCAAACGGGCAGGTCCCGGGACCCGAACCACTAGGAGAGACCCACGAACGGAAACCCCTAGAACTCACAGCTTCGCACTAGGAGGAAAACCTGGATTTTTTTGTCTCTTGCGAGACTCGAACCCTGGGTAAAATCTCCCCCAAGCTTCAGAAAGAGCCTAGGTAGCTAACTGAGCTAAGTCAGTTAGTTTATAATACTTTCTAATAAAGTTTGGTTGGATATGAACGTATGTGATACTTTATGTACTTTTCTTGGATAAATTGCAAAAACATATCTATACTATATATAATAGAGGAATGAATCTCTCTACTCATGGTATTAAAATTAAGACTTACAAAATACAAAGCATATTGTACAATACAAAATGCACTGTTAATGATTTTTCTCATCAATCTTAATTTTAAGACTTACAAGTCTTAAAATGTACAAAATACAAAACAATATTAATGTAGTAAAAATATTTAATGTAATCAATTAATTAACTGATCAATAAATACAACTAATGCATTTATTAAAACACCTCTTACATAAGAAATACAAATTATCAAGCATATTGTACAATCAACTTAAACATAATTCTTGCATTAAATGTCACGAATACAAATAATAAGGTATATTATACAAATATTCAAGCGCGAACGGGCAATGAGCCAAACGGGCACGGGCTAAACGAAATTCTTGATATCTGTAAACTTATTGTCAAAAAAGAACATAATAAACTAAAATACATGATTTACCGAAAGAAATTATTTCAAGATTGTCACACCCTCGCCGGAGGCGGAAATACGAGGTGTAACGGAAGGGAACATAAGCACAAGATAATAGAACATACCAACGTTAAGATTTAAAAAGAAATAGTACTCCAATACAATACTAGTTTAGCCGTCATCGGCAAATATATTACAAAGTTTAGATTCCAAAATATTGAGTTTTATTACATAACGACTGGTAGCGACAAGTGAAAACTTCTTTATGCAAGACTTGATAGAAAAGCTTACTAACGATCACCTGAAATGCATGAGAGAAAAACGGGTCAACTATGAAAATAGTTGGTGAGTAAACACGTTTAACGAAATAAGAAAACTCGTAAGAAATATACAAAGATTTCGGTCAACGAAAAATAGTTCCCAAAGCAAAGGCATTGTATATCCACTCGGTTCCAAGTTCCACCATACAAAACTTGCAACCTGTGTGTACACAACCCATTGCTCAAAAGATAGCGTAACAAGTAGTCAAGTATAAGTGGTCATAATAGTTCCCAAAGCAAAGGCATTGTATATCCACTCAGTTCCAAGTTCCGCCCATACAAAACTTGCAACCTGTGTGTACACAACCCATTGCACAGAATATAGCGTATCAAGTATATAATAATTTAGAGATGCTCCGAACATGGGAGACTTTGCACTGCTCCAACAAGGGAGACTCCTTTGTCACTCGACCACCTAGGCGAGATTTATTGAGAACGCTCCACCAATAAGGCGAGACTTAAATTGAAAATGCTCCGTTCCCATAGGGAGACATTTTGCTCCGACCGGGAGGCTTTATAGCGATGCTCGAACAGGAGACTTTATAGCGATGCTCGAGCAGGGGAGACTTTATAACGATGCTCCGAACAGGGGAGACTTTATAACGATGCTCCGAACAGGGGAGACTTTATAGCGATGCTCCGAACAGGGGAGACTTTAGGTCAAGGTCATAACACGTACGGTTCAATAAGTTCAAATAAGTCATAATTTCATAATTTAGTTCAAGGATTTGATTCGAGTTCACAAGTTCTAGTCAAAAGAGTTCCCAAGGTAAGCATCAATTTAATTCAAGTATAGTTCATGCATTCAGCCCCAAATATAGTAAAAGCGGTAAAAGGGGATGTGATTACTCACAAGCATAAAATGTTCAATAAGTTCATAAAACATAGTTAGTTTAGTTCAAGTATAAATCATGCATTCCACCCCAAAACAATTTAAAGCATTTAAAAGGGGGAGTCTGTGAATACTCACTTGATGAATAGATGTGACGACAAAAGTGGTTACACCGAAATGTAGCGGGAATCTCGAAACTGACCTATTATGAATGATATGATATGCAATAAGTCACGATGTAATGTTATGCACGCAATTCGGATGATATTTATACCATTTGTGAGTTTTGAAAATAATACTTATCGTCGAAAAATACTCTTTTGACGTCTTGACCACTCAAAAATCACTTTACAAGTATTTACGTCAAAATGTCATCCTACAATGGTTTTGTAATGATTTATGGTGAAATTATCACTTTTCGTCGTAAAACAAAGTCGTCGGAATTTTCATGAAATTAACAAAAATGGCTCCGAAAAACTAGTCGTAAAATGGTGTACGTCGATCGTTAGAAAACGAACTCGACAGTTTTGGAAAGTTTGTATTGAAATCTAGAAGTTTCAGTTCAGGAGTTTTCGTCATAAAGGTCTCGAACATAAAGATAATAGAGGTTAAATATGGTGATTTTAGTTACCGTAACACTTATCTCGTAAAAATAATATAGTTTTTCTAAAAATAATAGTTACGGCAAGTTTATGAAAACGTGCATATATTTGTCGTTTCAAATCCGTTTTCTACGTATTATACGTCCTTAGCTTCGTATCAAAGTATACTAATATATTTTTGATAAGTCGAAATAATTTGTAAAGCTTAGGACTCGTTTTTGACTCGAATAAAACAAAAACATGTTGCTGAATTTTTCTGAAAAACATATATTTCGTCGTCAAACTTTAAAAATTCACCCCGACTTCGTTATAACTCCGTTTTAATCCGTTCAAGCGGCCACGGATTCGTTTTAAAGTATATTTTCTAAATATCAAGGCCAAAAAGTCGTGGCTATAGTCGGATTTTCCAGAAAATCAAAACAAGGACAGATTATATTTTATACTGACGAAAATAGTTTTTCTCGGACAAAACCTATTCTAATCCCATCAAATCAACTCCAAAGCTAATCTAATCCTACCATACACCTTCTTAGGGTGTCATGGGTTCCTAAACATCATCAAGACCAAAGTATACCAAGGGGATAATTATAGGATGACCATATATATATATAACACTAAAAATCATGTAAAAATGGTATAAATCAACATAAGTCTTGCATGTTTGCTACAACTATGAAGAAATAAATATGATATGAAGATGAAATATGTAAAATGATAGAAAGATGCTTACAAGTAAACTTGATGAGGTGATTAGAACCAAGGATTAACCTAAACACCCTAGGTTTTTATTTCAAAACCTTATAAGAGTGTAATCTAGATTGTAATTACTTTAGCTTGAAAGATTTTGAGATCCCTTGTAAAAACTCTTGATGACCGGTTCTAGGATGAAAAACAAAGAGAGAACAATTTTTGGTAACTTGATAAATGAGAGAATGAGATGAGATGTGTAGTGAAATAATCAATGTGGAGTGTATAACTATATTATCACAAGACAATATCTACCAACTCATAAATGCTACCCTCCCATAGGCCGGTTTTGGGGAAGGTTTGTCCACAAGTATATTTTTTTTTTTTTTTTTTTTGAAAATGTGTATATATATATACTTGTGTAATATTTGATAAAATATATAAGTAAGTGTGTAGAAAAAAATGTATAAGTGAAGGTAAATGGTAACTTTTATGTAAAAGAGATTTTTAATAGATCAAAGTGGAATGTAATGAGATCATAAAAATTGTAAAAATACATTCCTTGTAAAATTTGAGTGATATAATAATTATAGAGTAGTTTTTAAGAAAAACGTCGTAATAATATAACTTTAACAATTTATGTACCAAATAAATTTAAAACACTAGGTAAAGTCAAAATATAGTTTTTATAAACTAAATGTAAGTTTAAAAATATGTCGGGATCATTTTTGAAAGTAACGGATTAAATATTTAAAATAATAACTCACGCGATAACGTTTATTTAATATAGAATTCACGCGTTAAATGTGAAATGCAATGTCATGAATGAACTAATATGATGCATAATTAATTTAAGAAATGGCCGGAATTTGAGAATTGTGACATTCTTCCCATGTCAGCGGAATCACGTCCTCGTGATTCGATTAATGATACTATGGTCCGAACCTCGACAAGAGTTCTAAAAGTTCATGCTCGTACGAACAGTCTAAATGATCATATCAATGCCCATGCGTACAGGTTCCCCATTCAACTAATTACGTGTCCGTGATTAGATTTGATAGGGTAAACTTACCCAATATCGAACGTAGCTCTCAAAAGACCTTTAGGTTGTCGATTATAATCTAATCTCACAACTCATCAAACAAGAACTGTCATGAGATTAAACTAAACCGACTTGAGTAAACTTGTCTCTTAGCTTGATTTTCGCAACTCATCAAACAAGAACTGTCACTAGATCAAGCTAGGAAACAAGTTGTTAGAAAGATAGGATTCCACATCCTTGAATGAAGTCTTTTGAAAGATTCGCTCGATATTCGATTTGCTTACACAATCAAATCCAATCAACAAAATATATAACAACTAAGGTCGATATCAATAGGTCTCAAATTAATCAAGGTCGTGAACGTGGTAAAGATTGGAAGGAAGTTATGCACTCAAAATCATGTTGCACAGAAATAAAGTGGTTGCTCAAAAGAATGTACCCGTTACGCGTTGCTTCCTCAAGATACCGGATAGAATGCTCGACTACGTGCGGGAGGAATTTCAATGTTCTGATCTTGTGGGCCTTCTATTGCCAACGCCAGGTTTGGACGATTACCTCCTTGATGGGGGTTTCTTTTCACTTTGGATGTATTGCGAAGGTGATCTAGACTTCCACACTCGTAACATGCCTTTCTCGTCCTTGATTTCAGTTCGTTGAGCAATTTCGCTGTAAGTGGCCCGTCTGTCCACATTTGCCGCACCTTCGGCAGTCTCCCGAGTGGTGATAGTTACATCGAGTACACAAAGAATGTGGACCTTTATATCTTTTGCGCTCGGGTGATCGCCCATAGTTCCGGTTATTCGTTGCCTCTTGTCTTGCCGGTCTCGGCTTCCCAGTGGTGATCCTCCTGCCGCTTTAGATCGCCGCTTGCTTTTGTTAGTTCTCACACTGATCACATCATTTGTCAAGCGATACGCCATACTCACAGCCGCGTTGTTGTTTGGATTGCCATTGTTGTTTGGGTTGTCGTAGTTGTTACCTCCTGAGCGTGTGTTTCTTGCAGCCATGATCTTCTGAGAGGACCAAAACATCGGGTTGAGTAAACGACATTCTAACGAAGTCAGATGAGGTGTAGAACGGTGGTAATGTGTGTTACAAAGGAATCGAAATATGACAAGGATCGTGGACATGCTATGTCTAACAAGTCGGAAGATGGAAAAGAGAAGATATGAACAAGGTACGGTAATGTAGACGTGAACGTAAAAACATGCCATGCATACCCACCCGACCAACGCAACTTCAGGTGACCAGACTCTAAAGACTCGACTAGAGCAGTGCAAAGTCTCCCATGTTCGGAGCATCTCTAAATTATTATTATACTTGATACGCTATATTCTGTGCAATGGGTTGTGTACACACAGGTTGCAAGTTTTGTATGGGCGGAACTTGGAACTGAGTGGATATACAATGCCTTTGCTTTGGGAACTATTATGACCACTTATACTTGACCACTTGTTACGCTATATTCTGTGCAATGGGTTGTGTACACACAGGTTGCAAGTTTTGTATGGGCGGAACTTGGAACTGAGTGGATATACAATGCCTTTGCTTTGGGAACTATTTTTCGTTGACCGAAATCTTTGAATATTTCTTACGAGTTTTCTTATTTCGCTAAACGTGTTTACTCACCAACTATTTTCGAAATAATTTGTAAAGCTTAGGACTCGTTTTATACGTAGAAAACGGATTTGAAACGACTAAGATATACACGTTTTCATAAACTTGCCGTAACTAATATTTTTAGAAAAAGTATATTATTTTTACGAGATAAGTGTTACGGTAACTAAAATCACCATATTTAACCCCTATTATCTTTATGTTCGAGACCTCTATGACGAAAACTCATGTACTAAAACTTCTAGATTTTGATACAAGCTTTTCAAAACCGTCGAGTTCGTTTCCTAACGTTCGACGTACACCATTTTACAACTAGTTTTTCAAAGCTATTTTTTTTCAATTTCATGAAATTTCCGACGACATTGTTTTACGACGAAAAGTGATAATTTCACTATAAATCATTATAAAACCATTGTAGGATGACATTTTGACGTAAATACTTGTAAAGTAATTTAAGAATGGTCAAGACGTCAAACGAGTATTTTTCGACGATAAGCATTATTTTCAAAACTCACAAATGGTATAAATATCATCCGAATTGCGTGCATAACATTACACCATGACTTATTTCATATCATATCATTCATAATAGGTCGGGCGTTCGAGATTCACGCTATATATCGGTGTACCCACTTTTGTCTTCGCATCTATTCATCAAGTGAGTAATCACACCCCCTTTTTACCGTTTTACTATATTTTTGGGGCGAAATGCATGAACCATATTTGAACTAAATTGATTATTACTTCTATGAACTCTTTAGACTTGAACTTTTGGACTTGACTTAGACTCTTGGACTTAATTATGGACTCATGACTTGTTTGAATACATTGAACCGCGACGCGTGTTATGATCTAAAAGTCTCGCCTTATTGGTGGAGCGTTCTCAATAAATCTCGCCTAGGTGGTCGAGTGACAAAGGAGTCTCCCTTGTTGGAGCAGGGCAAAGTCTCCCATGTTCGGAGCATCACTATAAAGTCTCGCCATATTGGTGGAGCGTTCTCAATAAATCTCGCCTAGGTGGTCGAGTGACAAAGGAGTCTCCCTTGTTGGAGCAGTGCAAAGTCTCCCATTTTCGGAGCATCTCTAAATTATTATATACTTGGTACTATATTGTGAACTATTCTGACCGCTTACACTTGACTACTTGACGCACTATATTTTTGTGCAATGGGTTGTGTACACACAGTTTGCAAGTTTTGTATGGGCGAATTTGGAACCGAGTGGATACACAATGCCTTTGCTTTGAGAACTATTTTCGCTGGACCGAAAGCTTTGAATTTTTCTTACGAGTTTTCTTATTTTTGTTAAACGTGTTTACTCACCAACTATTTTCATAGTTGACCCGTTTTTCTCTCATGCATTTCAGGTGATCGTTAGTAAGCTTTTCTATCAAGTCTTGCATAAAGAAGTTTTCACTTGTCGCTACAAGTTGTTTTGTAATAAAACTCAATATTTTGGAATCTAAACTTTGTAATATATTTGCCGATGACGGCTAATCTAGTTTTGTAATGGAGTATTATTTCTTTTTAATCTTAACACTGGTATGTTCTATTATCTTGTGCTTTTGTTCCCTTCCGTTACACCTCGTGTTTCCGCCTCCGGCGAGGGTGTGACAGGATAAAATAATTATCGTATAATTTTTAAGAAAAACGTCGTAATAATATAACTTTAACGATTTATATACCAAATAAATTCAAAACACTAGGTAAAGTCAAAATATAGTTTTTATAACTAAATGTAAGTATAAAAATATATCGGGATCATTTTTGAAAGTAACGGATTAAATATTCAAGATAATAACTCACGCGATAACGTTTATTAAATATAAAAATTACGCGTTAAATGTGAAATGAAATGCCATGAATGAATTAATATGATGCATATTTAATTTAAGAAATGACCGAATTTGAGAATTGTGACATTCTTCCCATGTCAGCGGAATCATGTCCTCATGATTCGATTAACGATACTATGGTCCAACCCCGACAAGAGTTCTAAAAGCTCATGATCGTACGAACAGTCTAAATGATCATATCAATGCCCATGCGCATGTGTTCCCATACAACTAAGTACGTGCCTGTGATTAGATTTGATAGGGTAAACTTACCCAATATCGAACGTAGCTCTCAAAAGACCTTTAGGTTGTCGATTATAATCTAATCTCACAACTCATCAAACAAGAACTGTCATGAGATTAAACTAAACCGACTTGAGTAAACTTGTTTCTTAGCTCGACTTTCGCAACTCATCAAACAAGAACCGCACTAGATCAAGCTTAGGAAACAAGTTGTTGGAAAGGTAGGATTCCACATCCTTGAATGAAGTCTTTTGAAAGATTCGCTCGATATTCGATTTGCTTACACAATCAAATCCAATCAACAAAATATATAACAACTAAGGTCGATATCAATAGGTCTCAAATTAATCAAGGTCGGAACGTGGTAAAGATTGCAAGGAAGTTATGCACTCAAAATCATGTCGCACAGAAATAAAGTGGTTGTTCAAAAGAATGTACCCGTTAAGCGTTGCGGGCTTCCTGCATCTCCGGATAGAATGCTCGACCACGCGGGAGGAGGAATTTCAATGTTCTTCTCGTGGACCTTCTATTGCCAATGCCGGTTTGGACGATTACCTCCTTGATTGGGAGTTCTTTTCAGACTTTGGACAGTGTATTGCGAAGGTGATCTAGACTTCCACACTCGTAACATGCTTTCCTCTGTCCTTGATTTCCGTTCGTTTGAGCAATTTCGCTGAAGTGGCCGTCTGTCCACATTTGTCGCACTTGGGCGTCTCCTAAGTGATGATAATTACATCGAGTGCACAAAGGATGTGGACTGCGATATCCTCTCGCGCTCCTGGTGGTCGCCCATAGTTCTGAAGTTATTCGCCGCCTCTTGTTTTGCCGGATTCTGGTTTCGGTCTTGGTGATCCTCCTGTCGCTTTCGCCCATTGTCGCTTGCTTTTGTTAGTTCTCCGCACTGATCACATCATTTGTCAAGCGATACCATACTTACAAATGCTTGTAGAGTGGTTGGTTTCGACGGTGACATCCTCTCCTAATTTCTCGTATCAATCCCCATATATATCGGTCAATCAATTTCTCCACAGTGGAAACCATGTGAGGAACCATCCTAGTTAACTCGTGGAACCGATCGTACTTGTCGATCTCTACTCCTACCATCAAGTGGTTCCAAAATTCTTCTTCCAGCTTTCGCACTTCATCTTTTCTCGGTAGCATTCTCATCAGCTAGCAGCTTCTTAAATGCTTCCCAATATAACGCATTTGCAGCCCCTCTTCCTCTAGTCTGTAGTTGGTTGTTCCACCAGGTCAATGCTCGACCCTGTAGTAGACCAGCAGAGAACTCAACCTTGCATAACCTAGGTGACCCAAAGTCTCTATAACCAAGTAAAAACAATCTAGTTTATACTCTTTATATGGTTTTGAAATAAAAACCAAGAGTATTTAGGATAATCCTTGTTACTTTCACCTCATCATATTCATTTGTAAGCTTGTTTCTTTCATTTTCATGTTTCCTTATCATTTCATATTCATCTTTTCATTTTTGGAGCAAGTATGCATGATATGTGATTTATACCATTTTATTTCATGATTTTAGAGTTATTTATATACTATGGTCATCCTATAAATATTCCCATGGTATTCTTTGGTCTTGATGATGATTAGGAACCCATGACACCCTAAGAAGGTGTATGGTAGGATTAGATTAGTTTGGAGTTGATTTGAAGGGATTAGAATAGGTTTTGTCCGAGAAAAACTATTTTCGATACGTATAAAAGAGGGTCTGATCTTGTTTTGTTTTTCTGGAAAATCCGACAGTAGACATGAGTTTTTGGCCTAGATATTTAGAAAATATACTTTAAAACGAATCCGTGGCCGCTTGAACGGATTAAAACGGAGTTATAACGAAGAAGTTATGAATTTTTCAAGTTTGACGACGAATCTAAATATATATTTTCTGGAAATTTCAGCAACCTATTTTAGTTTTGTACGAGTCAAAAACAAGTCCTAAGCTTTACAAATTATTTCGACTTATCAAAAATATATTAGTATACTTTGATATGAAGCTAAGGACGTATAATAATGAGAAAACGGATTTGAAACGACTAAGATATACACGCTTTCATAAACTTGCCGTAACTATTATTTTTAGAAAAACTATATTATTTTTACTAGATAAGTGTTACGGTAACTAAAATCACCATATTTAACCCTTAATATCTTTATGATCGAGACCTTTTGGACGAAAACTCCTGAACTGAAACTTCTAGATATCGATACAAACTTTCCAAAACCGCCGAGTTCGTTCTCTAACGATCGACGCATACCGCTTTTACGACTAGTTTTCCAAGCCATTTTGTTAATTTCATGATAATTCCGACGACATTGTTTTACTCTAATTAAAAAGTGATAATTTCACCGTAAATCATTATAAAACCATTGTAGGATGACATTTTGACGTAAAAACTTGTAAAGTAATTTTTGATTGGTCAAGACGTCAAACGAGTATTTTTCGACGATGAGTAATATTTTCAAACTCGCAAATGGTATAAATAACATACGAAATGCATGCATAACATTACATTGCAACTCATTACATATCATATCATATCATTCATAATAGGTCATTTTCGAGATTCACGCTATACTTCAGTGTATCCACTTTTGTCATCGTAATCATTGCAACAGGTGAGTTCGTAGCCCCTACTTTTACTTGCTTTCATGATCAAGTTTTGGGGGAGATACATGCTCAAACTATTTTCACTTACTTTCACAAGTACTTTAAACTTTTACATACTACTGTGAGTTTTCATAGCCCCACTTTTAATTGTTTTATACTACTTTTGGGGGAGATACATGCTCAAACTGTTTTCATTTACTTTCACAAGTACTTTAACTTTTAAGGATTACCGTGAGTTCCATAGCCCCACTTTTCTTGTTTTAATTTTTTTATTAAACTCTTTGGGGGAGATACATGCTCATCAACTACTTTTATGACATTCATGATTATTTGCAAACTACATGTTTATCTAAACTGAATGCTAGTCATACGAAGTAACATTATTGCCATACTTAGAATTTCTATTTCATATATTCATTGAGCTAATGGTCTTGGTATATTCATTGGTCTAATGGTCTTGGTATATTCATTGAGCTAATGGTCTTGGTATATTCTTTGAGCTAATGGTCTTGGTATATTCATTGAGCTAATGGTCTTGGTATATTCATTGGTCTAATGGTCTTGGTATATTCATTGAGCTAATGGTCTTGGTATATTCATCGAGCTAATGGTCTTGGTAATATCATGAACTAATGGTCTTGGAACGATTTGAACATACACTATATACATTTTGGCAATGGGTTGTGAATACATAAAGTTGCAAGTTTTGTATGGGCGGGACTTGAACCGAAAGTGGATTCACAATGCCTTTGAGCATAACGATTTCGATACATCGAGCCATGCACTATTATGTGAATTCATTTGACATCATGCACTTGAACATTAACTCTACATATTCTGGCGGTGGGTTGTGAACACACAGGTTGCAAGTTTTGTATGGGCGGGACTTGGAATCGAAAGTGGATTTACAATGCCTTTGCTACATAAACGATTTTGAAAGTCTTTACATTTCAACGATTTACAATGCCTCAAGCTACATAAACGATTTAGAAAGGCTTTACATTTCAACTCAAACTCTATGAACTCACTCAACCTTTGTGTTGACACTTTTAGCATGTTTTATCTCGGGTATCTAAGGCATTCACTTCATGGCATGCATTTGGACACATCATGGAGTCGTGGTGACGCGCGTTCACATGGGATTTATATACTTTAAAACATCGCTTTGATGCACTAAACTTATTTTCCGCACAAGTTGATTTAATTTGGGACCCGAACTCTGTAAACTCGATTATTTTATTAAATCAAATCCATGTATTTTCCAAACGACACTTTAGGTCGCTCAATATAATCGCGATTATGATGCTATGACGTCAATCCCCGGAATTCCATTCCACGCAAAACAGTAATTTGGGGTGTGATAGATTGGCATCAGAGCTTCGGTTATAGAGAACTAGGTTGCATCATTGACCCTAGACTATAACTACATTATCATAGCATCTCATCATTTCATCATAAGTGCATGTTCACTTCTACATGCGTTTATACGCATTTTTCGAAGTTATTCACTTTCATTTCAGATCGATTGTCACATTGATGCCTTCAAATACCCATCCCATCATACTCACATCACTTTGACGTGGAGAATGCCCCTTCATTCCCTATCACAATTTTACACCTACTGACTCAACACCAAACATCATATGAGATGATTAGTCCAAGCATTGCATAGTTACTCCTAAATTATACATAGCCGGATCACCTATGTCTAATTCAGGAAGAATCATGCAAATGGGGAGTAGTAGGCTTTATATGTGTAAGCAATTCCGTAATCGAGCAAATTTTCAAAAGATTTTCTTCAAACCACTTGTTTCCAGTTTGATCCGCGTGACAGTTCTTGTTTGATGAGTTGCAAAGATCGAGCTAGAAACAAGTTGTTACCTAAACCGATTTAGCCTAATCGTATGACAGTTCTTGTTTGATGAGTTGTGGGATTAAGTAAAAATCGGTTACCAAAAAGTCTTTTGAGGGTTTTGCTCGGGAATGGGAAAGTTTGCCACATCAAACCCTAAACCCGAGAGACCAACACGAACTGAATTCAGGGACTGAATTCCTTTTTGGATGGGCGAATGTGACAACCCGTACTTTCAGGTCATTTCTCGATGCAATTCATGTCTCATTATTTCAACATTTATAGTAAACTTGGTTTACTTGTTCCAAATTCGCGTAACCTTGGAGGTTTAGCGGCGAATTCATGATCATAACATCACGTACATTTCATATGGACTAAGATTAGTCTACATTCCATTGACATCATTTGCATCTCATTAGTTCATTCATGACATTTCATTTCCCATTCAACGCGTAATTTTTATATTTAATAAACGTTATCGCGTGAGTTATTATTTTGAGCATTTAATCTGTTACTTTCAAAAATGATCCCGATATATTTTATACTTACATTTAGTTATAAAAACAATATTTTGAGTTTACCTAGAGTTTTAAATTTATTTTGTATATAAATCGTTAAATTTACATTATTACGACGTTTTTCTTAAAAACTACACGATAATTATTTTATCACTCAAATTTTATGAGAAATGTATTTTTACAATTTTTATAACTACTATATACTTTACTTGATCCCCTAAAACTTATTTTAATCCATGTTACTCTAATATCACAACTAGGTACAAGTTACAACAATTTCTACTTAACTATACATTTTACTTAACCTTTTAACAATTACTTACATATATATACATTATAAGAAAAAAAAATAAAAATAAAAAATTGTGAAACACCTCCCCCTAAAAACCGGCCAAGGGGGGAGGGATTACATTTATTGAAGTTGGAAAAATTTCATTTGATAGTATAAGTCTATACTCCAAGTCTTCACTTTATCATTTGACTTCAAATAATTCAAGTAGTAAAAATCTTTTTCTCTCTTGTTCCTCATCACCAAAAACCGGTTCATCAAGAGGTTTTTCAAAGGATCATCAAAAATTTCTCAAGCAAGTAAAAACAATCTAGTTTATACTCTTTATATGGTTTTGAAATAAAAACCAAGAGTATTTAGGATAATCCTTGTTACTTTCACCTCATCATATTCATTTGTAAGCTTGTTTCTTTCATTTTCATGTTTCCTTATCATTTCATATTCATCTTTTCATTTTTGGAGCAAGTATGCATGATATGTGATTTATACCATTTTATTTCATGATTTTAGAGTTATTTATATACTATGGTCATCCTATAAATATTCCCATGGTATTCTTTGGTCTTGATGATGATTAGGAACCCATGACACCCTAAGAAGGTGTATGGTAGGATTAGATTAGTTTGGAGTTGATTTGAAGGGATTAGAATAGGTTTTGTCCGAGAAAAACTATTTTCGATACGTATAAAAAGGGTCTGATCTTGTTTTGTTTTTCTGGAAAATCCGACAGTAGACATGAGTTTGTGGCCTAGATATTTAGAAAATATACTTTAAAACGAATCCGTGGCCGCTTGAACGGATTAAAACGGAGTTATAACGAAGAAGTTATGAATTTTTCAAGTTTGGCTTATGTTCCCTTCCGTTACACCTCGTATTTCCGCCTCCGGCGAGGGTGTGACAGATTGGTATCAGAGCACAAGATAATAGAACATACCAACGTTAAGATTTAAAAAGAAATAGTACTCCAATACAATACTAGTTTAGCCGTCATCGGCAAATATATTACAAAGTTTAGATTCCAAAATATTGAGTTTTATTACATAACGACTGGTAGCGACAAGGGAAAACTTCTTTATGCAAGACTTGATAGAAAAGCTTACTAACGATCACCTGAAATGCATGAGAGAAAAACGGGTCAACTATGAAAATAGTTGGTGAGTAAACACGTTTAACGAAATAAGAAAACTCGTAAGAAATATACAAAGATTTCGGTCAACGAAAAATAGTTCCCAAAGCAAAGGCATTGTATATCCACTCAGTTCCAAGTTCCGCCCATACAAAACTTGCAACCTGTGTGTACACAACCCATTGCTCAAAAGATAGCGTAACAAGTAGTCAAGTATAAGTGGTCATAATAGTTCCCAAAGCAAAGGCATTGTATATCCACTCAGCCAAAGTTCCGCCCATACAAAACTTGCAACATGTGTGTACACAACCCATTGCACAGAATATAGCGTATCAAGTATATAATAATTTAGAGATGCTCCGAACATGGTAGACTTTGCACTGCTCCAACAAGGGAGACTCCTTTGTCACTCGACCACCTAGGCGAGATTTATTGAGAACGCTCCACCAATAAGGCGAGACTTAAATTGAAAATGCTCCGTTCCCATAGGGAGACATTTTGCTCCGGACCGGGGAGGCTTTATAGCGATGCTTCAACAGGAGACTTTATAGCGATGCTCCGAACAGGGGAGACTTTATAACGATGCTCCGAACAGGGGAGACTTTATAACGATGCTCCGAACAGGGGAGACTTTATAGCGATGCTCCGAACAGGGGAGACTTTAGGTCAAGGTCATAACACGTACGGTTCAATAAGTTCAAATAAGTCATAATTTCATAATTTAGTTCAAGGATTTGATTCGAGTTCACAAGTTCTAGTCAAAAGAGTTCCCAAGGTAAGCATCAATTTAATTCAAGTATAGTTCATGCATTCAGCCCCAAAAATATAGTAAAACGGTAAAAAGGGGATGTGATTACTCACAAGCATAAAATGTTCAATAAGTTCATAAAACATAGTTAGTTTAGTTCAAGTATAAATCATGCATTCCACCCCAAAACAATTTAAAGCATTTAAAAAGGGGAGTCTGTGAATACTCACTTGATGAATAGATGTGACGACAAAAGTGGTTACACCGAAATGTAGCGGAATCTCGAAACCGACCTATTATGAATGATATGATATGCAATAAGTCACGATTAATGTTATGCACGCAATTCGGATATTTATACCATTTGTGAGTTTTGTTTTGAAATAATACTTATCGTCAAAAAATACTCTTTTGACGTCTTGACCACTCAAAAATCACTTTACAAGTATTTACGTCAAAATGTCATCCTACAATGGTTTTGTAATGATTTATGGTGAAATTATCACTTTTCGTCGTAAAACAAAGTCGTCGGAATTTTCATGAAATTAACAAAAATGGCTCCGAAAAACTAGTCGTAAAATGGTGTACGTCGATCGTTAGAAAACGAACTCGACAGTTTTGGAAAGTTTGTATTGAAATCTAGAAGTTTCAGTTCAGGAGTTTTCGTCATAAAGGTCTCGAACATAAAGATAATAGAGGTTAAATATGGTGATTTTAGTTACCGTAACACTTATCTCGTAAAATAATATAGTTTTTCTAAAATAATAGTTACGGCAAGTTTATGAAAACGTGCATATATTTGTCGTTTCAATTCCGTTTTCTACGTATTATACGTCCTTAGCTTCGTATCAAAGTATACTAATATATTTTTGATAAGTCGAAATAATTTGTAAAGCTTAGGACTCGTTTTTGACTCGAATAAAACAAAAACATGTTGCTGAATTTTTCTGAAAAACATATATTTCGTCGTCAAACTTTAAAAATTCACCCCGACTTCGTTATAACTCCGTTTTAATCCGTTCAAGCTGCCACGGATTCGTTTTAAAGTATATTTTCTAAATATCAAGGCCAAAAAGTCGTGGCTATAGTCGGATTTTCCAGAAAATCAAAACAAGGACAGATTATATTTTATACGTATCGAAAATAGTTTTTCTCGGACAAAACCTATTCTAATCCCATCAAATCAACTCCAAAGCTAATCTAATCCTACCATACACCTTCTTAGGGTGTCATGGGTTCCTAAACATCATCAAGACCAACATATACCAAGGGGATAATTATAGGATGACCTTATATATATATAACACTAAAGATCATGTAAAAATGGTATAAATCAACATAAGTCTTGCATGTTTGCTACAACTATGAAGAAATAAATATGATATGAAGATGAAATATGTAAAATGATAGAAAGATGCTTACAAGTAAACTTGATGAGGTGATTAGAACCAAGGATTAACCTAAACACCCTAGGTTTTTATTTCAAAACCTTATAAGAGTGTAATCTAGATTGTAATTACTTTAGCTTGAAAGATTTTGAGATCCCTTGTAAAAACTCTTGATGACCGGTTCTAGGATGAAAAACAAAGAGAGAACAATTTTTGGTAACTTGATAAATGAGAGAATGAGATGAGATGTGTAGTGAAATAATCAATGTGGAGTGTATAACTATATTATCACAAGACAATATCTACCAACTCATAAATGCTACCCCTCCCCATAGGCCGGTTTTGGGGGAGGTTTGTCCACAAAGTATATTTTTTTTTTTTGAAAATGTGTATATATATATACTTGTGTAATATTTGATAAAATATATAAGTAAGTGTGTAGAAAAAATGTATAAGTGAAGGTAAATGGTAACTTTTATGTAAAAGAGATTTTTAATAGATCAAAGTGGAATGTAATGAGATCATAAAAATTGTAAAAATACATTCCTTGTAAAATTTGAGTGATATAATAATTATAGAGTAGTTTTTAAGAAAAACGTCGTAATAATATAACTTTAACAATTTATGTACCAAATAAATTTAAAACACTAGGTAAAGTCAAAATATAGTTTTTATAAACTAAATGTAAGTTTAAAAATATGTCGGGATCATTTTTGAAAGTAACGGATTAAATATTTAAAATAATAACTCACGCGATAACGTTTATTTAATATAGAATTCACGCGTTAAATGTGAAATGCAATGTCATGAATGAACTAATATGATGCATAATTAATTTAAGAAATGGCCGGAATTTGAGAATTGTGACAAAGATACTCGCTGCCGCAACGTGCGGGTACGTGCTAGTATAATTGTATGCGCCCTCACTTGTGATTTTAGGTGTAAATAGCATGTGATTGTCGATACAATAAAATGTTATTTTTGCATTTATCTATACTACAATATAATGTATTTAGGACTTCCTATAAAAGGAAGTTTTAAAAATATAAGCCTACACATGTTAATATAATTAGTAATTCATATAATTAAGAAAAGAAACATAATGTACAACACTTTAATTCACATAATTTTCAGACGTACAAGACAAGAAGCATAACGTACACCACTTTAATGCACATATTAAAAAAAACAAAACACCACATTAATGCTATTTAATATAGTCAATTAATTAACTGATCAATAAATACAATTAATACAGTTATTAAAACACCCCTAACATAATAAATACAAACTGTCAAGCATATTATACAATCAAATTAAGCACAATTCTACATTAAATGTCACTAATACAAATAATATTCAAGCCCGAACGGGCAACAGGCCTAATGGGCTTGAGCCCGAATGGGTGCGCAGGCCGAACGGGCAAGGGCTAAATGAAATTATTGAAATCTGTAAATTTATTGTCAAAAAGAACATAATAAACTAAAATACATGATTCACTTGAAAATTTTAAATCAGGGTATCTGCCGTCGAAACGCGTGGATACCCTGCATTAAATGTCACTAATACAAATAATAAAGCACATTATAAAAATATTAAAGTCCGAACGGGCAACGGGCAAAATGGGTTTGAGCCCGAACAGGCACGGGCCAACGGGCTCGACGCCGACAGGCGCGAGCCAAAGATCGAGCCGAAACGGTATGGGCTAAATGAAATTCTTGATATCCGTAAATTTATTGTCAAAAAGAACATAATAAACTAAAGGGTCAATTGCATATATACCCACTAAAACTTGCATATTTGCATATATACCCAAAACATGCTTAAAATGCATTGTACATCATGCAATAAAAACTTGTATTATGGGGAAATATGCAAGTTTTTAAGTTTTAGTGGGTATATATGCAATTCCCCCTAAACTAAAATACATGATTCACCAGAAAAATTTATATCAGGGTACCCGCCACCGCAACGCACGGGTACCCTGCTAGTATATGTCATGTAGATGAACCTTGAATATGTAAAATAAATTAATTGTATTTTAGCTAATTCAAAAACACACAAGTTGAATCTCGTGTGATTGTGTGTTTGTGAGATGATGAGTTAAATGAGCTTGACGAAATGACAATTTTGCCCCTCAATTATTATCAGTTTTATTTAATTAACTCGAAATAAAAAAATCAGATATAATATAGACCATTGAATCAAAAAGATTAGAGAATAGGAATGTGTTTATTTGATATAAGAGTAAATTGTGACCTACATCAAACTTTTCTCTTAGTAGAAAACAAATATCTAATTGTCGTGTACACTATTTAGCAGATAAATAAATCGGCAATGTATTTAATGATATGTAAATGATTTAGGTCAATTATGTAAACTTTGAAAAGAATGCTTGCAATATAGCACTAAGAATTGAAACTCTTTGTTCAAAAAAAAAGAATTGAAACTCATGTCATCATAACATGGGAGTAAAATCTAAAATACATTTTTGTGGTTTGTTCTGTGTATTTTTTTACATCTTTAAATTTTTTATTGCCACAAAATTATTCTTCTGTTAGTAAAGCTGATACAAAACCATCCATCTGTTAGTAAAGTCAGTCAATAAAGACTAACGGTGCAAATTATTTCTTTGTTATCTCCTAACAGAAAAGAGAATATTTGCATCGTCAGTCCTAAGGACTAACGGTACAATTTATTTTCTGAAACAAAATAGGACTAACGGTGCAAATTTTTTTGAAAAATAAATTAAAAGGGGCCACCACCACCATCACCGCCACCCACCACCACCCAACACCACCATCACCCACTTCCACCGCCGCCACCCACCACAACCACCACCACTGCCATCACCACCACTCACCGCCATCGCCGCCACCCAACACAACTACCACCGCCACCTCCACCGACCACCACCATCACCGCCACCTCCACCGACCACCACCATCACCGCCACCCACCACCACCATCACTGCCACCCACCACCACCCAACGCCACCACCACTCACCTCCACCGCCGCCACCCACCACAACCATCACCGCCACCACTGCCATCACCACCACCCACCGCCACCACTACACACCTCCATCGCCGCCACCCAACACAACCACCACTGTAACACCCTCAATTTCGTGATACGCAACGGAATTCAAATTGGGTTTTACTTCATGGCATGACAATTATAACGATAGAAAACGAACTCTAATTGAGTCGTTTTAAAAGGTTTATCCTTCGATTTATATAAATATCAGGGTTTACAAAATGAGGTCCCAGTATTTTCACGGTTTATTTAAATATTAGAGTTTACAAAAAGAGGTCCCAAATGGTTTCAAGTTTACAAATTACATTAAATGAGTTTTCGAATGATAATAAAATTTATAGCCCTCTTGAGTATCCATGCCTCTCCCTTTCCATCCTTGCCAGCCTTGTTCATTTGTGAACCTGAGATAAACATGCTAAAAGTGTCAACACAAAGGTTGGTGAGTTCATAGAGTTTGTAGATATAAACTTGTAAAAATCATCGTGACAAGTATATGTATGTAGATAATGCAGTTTAAAGTATAAGTACAATTCATATACTTATGTCCATATGTACGGCTACCTCAAGTATGTAATACTTTGGTCCGCTTTGATGCTTTGAACGGCTGCCTCAAGTATATGATACTTGGGTCCGCTTGAGTTTGGTACGGCTGCCTCAAGTATGTGATACTTGAGCCCGCTTGAGTTTGGCACGGCTGCCTCAAGTATGTGATACTTGAGCCCAATTTAGTTTGGTACGGCTGCCTCAAGTATGTGATATTTGAGCCCGCTTTAGTTTGATACGATTGTCTCAAGTATGTGATGCTTGAGGCCGCTTTTGTTTGATACAATTATGTATGCCCATAATTATATAAATGGGATTCACGTATGGCAATACTGTTACTTAGCATAAATAAACATTCAGTTCAGATGAACATATAGTTGCAAATAATCGTGATTGTTGATAAAAGTAGTTGAGCATGTATATCCCCCAAAGAGTTTATAAAATAGTTGAATGATAGAAAATGGGGCTATGAAACTCACCGTGAGTTAATGATATCAAATGTATAGTGAGGAAGATAGATATGTCGTGAGAACCTCTACGAGCAACCTAGAATATGATGTTGCGACTTAGGTTTGAAATAATGATGCGAAAGTAATAACAAGCCTATATACGTCTTTATATTGATCATGATGTAGTACATGGTAGTTGTGTATGTCGTTTGTAGAAATGGTCTAGTTGTGAAAATGTGTTTAGTTTATATATATCGTACTACCGTTCGGGCCATCACAATTCAGAGGTCATGTAGTAAACGTTCGAGGAGCTAGAACACTTTAATTCGTAAATCCAGCAACTCGTCGATCCGTTTACCCAAATGAACCCCTCACATGAAGTTCCCTAGTATTGTAGCACTTAGTAGATAAGGCATATGTTTTGTTTATATATCATAAGTGTCATATAGTTTGTAAACACAAATTACAAGGTTGTTTGGTTATGATTAGGAAATCATAATGGTTATTACAAGTATTGTCATAATTTATGTCACAAGTGTTTAAAGAAAAGTTTACAAGTTTCTAAATTGTAAAGTTGGTTATTACAAGTATAGTTTCACATGTGAAAGCACTATCCCAAAGGTTGATTAAGATTAGGAAAACTAATTTGAATGAATTTTGTTAACTTAGTATGTAATTAGCCTTGATAACAACATGGTTTTTATATTCTTTAACTTGTGGAAAACCAGACTTTGACCCTAAAAACTGTTTTACAATTTGAGGCAGAAAAATGCTATCGTTTGGTCTTTTTAGGCCGGGTTTCCTCGCGTTAGATGTAAAACATCATTCCGGAAAACTTTCATGTTTTAACTTTTTGATGAAACGGACAAGAAGGGCCTCAAAAAACTTCGGATTTTAGGCAGTAAGCAAATAGGCAGTTTCAGTGTTTTGATTTAGCTAACTTCTTTTAGCCGTAACTTTTGACTCGTGTACTCGTTTTGGGTGATTCAAATTGATATGTTTTCCTTGTAAAACCCTATTTAACAGTAAGTAAGTGTCTAATATCATGGTTATACTATTTTGATCGTATTTCACAATATATGTCACTAGTTTTCATGTTTACCTATTTTAAGTTAAACTTATAGTTCTCATAACTTGTTTTAAAGATTTTTGTACATCATGAAATCAATATAAAGACCATATACAGCATAAATGAAGTATAAGAAGCATGTAATTGATGTTGAGAAAGAGTGGTAGTTAGTATTCTTACAACTTTTGGCATTCAACTTAAGAAAGGAAAATCAAAGATCAAGAACAAGAACTAGAAACCCTAGCTTCCAAATTCTTCAACCTCTTGAGACCAACTTAGGATCACTTGGAAATCACTTGAATTCTTCTACTAGAACACTTCTTGTGTGGATTGAGGATCACCAAAGGATGGAAGAAAACTAGGACTTGGATCAATCAAAGCTTAACATGAACTTTGGAATTGATATGGAACTAGAACTCTTGAATAACTCTTGAAAGGATTTTGCAAAATGAATGTGTGTTGGTGTGTGCGGCGTTAATATGGAGAGGAGGGGGGTTTATATAAGGTCTTGAGAAGGTGCTAAGTTTCATGAGTCATAATCTTACAAGCTAAATAATCCATGTGTTGCAAGCTTAATCAAAACTTAAGTATTAAGGTTGCAAGGTGTTGAAATCTTGGACAAGGTTATCATCAAGACACCAAGTGTCTTGGTGACTTTTCCTAGGGTCGTTCACCATAAGTCTTGGATGACTAGATGGTTAAAATTTGGTATTATCTTGTTTACGGAGTCAGTTTTTGTCCCGAAAATCGCTAACTTTAAGTCGTTATGTCACGAAACTTAAAACTGGGTATCCTAAAAATATGAAACTTGTAGAAATGATTAAACTTATCATTATACTCCATAATAAAATATAAAATGAGTGGTAATTTCTATCGGGTTGCTTAAAAGCTGTTTAAAGCTGGAAACGCGGGTCAAAAACGCGTATTTTGCGTAAAACGCAGAACTAGAAAACGTAAAATTCCAAAACTTGTGGAATTGTCGTAAAATGGTAGAAATACATATTTATAATGTTTATAGTGTTTTATGGACATATCGGGATGCCTGAATGACGTTTAAACCCTAAAGTAATTCTCGGACACGGTTTTGTGAAATTGGTTCTGAATGGATTCAACGTACTTCGTCAGGACGATTTGTCGAGTATCAACTTTCTTGTCATGATGGTAAAATAAAAATAAAAATTTTTACGGGATGAATAGTAAAAGCGAATAGTAACTTTTCAAAAAATGCAAAGTAACCTAAAAATGCGGGTTGTTACAACAACCACCACCTCCACCATCACCGCCACCCACCATCACCATCACCACCACCCACCACCACCGCCGCCACCCTGCACAAACACCACCGCCACCGCCATCCACTGCTACTACTGCCACCACTACCCACCTCCACCGTCGCCACCACAACCACCACCTCATTATTGGCCCCTTTTAATTTATTTTCCAAAATAAGTTTGCACCGTTAGTCCTTAGGACTAGCATTGCAATTTATTTCTGAACATAAATTGTACCGTTAGTCCTTAGGACTGACGATGCAAATATTCTCTCTTCCGTTAGGAGATAAAGGATAAATAATTTGCACAATTAGTCTTCATTGACTGACTTTACTAACAGATGGATGATTTTGTGCCAATATTACTAACGGAGGGTTGGTTTTGTGCCAAAAAAAAATTTAAGGATGTAAAGCGAGACACGAGACAAACCATAGGGATGTATTTTGGAATTTATTCTAACATGGTAAATATTATTGATTATGAATGCGAATGGTTATTCACGATGATTGTGAATGAATTCATTATTTGTCTGTTTAAGTTTTTGGCAAATTGCACAAAAATGTACCAAAGTTATACCTAATTTAATCTAAGATACTCTATTTTTTTTTCCTCAACTTAACGTACCCAACTTTTTTTTTGTTGCAATGTTAAACGATTGATAGGTTACCCGTTCACCTAATTGTGTTTACACGAAATCGTGAGCCACAGATTCAAAATTATAATTATTTATCGTTAACACCGTTACCGCTATGCATGGTTTCTCGATTTTAAATACTTATTTCTATCCTAGGATAGACTTTAGTGTTTCTTGTGTGGTTGTATTCATTCTTTGGTCCTTTTTCACAAATTTGACAACTTGCAGAATGCGATGGGTTGACCATTGACCTTGCTTTTCGATATTCTGGGCACCAATGAAATTCTCATATCTCATGAATACAAAACTTTTTGACATCTACATGATAACTAGTATATTAACAATTAATACAGTAATAAATACTGACTCAACAATGATATAAGAAAAGTTGACTCTAAATCAAAATGTTGTTTTACACCTCACAGAAAATAATTGCTAAGGGCTCGTAAATAGTACTCCTTACAAAATGGGCATTGGGCCAATTGACTGGTGGTGTGATACTTTGTTCACAGTTTAATTGAGAATGTGCACACCAACTTAAATGGTTGTGGATTCAAGCCTCACTGAAGCCATTTGTGAAATATATTATGAGATAGTTGGTATAGATATTAAAAAGATTGTCGTTCTTAAAAAATTGAGAATGTGCACTGTGGGATTAGTTCTTGTAAATTAGCATCTTAAACTAAAATAAGTAGGACACCACAAAAAAATTGATACATGTCTAGCTATTCAAAGGCAATTAGGACTTTTACACATGAATTTTCTTTCTATTTAATGCCGATCTTAAATCTATCCCGTACCACATTTCTAGGAAACTCTTTCCTTTTTAACTCCTAAACCATGAATTCAAGATTATGCATAGCAGATTGTGGTACATTGATTTAGAATCAAAATCACATAATGATTATGAACTTCAACTTGATTATTTTAGGGCTAATGTAATTAAAATGTATCTTACTTGTCACAAATTCCAGGTATGTGTAATAAAGCTTTTTTTTTTTTTTTTTTTTTTTTTTTTTTTTTTTTTTTTTTTTTCAATTTCATGTACTAAACATTCAAATTTCGTCACTTTTGTGTATTTTCGGACCATTTTACCATTCAATTTAGGGGGAATTGCATATATATCCCTCCAAAAGTGAATAATTCCATATATATCCTTCTTACAAGTTTTTGATGCACATAATACAATGATTTTTATGCATGCAAAGGATACATATGCAATTTTGCATCTTTGGAGGGATATATATGCAAATGACCCTTCAATTTATTAGGAATCCTTTTTATCGGGGAGGGGTAAAATAGTCCGAAAATACACTAGAGTGACGTAATTTGAAAGTTTAGTACATAAATTTGCAAAAAAAAAAAAATTGTTAGACAGAGCTGTAATTTGTGACAAATAAGATACATTTTAAATACACTAGAAGGGTACCCACGCAATGCGGCGGCGGGTATCCGGTAACTATTTTTGTGACGAACAAATGTTTTTTTTATTTTAAACGTTCTTATATAATATGTCTCAAATACTATAAAATAGTAGAGATATGTTTTTCAAAGTAAAACGTCTAAATTATTAATAGTGCAACCAGTTAACACGTTTATTTTTCAAGTTTTAGCATTAAATTTGTAGTTATAAGTTTAGTGAGCTTTTCTTATAAAATTTTATTAAAATGTATCATTATTGGAGGGTGGTTACATATGATTTAAATGAGACTTAAATTTTCAAATTTTATATTAATTTTCTATTTTTCCTTTTAAAGTAATGTTTTTTATCTTAAAATTTTATTACTTCTTTTTATAAGAAATCTCAAATGCTTTATAATGTAGTATAGATTAGCCATTATTTTACTCATTATACATCTATTTAAAGCACTTCATTAACAAATTTTGAACGTTAAAACTTCAAATTGATTTTATGATATGAACTTCAAATTAACAAATTAAACAATTGACGATGACACACGCAAACATCATCATCATCATCCGACAGAAGATGCAATAAGAAAATGATTTCTATAGAAATCTTAATCGTTAAAGAATTCCAAAAGCATCCATGCAAACAAGGAGCTGTTAATCATATCTTGATGCAAACACACCAACATCAAGTTATAATCACGATCAAATTCCTGCGTCATCGTGATTTGTCAATCAATTAATATCATCGTTAGTCATGCATCATCATTAATACTTGATTTGTGCATCAACGTCAACGTCATCCTTGATTCTTGCATCATCGATCATAATTATTTGTGTATCGTCATCAACATCATTGCTTATCATCGTCATTAGTTTTAAAATCATAATTATAATCGATTATCATGATCGTGATTCATGTTTGATGATTATTAGGTTGGATAAAGTAAATCCCGGTTTTTAGCAAATATTTGAAACTGCCATATTCATGATACGTAAAATGACCTAAATGACCTTCCACCAGAATAGTTAAGGCTTTAAAACTTGATGTTATTTACAAAATTGCCACACCCATCTTGATCAAGTCAAAGTCAATGCATTAAACGGTTGACATGTTCTCCCACATGTTTTATTTTAAGAATGTCTTTTACTGAACTCCTCTATGCACTTCATGGTTGATGGTACACAATGTGGTTGATGGTACACAATGTAATGTGAAGATCTCTTTGAATGAAAATACATTTACCTGTACATTCATCATAAAAGAAGTTTCGCAAGTGAAACTAAAATATAAAGAAAGTCTGGTTTTAGGCCAATGTATTGCCTTCTTTGCTCTTAGAAGTAGATAAACCAAAAATGGTAGGTACAACACACTACTAGTCATATGTGTAACCTTTACAATAGATTTACTATATACATTAAACCACTTTAAATATTTGCTTATTTGAGTATCTGAATCGCCCTCGTATATGTTTCTAGTTGATTTTCAAAAAAAAAAAAACAAAAAAAGGTTGATTCTTCATCGATACAATGATACCAGCAAATCCACGATATTAACACAAAAAGACTTAAAAAAAAACGCTTATTTGGTAAATCCTGTTTTGAAACAGTTCTGAAATCCAACCAATGGCGTTTGATGATTTGTAATAATAAAAAGTAAAGATCAAACAAACTGAACCAAATCCTATTAATGTCGGTCAATTCACAAAGATTTATCCAAAATCTCAAAGTCATGTACTAGGAAACAAATAAAAGAATAGAACGTCACAATTTGTCGTAAAGGTTAGTTCTGGAGCAAACAAATATTGTAATATACTAATCAAACTAGAGGTGATGCATTTATATATCTCATGTAGATGAACCTTGAATATGTAAAATAAATTAATTGTACTTTAGCTAATTCAATAAAAACACACAAGTTGAATCGCGTGTGATCGTGTGTTTGTGAGATGATGGGTTAAATGAGCTTGACGAAATGACTATTTTGCCCCTGAATTATTATCAGTTTTATTTAATTAACTCTAAATAAAAAAATCAGGTATAATGTAGACCATTGAATAAAAAAGATTAGAGAATAGGAATGTGTTTATTTGATATATGAGTAAATTGTGACTTCCATAAAACTTTTCTCTTGGTAGAGAAACAAATCGGCAATGTATTTAATGATATGTAAATGATTAAGGACAATTATGTAAACTTTGAAAAGAATGCTTGCAACATAGCACTAACGAGTGGTAAACAACTGGCGTGCAGCGAGATTGCCTGTCAATAGGTCGAGTTATTTGTTT
>OU343218.1:198528701-198618522 GCA_910596185.1 Chrysanthemum makinoi | reverse complement strand
ATGAGAAATGGAGGCTTTCATGGACGGACTTCAGAGATTATTCAAGGCGATGTGACTTCGCCGACCATAAGCGATTGAGGAAGCTATTCGATTATTTCCAAAGCTCATAGCCCGGTGGTGAAGAAGCGAAGTACACCAACACCAACCAAAACAACAACAACCTCAACAACTACACCAATTACAACAATAACCAAAACAACAATAACAAAGCGATAACCAAACCAACAACAACAAAAGAAAGTGGGAAAATGACCGGAAGGTTATGATAGCGACAACAAAACCATAACACAAACCATCACCAAGACATAATAAGACAAGAAGTCGCGGGGTCTATGTTCTTTGCACCAATAAGGGGAAGAGCTTATCGAAACTTACCTTGATACGCTGATACGCAGCTACATCATAATGGTCCATGTGGTACATGTTTTTATTTGTCACAAAGTAGGACACCTTGCTAAGAATTTGTAAGGGCAAGACCATGAATTCGTCTTGGATGTGGGGAACAAGGACACTATCGAAGTCAATGTCCTCAAAACCAAGGTCCAACAAATTGAAGGTGCTCATAGGAATGTATATATGTTAGAAGGAGGAGGAGCTCGATCAAGGTATCAGCGGAAGGCGAAGAAGTTCGGAAACTAACAGTCTTATTTCTCTTATGTTCTATGCATTACCAAGTTTATGTCTAATCATAAATTGCGAATCTTTATAACCTAAGATGTACTACTTTGCTAAACTACTTTCGTTGTAAAATATTCTCATCTATTGTACTTTATTTCTTTTGATTTATTATCATTCTGAGGATTTTAATTCTTTTACCTTAACTATCATTTACGACACTTCTCATGTCTTCCTCTCACTCCAAGGTTCATCACAATTTTAACATCAGTTGACTCAACACCAAAACAACATATGAGTCGATTAGTCCAAGCATTGCATAGTTACTCCTAAATTATACATAGCGATGCACCTATGTCTAATTCAGGAAGAATCATGCAATGAAGGGAGTAGTAGGCTTATATGTGTAAGAAATTCCGTAATCGAGCCAAATTTTCAAAAGATTTTCTTCAATTGTTTCGGTTTGATCCGGTAGCAGTTCTTGTTTGATGAGTTACGAATCGAGCTAGAAACAAGTTGTTACTAAACCGATTTAGCCTAATCTCATGGCAGGTTCTTGTTTGATGAGTTGTGAATTAAGTGAAAATCGGTTACCAAAATCTTTTGAGGGTTTTACTAGGAATGAGAAAGTTGCTACATCAAACCCTAAACCGAGAGACCAACACGGCGAATTGATTTGGTCCTTTTTGGATGATAGAATGGCGACAACCCGATACTGAGGTCATTTCTCGACCGCGATTCATGTCTCATTATTTCAACATTCATAGTAAACTTGGTTTACTTATTTCAAATTCAGCGTAACCTTGGGAAGTTTAGCGGCCGAATTCATGATCATGACATCACTTACATTTCATATGGACTATGATTAGTCTACATTTCATTGACATCATGTGCATCTCATTAGTACATTCTCGACATTTCATTTCACTATGCAATATTTTATATTTAATAATCTTTATAAGCGTGAGTTATTATTTTGAATATTTAACCCGTTACTTTCAAAAATGATCGAATTATTTTTAAACTTACATTTAGTTTATAAAAACTATATTTTTAGTTTTCCTAGTGTTTCAAATTTATTTGGTGCCGTCGTTAAAATTAAATTATTACGTAGTTTTCTTAAAAAAATTATGCGATAATTATTTTTCCTACATTTCGAAAAGTATTTTTTTACAATTTTTATTATCTCATTACAATCTATTTTGACTTATTAAAACAATTGCACCAAAATTCTACCATTTACCTTACAAGATTTATTTAACTTACATTTTCTCTACAACTTATACAAATTATGCAATATATACAAGTAATAGTTTTAAGAAAAAAAAAATATAATTGAAACCAGTCCCCACAAAACCGGCTTTAGTGGAGGCTGTCATCAGTTGAATGTATGAATTTTTACTCAAAGTATTCATCTCATTTTCATTTTCACTTCCCATAATTCACATAGTAGCCAAAACCATTTGCTCTCCTTCCTTTGGGTCCTTCAAAACCGGTTACACATCAAAGGTGCCAAGGGATCAAGAGTTTTTGCAAAATCAAGTGTATAATCAACCTAGTTCATATCCTTTTTATGGTTTTGAAATAAAAACCAAGGATATTTAAGTTAATCCTTGTTACCTACACCTCTTCATTTCTCTTGTAAGCATGTTTTCATCATTTTTATGTTTCCTCTTTCATTTCATATGTTTCTTATCATTTTTGGAGCTTATATGCAAGTATTGTGATTTATACCATTTATGTCATGATTTTTAAGTTATATATATACCTAAGGTCATCCTATAATTACTCCCATGGTATTCTTTGGTCTTGATGGTCATTAGGAACCCATGACACCCTAAGAAGGTGTATGGTAGGATTAGATTAGTTTCGGAGTTGATTTGAAGAGATTAGAATAGGTTTGTCAGAGAAAACTATTTTAGAACTATATTTTAGTTCTGTCCTTGTTTCAATTTTCTGGAAAATCCGACATTTGGTACAAAACTTTGGCCTTGATTTCTAGAAAATATACTTTAAAAGCGAATCCGTGGCGGCTTGAGCGGATAAAAGCGGACTTATTGAAGAAGTTATGGATTTTTGAAGTTTGGCGACGAAGCGTATATTATTACGAATTTTCAGCAACATGTTTTAGTTATTTCGGGTCAAAAGCAGGCCTTAAGCTTCACAAATTATTTGACTTCTCAAAAATATATTAGTATACTTTGATCTGAAACTAAGGACATATATCGTAGAAAGCGGTTGAAAGCGACAAAGATATGCACTTTTTCATAAACTTGCCGTAACTAATTTTACGCACACTGATTGCCAAAACCACCAGCACTTTAACCCTTATTATCTTTATGTTCGAGAGACCTTTTGGACGAAAACTCTGACTGAAAACTTTTGAATGTCGATACAAACTTTCCAAAACAGTCGAGTTCGTTCTCTAACGATCGGCGTATTCACCTGTTGAACTAGTTTTCCAAAGCCATTTTGGTAATTTCATGATTTTCCGGCTGACATTGTTTCGCGAAAAGTGGTAATTTCTCTAAAATCATTTAAAACCATTGTAGGATGACATTTTGGTAAAACATGTAAAGTCATTTTTGGATTGGTGAGGCGTCAAAGCGAGTATTTTTGACTGACAGTAATATTTTCAAAACAAGTAAATGGTATAAATATTACATCGATCAATGCATGCATAACATTACATTGAAACTCATATCATATCATATCATTGGTACTAGGTACGGATAGCGCGCATCTCATTATACCTCGGTGTACTCACTCTTGTCATGTCGTCGGTTTACCAAGTGAGTTTCGTAGCCCTGCTTTTACTTGTTTTCATAGCTTGTTTTTGGGAGATCATGCTCATTATTTTTCACAAGTACTTTGAATTTTTTAGGCTAAAATCTATCATGATTACCATTGTTTCTAAATCAAAGGTTATACTATCTAAATTGTTCTTGTTTGGAGTATGGATTTTCTGTGAGTATAACGTTCTAAATCGGTTGACTCTTTGATAAATTGAGTTAAGTGCTATGGATTATGTGCTATTGTTCTCGGGATTAAGTGCTATTGATTAAGTGCTATCGTTCTACGTCGAGTTAGGTACTATGGTGAATTCATTTGAAATCATATGTTTGGAACATAAACTACACACATTAGAAGCGGTGGGTTGTGAACACCACAGGTTAAAGTTTTGTTGTATGGGGACTTGGGCAGTGGATTTACAATGCCTTTGCCATAAGCGACTTTGGAAGTCTTTACGTTTCAACGATTTACAATGCCTGCTACACCAGCGACTTTGGAAGTCTTTGCATTTCAACGATTTACAATGCCTTTCTTGCGCAAGCGATTTAGAACGGCTTTTCATTTCAAAACAAACTCTATGAACTCACTCAACCTTTGTGTTGACACTTTTAGCATGTTTTATCTCGGGTATCTAAGGCATTCACTTCATGGCATGCATATGGACACATCATGGAGTCAGCGATAATGACGTCTCACTGGGTTTCGTACTTTAAAACATCGTTTAATTGTACAAACTTATTTCCATATGATTGATTTTCATTTGGGACTACTTTGTAAACTCAGATTGTTTTATTAAATCAAGCGATGTATTTTCCAAAACACTTTAGGTCGTTTCAATATACTTGTGATTGTGATGCTTGATCAATCCCGGGAATTCCATTCGGCTAAACCAGGTAATTTGGGGTGTGACATGATGTGCAAAGATGCATGACAAAGTACAATCAAGCTGAAACCTGTGAGTCAAATATTGAAAATATGGGTAATATCAATGTTGTCCCTTATGATCAATATGTGAAACAAAGTGAAAGTGAGTCATTACCGTGATGCATCTTACCGCAATCAATGATGACTATTTTTTATGAATACTTGCATGTTCCCACGATGATTTATATCTCTGAACTTAATGCCTATAAAAGCAGTTGCCATTTATGAACAAGCACGTGCTAAGTTTGAGTTAACAACTCGTAAAGCGGATTTGGATAACCAAATCGCATAAATTATTAGAAAAGTAATTTTAGAAAAGTGTTAAAACAAAGTTAAACTCACAAGAAAAGCTTTCCACTGCTAAGCAAAATAAGAACGAAAATGTTAAAAGTGCTTAAAGAGAATTTCATGCAAAGGAATCAAAACTTTTGAATGATTTTTCTAATCTAAAAACTTTGAAAAACAAACTTGAAAATAAGTTATGCATACAAAGGAATACCATTGAATTTGCTATGGTCCTTCAGCATAGAGTTTTGCGATAAACATAGTGTTCCCATTATAGATAAACTGACCACGAGGCGGAAGATAGTAAAGCGGCTCAAAATGTAATCTATGATGGCAATGGATTCTTAAACCACAAAACCTAGTTCGTTGGAGTGCAGGAAGATAAAAAATTAGATGATGCATCTAGGGAGAAAATGAATAAAGTAGAGATCTGAATGTAAAGAATAACATCACAGTCAAACCCATGATTACAAGAAGGAAAGCTGGATCTCTTAAACAAAATTTGACCTCAAACATTGTTAACTTACACGAACAAGTTTTTCTTGAAAAGGGACTTAGATAAGCAAAAGAGCAGAAAATCTTGTTGAAACAAAACCTCCCACTTAGGAAAATGCACTGCTGACATTGTGTATCCTCCAAATACAAAATGCATTTAGTTCTAGAACTGTTTCCACTAAAAAGCAAGACCTTAATCATTCAATATGTTATTTTTCAACTATTTATGATTTTGAGAAAACTTATAAGAAAAGGATCACACCCTGGGATAACCGAAGGAAAGAGGGTTTTGAACAAACAAAAAATCTTATTTAAGCGAGGTCATGCCTTTCTTTAAACAACTAAAGATCATTTTGAGAGTCTTAAAAGGGGATAGATTAGAATATTAAAAAGGAGAAATGGAAAAAGAATTTGATGCAATGATAGTTGAGTTAGTACTATGGCGAGCATTAAATATAATGAGATTGAGGAGGAAAAATTTGCATGCTTGAATGAGAATCTTATTTAAGAATGTATTGCTCAAGATGTGTTTTACACTGACTACAATTGCTCCATTAATGCTTCTCGATTTCATGAACTATCTGTTGCTTTAAAAGTCTCCCATGATCGTGTCATTGAGCTTGAAATAAAAAACTCTAAACTAAGTGAGTAAATTGACGGGATGATCACGTACTTTGGTAAAAACATTTTTCCCTAAACTAGAGTTGAACATTTTGATTTACAACTTAAATATCAACATCAAGAAAATGTTAAAACCTCGACATCAAATTAACACCTAACAAATCCTACCAGTGGCACGGAGATGTTGGGCTCATAAGATAACATTAGCTACAATGACAGCAAGCGTTTTGTGGTCTCTTGCAGTGGAGTTAGAGGCTGGCAGTTAAAGCGTGCTCATGTGAGAAATGGCTGGCTTGGGTGACACTGGAAGTCTTCAATGAGGCCACTTAAAACAAATCAAAGTGAGGCCTACAGGCAAAGCGGACAATATTGTGGTGGATAGCGAGGTGTTACACAAGTGGTATCGAGCCTCTTGGTAGTTGGGATGGTGGGAGCAAACCCTCGCAAGGGCGATGAGTCCCTAAGGAAGTGATTGTAACACCTGCGCAAATCTACATCGGTACGTGGCTCGGAGAGATGTTGCATACCTAGATAACATTAAGCCTTCTGATGACACAGCGTTTTGTGGTCTACTGCGAGTGGAGTTCGAGGAAGCTGGCGGTTAAGCGTGCTCATGTGAGAGTAGTGCAGCTTGGGTGACTGCCAAGGAGATCTTCAAATGAGGCCACAAAAAACAAATTCGTGAAACCTGAACTAAAGTTGGACAATATTGTGGTCGAATGAAGCGGTGTTACATCAAGATATCCACGGATGTTCCGAGTTTGATGCGGTTTTGAAATAAACAAGCGTGATGAGCAATTCAAGCTCATTGTAACACGTCGAGAAAAGTTGGCAATTTCTCGGTTAAAGGGTGAAAAGAACAATGTGGTGGCTCCCCGATGCCTCCTCCTTTAGATTCTCGAATTCTCAAATTTTCATCTTCAAAACTTGGTTAATGCCTTACAAAAGGAAAATGAGAGTTTTCTAGAAGAAAATGAAAAAGTTAAACGTCATTTCAATGAGTTATATGAGTCAATAAAAGTCATAAATAACAAAAATAATGAAAAAATAACGTCTTTACAAAAAGAAATTGAGAATCGAAGAGTCAGGAAAAAAGAAAAATGCGATGACCAATGGAGAATGTTGTGCTCAAAGGTCATGTCGTAATAAATAATGCTTTGTCGTGAAAATATGTTCCTCCTCATCTTAGGAATAACAAACTTGCTATTCAAACATATTTCTTATACCTTAAGGACATCTAGAATGTCTTGGTGAAGTTGTAGAAGAGGATAAGTTAAGAAACCTCTGATAATGCAATTGGCCATGCATGCTTATATGCCAGCGATCTCAAAGAACTTACGGAATGCTTAATTACAATATGCCCTAAATCCTAGGTGCGGAGTCAATCCCTTGATGCCTGTTCCATGCATAGTGCCAAGTAATGCACTCATTCAATTCGATGTTATGAATGTAAACCTTAGTATGCCTTAGTAGTTCAGTCGGCACCTCTAGTGTTAAGAAAGTGAACTTTAGTATGCCTTCAAATAGTTCCGTCCGGCATATCAAAACAAGAAAGGCGAAAATTAGAAAACAACTAATGTTCCCATTCATCTCTGGAGTAATCGGTGACATTAAAGCGAAGGTCAAAGTCTCAAGCAATACAAGAAATGATAGGACCTGCAAGCTAAGAATGCATTGGAAGAAAGTAGAAGATCACCTAGGAAATTTGAATAAGTTGAATAAAATGTTGATTCTAGTGTTAGCTTTAAAGCTTGTATTATATCAATTCTACTACTTTTGGCAAAACATGTAATAATGATTGCGTGGTTTTATTTGCTAATCTTGAATATGGTGTGAATGCTTTGTCTAATCGTCAAATGCCCGATTAAAATTGTTAATGCTAAAAATCATGCAAAGAAGGCTAAAAGGCAAAAGCTTACGAAAGTTAGAAAACGATGGAAACCCTGGGAAGATGTTGGCCATAGGTCAATGGAGTTACGCCCTCATCTGTATGACCATGCCCACTAGAAAATGGATGCCTACTTGTAGAACTATTCCCTTAAGAAGTGAACATATTTTGAATAGGTCAAATCGGAACACCAACAACGCATCTATTCCTAATGATTCCATTGCTTCTAATATGATATGGATGTTTCTATTTACGATGTGGGTGTTCCATCACATTTACTAACCAAGTGGAACCCATTCTTGCATGGGGATCCCAATTATCGATTATCCATTCTTGTGCGTGTTCCAGCTGAGATCATTCAAATCGTTATGTGGTACTTGGACTCAGTTTGTTCCAAGCATATGGTAGGTCGCTGACTCATGAACAAGTGAGTAAATTCATCGGGGCTATTAGATTCGAGCGACCATTTTGGAGCAATTATGGGTTATGGTGGTGATTATGTAGTTGGCAAAAGTGTAATCTTGGGGTATATTATGTGGAAGGTCTTGGTCATAATTTGTTTTCGTTGGTCAATTCACGTGATTCGATCTAGAGGTAGCCTTTAGAAAACATACTTGCCGTTAGAAACTTGATGGTATGGAATTATTAAGGCGTACTCGTGGTTCTATACACCATCTCTATCGATGACATGATGAAGTCTTCTCCAATCGCTTCTGTCAAAGGCTTCTAAAACAAAGTCATGGTTATGGCATCGTCGTCTCAATCACTTGAACTTCAGCACCATCAATGATCTCTCCAGAAAGGACTTAGTTGTAGGGTTACAGACTAAAATATGAAAAGATCATCTTTGTTGACATGCAATTGGGAAAAAGCGAAGTATGCCCTGAGCCTAAACCTACAAACTCTGTTCTGAGAAGTTCTTCATACCCTTCATATGGACTTATGTGGACCCATGAGAGTCTGCGAATATCGTGGGAAGAAATACGTGTTAGTTGTGTTTGATGATTACTCTCGATTCACAGGTTAAGTTTTTAAGGACAAAGGATGAAACTCGGATATCATCATCAAACTTATCAAACTCTTCAGGTTCGACTTAACAAGCTGTCCGAATCATCGAGCGGACAATGGGCGAGTTTGTTAACAAAGACTTAGTGAGTTTTATGTAAGTGTTGGAATCAGTCATCAAAGAAGTGTTCCACGAACTCCTCAACAAAGCGGTGTAGTTGAAAGACGAAATCGAACTCTTGTATGGAAGCCTCGAACAATGCTGATTTACTCAAAAGGTTCCAATGTTTCTATAGGTGAAGCCATTGCCCTTACATGCTACACCAAAAATCGGTCCTAATTCACACCTGCTCATGGGAAAACTTCATATGAACTTGTCCATAATGAAAACCTAATCTCTTCCTTCCGTGTGTTTGGTGCATTGTGTTATCCAACTAATGACGGTCAAGACTTAGGTAAATAGCAGCCAAAGCGGAATATTGGAGTTTTGTTGGTTATGCACCAAACAAGAAGGGTTACCGAATCTACAACAAGAGAACCGAAATATCATGGAAACAATTCACGTTACGTTCGATGGTGACGGTCAAATGGCTCTGGACAATCGGTTCACGGATCCGCACTTCAAAAGATCCCATTGGTTCATCCCTTGTACCAAACTCATTTCAAAAACTCCATATGTACCTCCATTCGAAGATGATTTAAAGAAATTGTTTGATCCAATGTTTGATGAACACTATGAACCAAAGTGATGAAAATGTCAATTCCACCAGAGAGTGCTCTATCCTGTGAATGAAGTCAACCCTTGATCTCAATTTCATTAAGTCAAAGCTCCTGCTGGCGATCCTCTGTCTCATCAACAAATCATCAATCATCAAATGTACATCATGGAATTGTTTATGGCATCAATGAAGAAGTTAATCCCTTTGCTACTCCTGAAGATGCTCCATTTGAAAATATCTTTGCTCACGAATCATCATCGAACCTTCTTCATCGAGGAGATATCGACTGCTACTTGAGTTCCACAACAACAACCACATGAACACCTTAGAAAATGGACACATGATCACCCATTGGACTACATCATTGGAAACCCTCTGGCCCGGTATTATCCACAGGAAACAACTTGCAACCGATGCCTTATGGTGCTTCTTCAACTCAGTACTCTCTAAGGTCGAACCAAAAGACATTAAAACTGCCATGAATGAAGATTCTTTGGTTCAATGCCATGCAAGAAGAAATTCATGAGTTTGATCGTCTTGATATATGGGAATTAGTACACCTCCAGTTGTGCTATGATCATTGCTCTAAAATGGATCTTCAAAGTGAAACTTGATGAGCATGGTGATGTCTTAAAGAATAAGGCTCGATTGGCTGCAAAAGGATACCGTCGAAGAGGTATTGACTTTGAAGAATCATTTGCTCAGTTGCTGCGCGTGAAGCAATTAGAATCTTCTTGGCTATCTGCTAGCAAGAATATGGTTGTATATCGAGATGGATGTTAAAGCCTTCGAATGGAGATTTAAAAGAAGTGGTTTACGTCGATCAACGAAGGGTTTTATGAATCGAGGCATCATGTCTATAAACGAAAAAGGCTCTTTACGGTTTAAAGCAAGCTCCTGAAGCATGGTATGATCTGTGTCAAAAGTTTCTTCTATCACTTGGATTGACAAAGGAAGCGATTGATCTACATTGTTCACCCGGAAGTCAGGCAAACATTTAATTCACGTTCAAATTTATGTTGATGATATTATCTTTGCCTCGGTGACATTGATAATGTGATCATTTTTCAAATGAAATGGGTTCCAAATTTCAAATGTCAATGATGGGACAAATGTCATTTTCTTGGGATTACAAATTTCACAAAGTCGGGAGGAATTTTATAAATCAATCTAAATATGGAAATGAGATTTTAAAGAAATTTGGATTTGTATCATGTGACACCGTTGACACTCCCATGATTGAGCGTACTAAGCTGGATGAGGACCTTCGGGGATCATGGTAGATCAAGCGATATCAGTATGATTGGATCACGATGTACCTCACGGTAGAGACCGGACATCTTGTTATTTGTGTGCATGTGTGTAGATATCGGGAAAAGCCTACTAAAAAGCAACTTGAAGCGGTTAAGCGGGTCTTTGGTATATCCAAGGAACCATCAACATGGGACTTTGGTACCCGAAGGACACCGGTATGTCACTAACGACTATGGGATCTTGATCAATGCGGGATGTCAAGATACCGTCGAAGTACATCGAGGAGGTGCTCGGATTTTGGGTGATAAGCTTGTGAGTGGTCTTCAAAAAGCAAATGAGTACTTCTATCCTCTACTCGGAGAATACATAGCCATGTCATCTTGTTGTGCTCAAATCCTTTGGATGAGATCCCAATTATCTTACTATGGCTTTGAATTCAACAAAATCCCTACATCTTGTGATAATAAAAGTGCTATTGCTCTCTCATGCAACAACGTTCAACACTCGAAACAGCACATTGACATCGACATCATTTCATCGGGGAGCAAGTGGAAAGCGATTGTGGTGGAACTCTATTTTGTGAATCGAGAATACCAGTTAGCGAACATCTTCACAAAGCTCTTCCGAAGAACGTTTTGAGTTTATTCTTCCTCGACTTGGCTTGAAAAGCCTTCAACCAGAAACACTCAAGCGTCTTAAGGAGGAAGACGAGGAGTAAAGGTCTTTCCTTCATCTATATTTTGTATATATTTATTAAAAAATCCATAAAAACTTGAAAATTTTGAAATATCTCAAAAAATATTGTCTTTTTGTCGTCATTTTTTTTCCTGATTCGATTATATCTACGGTCTTTGTTTGTCATTCAAAGAATGACGGGACTTTAGATGTTGTTGAATGTTTTAAAAAAATCAAAAAAAATCAAAAAATATTTTGGGAAAAGTAAAACAATGGTTTATTGTCATTTGAGGCGTGTAACCAGCTTTTCAAAAGAAAGAACAGAGCCATGCTTTATCTCATGTTTCAAACCTAATGCTCTGATTCTAAAATCAAATGTTTGTCATTATCAGACAAATTTTAATTTCAAATATTTTTTCTTCTAATGATTCCTGAAAAATATTTGCAATCTTATGAAAACTCAATTGTTTTGAAAACACTTCGGACTCTATTTTGAAAATCAAAAGAACTTATCAAGTGTCAAAATCTCAATCCATCAATCAACGACTTTCGTCATTGATTGAGGGGAGAATGATTTTTCAATTAAATAAAAAGTGTTCTTTTCAAACAATTTGCACTTAAATGAGTAAGGTCTACTCTAAATGTTTTACAAAATGTTTCATAATTGGTTCAGTTATTATTATGTTTTCCAAAGATAATTATGCATGTTTAATCAATGGAGTTTAAAGTCTCAAAATCCGATCCTTATCGGTTAAACTTTCATAATCAAGTCACAATTCTCCTTAAAAGCTTTCAAAATCAATTTAAATCTACAGAGATCACAAATCTCAAATGATTTGATAATTGTGGGGGAGAATTTGTGATTTAAATTGGATTTAAACTGATAATTGATAAATGGTTTCATAAGTGTTTAGCATGTTTTCCTCCCGCAGTGACAAGCGATTTCAAATTTTCCATGCACATGTTGAGGGGGAGCATCTATTTTAAACCTCAAATTATTGAAGCGTGATTTTGTCTCTAAGTGCGAGGTTTCCTCTAATATGTGCAAAACTCTTTCAAAATCCGAGCACATATTGAGGGGAACAAACTTGTGAAAACCTCATCCTTCCTCAAAAATTTTTATCTACTCAAATTGATTGGGAAGTGATGATGATCATTTTAGAAAATGTTAATCAAAAATATTGGACCTTTCATTCTTAATCTAACGATTTCAAAGATCTCTTGCCTCCATGTGCTAAACAAAATTTTTATGCATATGTTGAGGGGACATTTCAAAATATCAAAACAATTAAGATACAAAATGCTTTGATTCTATATCACAAGTATCTTGATTGATTTTCAAATGGTTTTCAATTGGTTTCAAGGAGGAAGAACTACACCAAAAGACCGACCAACTCTACTTTATGCATGGTGATATAAGGATGATAAGGTTAAGTTGAGGTCCCATGATCCATGAGCAGGAGGGATCTACCAGGACAATCCACTAGATAGTGTAGACGTCCTTAGGTATGATGAAAAAGGGAGAAAAGTGAGATATGGGAAGAGTCTTGATGAGTGCGAGCTAGTACTAGAATAAACCCAACAAGGTTCTAGTAATGAAGTCTCGGTAAGCACAGAAGGGGTTGAAGAATGAAAAAGAATTGAATGTGAAAAGGGTGAAAAGAAATAGCCCTCCAATTATTCAACCTTAGAGGCGAAACGGGTTCAATTCATATACTACTTGGTTGTTACCAAGGTAACATCGGTATTGAAGACAAGGCGTCCATGGACCAGTGATGCTTGCACTTCAACTTTCCAAACCACTCAAGTTCCTCTTAAAGGACTTTTTTCATTCTCTCGAGAGCAGAGCATAATCTATCGACTTTCTCTTAGAGATTGTTGATATTGAAGAAGGAGACCCTCTCCCTAGTCTCCCGCATAGGAACCAAAATGCAATTGAGTCTAGAGCCACGAGATCATCATATAAATCTCTTTAGGACACTTTCAATGAAGACCCTCTGTTTCACACAATGTGGAATGAGAGATTATATCTTATGAGTCCTCAGCATTATCCTTGTGGTATTGCGAACATCATTGATATGCATACATACTCACAATGAAGATGGAAAAGCATACGGAGCCAACATCAAACAAGCTCCTGGTGGGTGGCATGTGAGATCTATTCAATAGATCAACCATGTGACAAGCTGAATGAAACAATGGAGGCGATTCAATCTTTTAATCAATCACGGTTCGAGGTTATGGATTGGCGGATACCTTTGAAAAACCGGTGTTGTTGCTTAAAACTCTTTTCTTTAGCACATTGACCCGTGTACTTATTTCTCAAAATAAAAGGTGTTTATGATTGATAATTGATTTTCATTAAAACCTTCGTTGTATTGAAAAAACATTTTCTATTGAGGCAATACGATTGTTTTCAAAAACTCTTTTCATCATCAGTGAATCTCATATCTATTTGGTTCCTCACTCCGTGTTGTCTTCTTTGAAGCGTTCGGTTTGAGAACACGGCGATTCGCGAAACCACGTCAAGGAAATTCGCCGAAGTATACACGATCCGAGGCGTGCTTATCTGATCAGCGGGAGAGCGTGGGTCGTGTACCTCAATTCATCGAAAGTGATCAAAACACTTTCGTATTCTTTCTTGCTAACGTCTTATGCAGGTACACCGGCGTTTGCGGTGTCCGAATGGCGGTCAATCCATAGCCGCATGCTCACACAACACATTCATATCTAAAGAAATCATGATTAGTGCATCAATGACTCTGATAATTTCACTCCATGCTTACGCTTCTGTGCTTTGCCAATATCATGAATCAGCGTAAGCTTCGCTACTCGATAAGAAGATATCATGATCGAGAATGTGAGCATGTACGTCCAAAAGTCACAACATCGTAACACCCCAACCCGCAAGGGTAGAAATATCTATACTGATTTCATATCGAACTTTAAATACTATACAAAAGCGGAAGCCTTACAAAAATACTCAAAAGAAAACATAAATAACTAAATTTCAAAATAAATCTAAGATCTCTATAATCGAATCTTGCTCTCATCTCTACTCTCAACCCATATCAGCTATCCCATAAGCTCATCTTGAATGCAAAATACTGCCCGGAAAAAAAATGGTGAGCTTACAAAGCTCGGTGAACAGATATATGAAACAAAGCTAAACAAAACAAAATATACAAATGGCGAAATCAAAATAAAATGATAATGAGAATCTTTTGGATCTGGAAGCACAAATATCTGAAATCAAACAACCATGTAACAATTTAAAACATCTCATGGCACATTAATGACACAAACAACATGAAACCGGCCGAAACAACATATCAAGAATAATAGATTTATTGTGTCAACCAAGCGAAGGTCTAATAACTAACGGAAGCAGGTTATGACAAATAATCATGGCATTCATACAAATCAATTAATCTACACGTAACACGCTCAAACGATGAAACCGCGGAAATAGCATTCAAATCATGGTAGTCTCACAAGCAATTAGAAAACATATTAAACAAACTATAATTAAATAGACCAAACAAAACATAGCATAACCATTAACAATTATCAAAGAAGCTATCATAAACTAAAGCCAGTTCTCAAATCAAACCCTAACATCGAGGAGTTAAAACATGGCGGTCATGTCTGAGATAAAAAACACTAACGTATAAGCAAGGTTCACAAATTAAGCCGACAAATTATGCATACTAACTTATAGAATACTCACTTTCACACTAGCACATTCATCTTTCGGATCAGCGACTTCACATAACGAAACTAACATGACATCAGATGGCGACATGCGATCCCTTTAAACATATTAATCATAACCTAGCATTGTAAACGGTAATCACATAAACATACAAAAAGCATACACATATATAATAACATATAATAAGCCCAGCACATAATCATAAACATTTGAACATGCGAGATCATAATCAGAATACTTAACATTGAAATAGCAGGATAAGATCTAGTTAACTACCACGAGCCCAGAACATATCATATCAAAAACATCATAACTATAAAGAAACAATCTCAAATAATTGGAGTAGCTAGCTCCCAGAGTTTTATGAAGATCACGTGCACTGCGACATCATTCACTTAAACAAATCATATCGGACAACGATCAGGATCTAGGATGCATCCATACGCCCACAAACATATATTGATAATATAATATAACATAAATTGAGCTCATAAAAAATAATAAATAAGGGGCGTGTGGAACTTTCACTCTTACAGAGTCATATCAATGGTGCCTTGACACGGACATGGAACCCCGTGACTAGTTAACAATTGGCTGGTGTCAAACTAACTTAGGTCAAACAAAATTCGGTTATGACCAAGTCTTAATCAAACACAAGGTTCAGTAAATACATATCAATAACTCATATCATAAGGTTCATACTCAAATATACTAAGATTCAACAATTATGCATAACAAAGTCTTCCTATCATAAAGTTCAATCAATTATAGCATGATTCAATAAAACATAAATTCGATAAATAAACGAGTCACACAATGGGAAAGGGTTCATAGCAATGGCATTGGAAATCCTAATACAAAAGCTAACGAAAAGAACCGTTATAAGAAACCTTTACAAAAAAGGTGAGAATATGTACCTTAAAGCAGAGAGAAAAGCAAACGAATAGAGTGAATCACGAAGATGTAGCGATCGCGTCTCCTTCAAAGAATCTACACGTTATGATTTATTTATACTTATTAGCATCATTAAGGTTATAAGTTAATCTTATTTATACTTTTAGGAATTTCAAATATTCTTATTTTTTAGTGCGGACGAATTCAACATTTTAGAGTATTAATCATTAATTTGCCAAACTTATGGGTTACAAATGATAAATGGTAAACTTAAGGGTTTAATATGATAAATATCTTATTTGAGGACTTATATGATCATCATTCAAAGTATAGGGTTTATAAATGTCAGGGGCCGGATTTTAGGACTCTTTCAAAATATTTTACAAAATCTTTTATAACTTACATGATTAACTAAGACTTACCATTCTCACATGAAATATGAATTTGCACACTTAGCTTTAACCTAATCGACTTCCTATTTACGTCCTAGGGTTTCCCATACTTTAATATTACTAAATCATTAAATTCACATGTTGCTTCTTTCAATGATTCCAGCTTTGACTAGCGTATATGATAAACAAACCGAAGATATCTCAAAACTCATGCATGCCTCTACAAAATCAACTCACACTTGTCGAACCCATAATTACTCAGAATTACATATTACACCTTTGATATCTTTAATTTCACGATCTAACCTTATATTATCAGATTTTACCATTTTAGCCCAAAGGTTTTAGAATTTACAAAACATGCCCTTCCATTTAATAACAATTCAAATGGCCCCTCTAAGTATCCAAAATTACACGTTTAACCCCACACTTATTTTTATCGTTTAGTACATGTATTTCTTGTTTGAGAAATAACCCTTAAGTTTCATAATTTACAAACCAACCCAAAACTTTTATTTAAAACCGAATCATGCATAATTCAAGTACAAACCCTAAACCTAGGTTTAACCCATCATTAATTCATCATTATTACTGCACTAATTACCCTTAATTATAACAAGCAAACCCTAATTCTATAAACCCTAATCGTCCTTCTTTATTTTCTTTCCTTTTCATGCGCTATTGAACAATAAAACCCAACAAAATCACAACTTAGAATTCATGAAAATGTATTTTATTCAGGTCATATAACATATAAGAGCTTCCAGAAAAATCAAGTCATGGTCCTAAAATTATTATCATTGTTAGTTATTTATACGTTTTTAGGGTTTTTAATCCAAAACAATTCCATGCGACTTGTTAAATATGCATGACTAATTTTTACAGGTTCTATATGACTTGTAGGACTGAAAATAATATTGGAAACATACCCTTGATGAGATTTGGACGTTAGAACAGAAGAACACAAAAACTTTATTGGCGGCACCTAATCGACCAAATAACCACACGATCAAACCAGCACCTTAGGACCTCGAACCAGATTTTTAACACCTTCTTTACCTTCAAACTCGTCCAAGAAAAATATCTTTTAGCCTTGGAAGCTGAATGTCCGAATTATGTAGGGTTTTAGAAATTGGTTTTTAGTAATCGGTTATTAGGGATTAGAATAAGCAGTATAATGTGTATATATATGATTTACTAATTTTCTTGTGGGCTTAATATTATAATGGACTTATAATAAATGGGATCTTAATTTATAAATTTGTATTGGGCCTTTATTAATTTTATTTCTTTATAAAAGTTAATAAAATATATTCGACTATTTATAAAACCAAAACTGATTTTATAAAATTATAAACTATAAAATAATCTTTTACAAAGTCTTTTAAAATTTATTTGGATCATATGTGATATTTCTTAATAATTTTACGATTTACATAGCTTGTTTTAAATTAATTATTCATACTTTTTGATCATAGGGGTATTTTGGTCTTTTGGTGAATTTTAGAAATTCAGGTATTACAATTTCTTCCCTCTAAATGAAATTTAAGTCCCGAAATTGAACAAGACAGGACAATCACGGCGACAAATGTGGATTTGAACTTGAGGAATATATGGCCGAATGCTAATCATATACTTATAAAGTATTAGCGATGAAAAGATGAGATAAGGAAAATTCAAAAACACACTCCTTATGGAGGTATCTACGATGAAAACTATCATATGCATGAGGCGGACCGAATCTAGCGGTCTTTACTAATCGTAGAAGTCACGGGGAGACATACAATCTAAATGGAACTTAACAATCTATAGGTTTACACGGATCATAACGATTTCGGATCCCAATGGTACAAAACTTATATATAGGATATGGATGAAAATTTCACAATTAAGTCTGAGTTTCAACCCAATATGAAAATTACCAAATAACGGATACAAGGCAAATTCCATTCACATATCAACACACGGGCATTTCCCAGCGTCATATAATTTCAATAAGTTCAAATTATATGATCTCGGTGATATCATTGTCCGGCGTCATAATACTTGCATCACATAACAAGTTCTTATTGTCACTATATTCGGTCGGGTCATGACAAAACATAACTAATATCATAGCAAAACCACCATATAGTGATAACATCTGAACAACGGTAACCCTATAACGGACCAGTCCGCATGTATATACTATCATGATGGTCATACTTATCCAAGCGGTAATAAAACAACATCATTAAGAAAATAAATAGCGAGCCAGAAACTTATGAGGACTAACGAAAACTCAATGAATTTATCGAGAAGAAAACAACAACGTAGGAACTATACTTCAAAATTTTTGTTTCATTTCCATTGTCCAACAAAATTTGCAAAATCATCATAAGATGAACTCCCAAAATAAAACTTAATAATCCAAGATTCAATCATCTAATGAAACAAAAGGACCTAGCTCAAAATCCAATGTCGGAAATTTCTCTATGAGGGCAACTAATCGAGGGAGCAATTTCTATCCTTGTGTCGGATTGAACCTACTGAAGTAGATTCTAGATCGAGTCCTCACAAATATTCTTCCTCATCTTGTTCTTCCCTCCTCTTCTCCTCATATCCATCCGTTCTTATTTCCTTAGCTGATAATGAGCGCTAACAAAATCGTTTCTCTAGATTCCTCTCCTCTCTTAGGCACGGTCACACTTATACAAATCATGACTCCTAGTCCAACCCACTCCTCCATCTTCAGCGAACTTTGGACATCATCATACTTAGTGGTGAAACCTTGGTTGTCAACAACTCTAGTTTCGTACTCCTCTACTACTTTCGTCTCGTCCTTCAAGGTCAGCTCCTCTCGATGGTGCATGGCACATATAGGCGGAACTGTATCCTCTTGTTGGTCCTTCACTCTACCAAACCTCTTGCGACCTTTAGCATGGCCACCTCATTTCCTCACTTAGGTTGTCTAGCGGGTCCTTGATTGCTCATCGGTGAACTAAGTGACGAGGGATCACCATCTAAAGAACAACCAACTATTAGCAAAGTCTAAATACGATGGTGGGCCTTAGGAAAGTATCTGAGAGAAATCCTAAATCTACCCAATCCTCACGGTCATAGCCTAAGCTCTAGGGTCCTAACACAGCTCTGATACCATAAATTGTAACACCCCAACCCGACAAGGGTAAAGATATCTATCTGGTTTCATCGAGAACTTTAAATACTATACAAAAAGGAAGCCTTACAAAAATACTCAAAGAAAACATAAATAACTAAACTTCAAAATAAATCTAAGATCTCTATAATCAATCTTGCTTTCTCATCTCTACTCTCGGCCGGATCGGCTATCCCGTAAGCTCATCTTGAATGCTTAAAAATACCAAGCGGGAAAAGAAAATACTTGGTGAGCTTACAAAACTCGATGAGCAGGATATAACGAAACAAAAGCTAAACAAAACAAAATATACAAATATGTGAAATCAAAATAAAATGATAATGAGGAATCTTTTTAGGATTAAGGAAGCACAAATATCTGAGAAATCCAACAACCATGTAACAATTTAAAACATCTCATGGCACATTATGACACAAACACAACCACATCGAGCGGCAAACTTAACATATCAAGAATAATAGATTTCGTAATCAGCAAAGCGAAGAGTCTAATAACTAACGGAAAGCGATTACCGACAATAATCATGGCATTCATACAAATCAATTAATCTACGTAACACTCGAAAGCGATATCGCAGCGACGGAAATAGCATTCAAATCGCCGCGGTCTCACAAGCAATTAGAAAACATATTAAACAAACTATAATTAAATAGACCAAACAAAACATAGCATAACCATTAACAATTATCAGCGACTATCATAAACTAAACGGTTCTCAAATCAAACCCTAACATCGGCGAGTTAAAACATGGCGGAGTCATGCAGGATAAAAAACACTAACGTATGCGAGGTTCACAAAATTACTGAACAAATTATGCATACTAACTATACAGAATACTCACTTTCACACTAGCACATTCATCTTACGGATCAACGACTTCACATAACGAAAACTAACATGACATCGGATGACACATGCGAATCCCATTTAAACATATTAATCATAACCTAGCATTATGTAGTAATCACATAAACATACAAAAGCATACACATATATAATAACATATAATAAGCCCAACACATAATCATAAACATTTGAACATACCGAATCATAATCGAATACTTATTGAAATATGAGATAAGATCTAGTTAGCTACCCACGAGCCAGGTATATCATATCAAAACATCATAACAATATAGAAACAATCTCAAAATAAGTCGGAGTAGCTAGCTCCCAGAGTTTTATGAAGATGCGTATGCACGACATCATTCACTTAAACAAATCATATCGGACCATGATCGAGATCTAGGATGCATCCATACGCCCGAAAACATATATTGATAATATAATATAACATAAATTGAGCTCATAACAAATAATAAATAAAGGGCGTGGCGAACTTCCTCTCTTGCCCTAGAGTCATATCAATGGTGCATCATACGTACGGACATGGAACCCCCATGACTAGTTAACAATTGGCTGGTGTCAAACTAACAGGTCGAACAAAATTCGGTTATGACCTGAGTCTTAATCAAACACAAGGTTCACAAATACATAATAACTCATATCATAAGGTTCATACTCAAATATACTAAGATTCAACAATTATGCATATCAAAGTCTTCCTATCATAAAGTTCAAATCAGGTATCACATGATTCAATAAAACATAAGTTGAGTCATGTGAGCAAGCTGTCAGGGAAAGGGTTCATAGCAATGGCATTGGAAATCCTAATACAAAAGCTAACGAAAAGAACCGTTATAAGAAACCTTTACAAAAATTCAGAATATCACGTACCTTAAAGCAATGAGAAAAAAGCAAGCGAATAAGTGAATCACGAAGATGTATAACGTCGCGTCTCCTTACGAATCTACAGGATTATGATTTATTTAATACTTATTAGCATCATTAAGGTTATATGGATTAATCTTATTTATACTTTTAGGGCATTGATATTCTTATTTTTTTAGTGACGGACGGAATTTCAACATTTTAGAGTATTAATCATTAATTTGCCAAACTTATGGGTTACAAATGATAAATGGTAAACTTAAGGATTTAATATGATAAATATCTTATTTGAGGACTTATATGATCATCATTCAAAGTATAAAGTTTATAAATGTCAAGGACGGATTTTAGGACTCTCTTTCAAAATATTTTACAAAATCTTTTATAACTTACATGATTAACTAAGACTTACCATTCTCACATGAAATAAGAATTTGCAGCTAGCTTTAACCTAATCGACTTCCTATTTACGTCCTAGGGTTTCCCATACACTTTAATATTACTAAATACGCATTAAATTCACATGTTACTTCTTTCAATGATTTCCACTTTGACTTAGAACGTATATGATAAACAAGCCCAGAAGATATCTGAAAACTCATGCATGCCTCTACAAAATCAACTCACTTGTCGAACCCATAATTTTCATTACATACACTTTGATATCTTTAATTTCATGATCTAACCTTATATTATCAGTTTTACCATTTAGCCCAAAGGTTTTAGAATTTACAAAACATACCCTTTCCAATTTAATAACAATTCAAATGGCCCTCTAAGTATCCAAATTACACGTTTAACCCCCACACTTATTTTATACGTTTAGTACATGTATTTCTTTGTTCTGAAATAACCCTTAAGTTTCATAATTTACAAAACCAACCCAAAACTTTTTAAAAACCGAATCATGCATAATTCAGTACAAACCCTAAAACCTAAGGTTTAACCCATCATTAATTCATCATTATTACTGCACTAATTACCCTTAATTATAACAAGCAAACCCTAATTCTATAAACCCTAATCGTCCTTCTTTATTTTCTTTCCTTTTTCATACGCTATTGAACAATAAAACCCAAGACAAATCACACAAGCTTTGAATTCATGAACATGTATTTTATTCAGGTCATATAACATAGAGCTTCGGAAAAAATCAGGTCATGGTCCTAAAATTATTATCATTTCGTTCGATTATTTATCGTTTTAGGGTTTTAATCAAAACAATTCCATGCGACTTGTTAAATATGCATGACTAATTTTTACAGGTTCTATATGACTTGTAGGACTGAAAATAATATTGGAAACATACCCTTGATGAGATTTGGACGTTAGAACAAAATAACACAAAAACTTTATTGACACCCTAATGCGACCAAGAAACTAACCACGATCAAACCAGCACCTTAGGACCTCAGACAGATTTTTAACACCTTCTTTACCTTCAAACTCGTCCAATAAAAATAGCTTTTAGCCTTGGAAACTGAATGTCGAATTATGTAGGGTTTTAGAGTGGTTTTTAGTATAATCGGTTATTAGGGATTAGAATAAACGTATAATGTGTATATATGATTTACTAATTTTATTGTGGGCTTAATATTATAATGGACTTATAATAAATGGGATCTTAATTTATAAATTTGTATTGGGCCTTTATTAATTTTATTTCTTTATAAAAGTTAATAAATATATATTGCTATTTATAAAACACAAAACTGATTTTATAAAATTATAAACTATAAAAATAATCTTTACAAAGTCTTTAAAATTTATTTGGATCATATGTGATATTTCTTAATAATTTTTAAATTTACATAGCTTGTTTTAAATTAATTATTCATACTTTTGATCATAAGGGTATTTTGGTCTTTTTATGAATTTTAGAAATTCAGGTTTTACAACATCACATAATACCAACACCACAATGGATGAGTCGAATTATGTGGCTGATGATCTCAATTTGGCTTATAACTCGATATCGAGTGGATCGATTAAAGACCTCCACTCGAGATTATCCAAAGCATGCAAAAAAGAATCAAAGACTGAGCTCTAGAACAAGAATCCAACAATCTCAATGTAATATCTGTTTGTTTTTTATGTAATTTAATGTGTGTTTGAGGTGACCTCCCTTAGGGGGAGATTGTTAGAATTTGGAAAATCCAGTAGTTAAAGTGTCGGTCATCAAGTATCGTGTCGTTAGAAATCTGTAAGTAAACGGTTATTTAATGTTTAGTAGTATTTAATTTAGTAACACCATGGAGAATGAGACGGGTCTTTACCCACTTGTATGCGATCCACGCCCGGTAGGTGGCGTTTTATGTAAGTACTATAAATACTCTCTACCTCCCAGGTAGAGAGTTGGAGCTCATAATAAGATTTTCTTTCTCTCAAAAGTTCCACTAACCTCTAACTTTCTCTCTAGAACTCATCTTGTACGCCTACTTTGGTTATGGTTTGATGTGTATGTGAATCCATATGTTACAATTATGACTATTGTGCGAGTAACACCCAATTTGAATTCATTGCATATCTCGAAATTGGGGTGTTACTGGTGGTATCAGAGAACCCTGATTATGCAGAAAGCGATTGTCGAGACTTAACTATAACTACTTTTTCAAACAAAAACATTTTATAGCCTTTCGTTCTCCGTGCCTTCCATCCTCTAGACGATTATGTGACTTTTAGGCTTTTTAAGCTATACAAACATAGTATATTGATATACACTTGACATAATTTCAATCATAAACAAGGTACTCAACATATTTGCGTATGCCTATTCTAAGGCATTACGGCACAATCATATTTTCCTAATCTCGATCATGCATCTACTGTGCAGAGGATTACTGAAACTTTATCAAACATTATAAGCACTCTGATGGTCTTTCCTACTTCCGGACATTGTGAGATACAATGGTCTCATTCATTTTCAAGACATGTGAGATCTGATGGTCTCTATATACATTCTAGGACAACTGTAAATCCTCTGGTGGTCTCTCTTATACCCTCAGACAGCTGTGGGTGAAACATGGTCTCAACTATTTCTCGGACCTTGTAAGTTTGCACAATGGTCTCTATTATTTCCTAGACATTGTGTTGTTGCACAATGGTCTCTATATTCCACTAGACATTGTGAGGTACACAATGGTTTAATTTATTTCTCAAGACATTGTGGGTTACACAATGATCTCTATCATTTAGAGACATTGTGGGTTACACAATGATCTCTCCATCATTTCTCAAGACATTGTGAGGTACACAATGGTCTAATTTACTTCACAGACATTGTAAGTTATACAAAGTCTCTAGGAATTATCTTATAAACCTTATATGATATTGTTTTACATGTAACCCGTCACAGTCTATCAATTTCCCTAATGGAAATACAGAAATAGGATTTCTAAAGGACAAGTGACTCATCATCTACAAAAGCTGAAGTTCAAGCCCTTTTCTCAACCAGTCATCAAATCTTCCGTCATCTTTTTTTTGAAGTACTAGCCTTAGGTTTCAGGATATCATTCCGCCATATTCCTTTAAAATTCACTTTTGATTTTAAAAAAAACTTGACATCTCTACCTAAGAATAATGGTAGCGTCCTTTACCTCTCTAATCGTCAACATATCACATCATTATCCCGAACCCCCAGAAATTCGATGAAGTAAAACTTCACAATTACCACATTTCTTTCAAACACTATGATATAGCCTTCATCCCGAAACTACAAGACCGATCGACTTTGGAAAAGGTTTGATAACCACTTGCCACTATCAAGACTTTCTAGCGACAATTGTCACATTATTATTAACCATTTCACATCAACAATATCTTACACCTTTGATTAACAACAGTTACCCTAACAACAACAACAACAAAAAAACTATTCCATTTGAGGCACTATATAGACGAAAATGTTAGTTAACCATTTGCTGGACTAAGGTGTTCAGAGATCACCCACGAAACAACTAAGGAAACCATACAAATTAGGCTCCATGCCGCACACTATCACCAAAAACTCCATGTTAGAAATTAAGGTTTATTGATAGCCTCGATATAATAAGATATGATTCGTTTTGAGAATCGGAAAAAGCCAAACTTTAGGTATATTGAACTCTATAAGATTTTAACAAAACCCTTTAGATTATCAACTTAAGCCACATGGTATATAACACATTCTATGACCAGAAACTTGAGAACGCAAAGATTAGAATTCGGCGCATACATCCACATATTTGCAGACAATTCAACATCGGATAACACACCTTGAATTTTGGGACGGAATTCCCATTAAGGTGGTGAGACTGTAACCACCAGCATTTTTAGGATACTTTTCATTTTCGAGAATTTACTATTCACTTTCACTATTCATCCATAAAATTTTATTTCACATTCTCGTAAGATAAATTATTTTAGTAATGACACGAGTTTGACAATCGTTAGATCATTCATAGCAAAGTTATTAAGAAAACATCGTTTTAAAGTTTCGTTTTAGACGGTCCACCGTTTAAACATCACACGTATAACGAAAATCAACTCGATAATTTTCTCACACATCCAGTTTAATTTTTAGATCACTCATGATTAATTTGAGAATTTTAAAATTCATTTTATGTTACCGAATAAACCATCTTGGCCGACAAAACTAAACTTACGTTTTAAACAATTCTACTTACATCCAGACTTAACGATCGCTGCTTGTGTTTCCTAATATGTTTTTGACACTTTTACATTTTTGGAAAAGTCAAACATATTCCTTCTCCTTGACCATAAAGAATTAACCTTGTACGTTCTACATTTTTGCTTAAATCGCGTAACTTTTAAACTTCACGAATAACTGTAAAGTTATCCCGCGTATATTGAAAACTGCATTTTGACATCTCATATCACTTTAGACTAATTCTAGTCTTTCTAAATAAATTCACCGGTCGTTTCCCTGAAATCTCGTTCTTTTAGATAAATTGCATTTTCAAATATTTAGCTTCGTTTCGGTTTAGCAGCGTTTACGACTAAACTTATCACTCATTTTGCTAAGATAATGGAGTATATTGAGATTAGTTTAATCATTCTAAGTTTCATATTTCACGATACCGGTTTTACGTTTACGTGACTTAACGGCTTACGGAGTTGACGATTAGCGGAACCAAAACTCGCCGTAAACAAGATAATACCAAAATTAGCAAAGTCATCTTATCCTACTCTTACAAACCACCTCTAGAAGTCACCATGTAATGGTGGCATGTGATAAGTCTTGCTTACACTATATCATTACATGTGTTTACTTACATGACTAAGTTTTACTTAATCTTGTAACACATGTTGCTTAGCTAGCAAGACTTAGTGATTCACCACCCTTGCACCTCCTCAAGGCCATATAAATACCCCCTCCCCTCCCTCCTAGGTCGTTCCATATCACAAAAATATCACACATTCATTAGCTAGTTTCCTTTCAAGTATTATTCAAGAGTTTAAGTCCTTATCAATTCCAAAGTTCTTGTTAAGCTTTGATTGATCCAAGTACTAGTTTCTTCCATCCTTTTATGATCACCAATACACACAAGAGGTGTTCTAGTATAAGACTTCAAGTGTTTTCCCAAGTCATCTCAACTTAGTATCAAGAGGATGAAGAATTTGGAAGCTAGGGTTACTAGTTCTTGTTCTAGTTCTTGATCCTTGATTTTCCTTTCTTAAGTTGAAAGCCAAAAGTTGTAAGAATAACTAACCACCACTCTTGCTCTACATCATTTACATGTTTCATATTCTTAAATCTATGCTATATATGCTCATATGTTGGATCATGATGTACAAAAATCTTTAAAACAAGTTATAAGAACTTATATGTTAAACTTGGGTTAATAAGTGTTTAAATGATAAAATTTTGTACAAAGTTTCCATAAAATTGACCACATATAGATCTGATACTTTTCATATTCTTGTAGATAATATTGAAACAAAAACGTAGCAATTTGAATCACCCGAAACGGACACACGAGTGAAAAGTTATGACAAAAAGAAATTAGCGAAGCTAAAATATGAATCTGCCAAAATAACTTCTGCCTAAATTCGAATTTTTTCGAGGCCCTTCTAGTCCGTTTCATCAAAAAGTTAAAACACGAAAGATGTCCGGAACGACGTTTTCCTTTGGTTTTAAAGAAGCTCGGACCTTGAAAACGCATAAATAGGCCATCATCTTTCAAAAACAAAGCTACCGTAAATATAGTCTCATAACTATACTTTTGTCACAACTAAAAGCAAACCAAGAGGCCTAATGGCCATAAGCCAAGACCACGGCTACGGCTAAGGCCAAAGCTAAGTCTCAAGACCATGGTAGTCAAGACCAAAGTCACGGCAAGGCCATGGCTAAAGCCTCAAGGCTTGTTTGCCCAAGACCGTTAACTATGGTAATTATACTTATGAAACGACGAGAACTTGTAAAAAGTAGATACTTATTAAAACATGATAAACTTTATGTTATAAAAACCTTCACTCAAAACATATGTTGTATTTACTAAGTGCTACAATAGTAGGGAGCTTCATGTGAGGGGTTAATTTGAGTAAAACGTGATCGACGAAGTTACCTTGGATTTACGATTTAAAGTGTCCTAGCTCCTAACGCTCTGCATGACCTCTGAATTATGATGGCCCCGAACAGTAGTACGATATCTATAAACTAAATACGTTTTCACATATTAAAGATCTTTCTATAAACATCAAATGATAATTGACTACATCATGATCAACATAGAAATATATATAGAATGGTTTATGTTTTCCTAAAACATTATTCCAAACTTAAGACGCAACATTTCATTTCTAGGTTGCACGTAGGAGTTTTCCGACTTATCCATCATCCGTTAAAGTACTTAACATCATTTACACTACGGTGAGTTCGTAGCCCCACTTTTACTCGTTTAATTACTTTATAAACTCTTTGGGGGAGATACATGCTCAACTATTTTTATTTACTTTCACAAGTACTCTAAACTTTTAAGGATTACCGTGAGTTCGTAGCCCCACTTTTACTCGTTTAATTACTTTATAAACTCTTTGTGGGAGATACATGCTCAACTATTTTCATTTACTTTCATAAGTACTCTAAACTTTTACTGATTACCGTGAGTTCATAGCCCCATTTTCTATTACTTAATTGTTTTACAAACCCTTGGGGGAGATACATGCTTTATTTTAAACCGAACACATTGCTTTCAAACTGTATACTTATCTGATTATTTTACTTTCACTAAGTTACCGCATTTGCCAATCTTAAGTCCCTAAATCATGAATCATTAATCACGAGTGAAGTGAGCGCGAATATTGTGGATAGATCTATCGGGATTGACGAATCTCGTTTGTTTGACCAGGATCCGGTAAACAAACGCACTATATTTAAGTACATCAGGTAAAATGGCAAATTTTACCTACTTGGGGCATCGGTTACTATTATATGACAACAAGTTAACGCCTTGATTGCATGATGCTTAGTGAATAATAACTGTTTTGTTTTCTAAACCATAAATGTGAGACTAATTACCTCACGTTATGAATATTGTGTTCAATTCATTTCCTAAACTCTATGAATTTCACTCAACCTTTGTGTTGGGCCAGTTTTTAAGCATGTATTTCAGGTCCATAAGGTCGGAAGTTGGCACGAAAGAGAAAGGACAAGATCAAGAAGGCTATAAATAATTTATCATTCACAAAACATCAAAGACTTATATTGATGTATTTTGTAAACAATGGAACCAACTGGGACCTATTTTGTAAAATCTGATATATTTGAATGATAAAGCTTTCTTAAAACGACTCCTTTAGAGATCGTTTTCTATTATTATGACTGTTGTGCCATGAAGTAACACCCAGTTTGAATTCCGCTGCGTATCTCAAAATTGGGGGTGTTACAACTACCAACACAAGGGTTGGAATCAAAACTTTCCTAGACCATATCAAACTCCTGATTACATGTCATGGAACTCTTACCCATCGTTTCCATACATGAATCAAATAAATGGTATGTTTAACCCAAACGGACCCATGAGATATTGAGGACCAAATGCTTGAGTTATTTGCTTCTTAGGTATGCTTGAAAGTTTGATTGGAACCTGATGAATGGATAAAGGATAGTGGATGCTCACGGCATGACATGACAACAAAAGTCTCTTCTCATCATACCAAGAGTATGACGGAGGTAATGTCACTTTTGGTAGCAATCTCAAAAGCAAAATCATTGGCAAAGGTACGATCGCTCATAACTCCCTAACTATTGAAAATGTTGCTCATGTAGATAGGTTAGGATTTAATCTACTTAGTATTAACCAATTATGTGATAAAAAAGTATAAAGTACTATTTGATGAAAATGGTAGTAAAATACTAAAAGATGGTATCACCATAGCTAAAGGAGTTAGGAAAAATAACATATACGTCATGAAAATAGATAAAACATCTAATGACAAACTTTTCCTAACAACGTTAGATGATAGCTCATCTCTTTGGCATAGACGCTTAGGTCACACTAATATGAGACTTATACAAAACCTATCTTCAAAAGAACTAGTTAGGAATTTACCAAAACTAAAATATGACCAACACTTTTGTGACGCTTGCAAAATTGGTAAACAAACCCATAGTAGTCATAAATCTAAAAATATGGTGTCCACATCTAAGTGTCTAGAATTATTGCATATGGACTTGTTTGGTCCATCCGCTATAATAAGCTACAGAGGCAACTTATACACTTTGGTCATAGTAGATGATTACTCAAGGTTTACTTGGACGTTGTTTTTGAAAACCAAAAATGAAGCTTTTGATAAATTTGAAATTCTTAGCAAGAAAATTCAAAATCAACTAGGTGTTAAAATTGTGTCGATCCGAACGGATCATGGTCGTGGATTTGACAACGAAACTCAATTTGGAAACTTTTGTGATACAAATGGTATAACACATAACTTTTTCGCTCCACGAACACCTCAATCAAATGGAGTAGTAGAACGTAAAAATAGAACAATTCAAGAAATGAGTAGAACAATGCTTAATGAACAAAACATTCCTCAAAAGTTTTGGTGTAACGCCGTTGACACTTCTACATATATTATGAATAGAGTCTTAATCGTTTTTCCTAAACAAAACACCATATGAGCTTTATAAAGGTAAAAAGCCAACTTTAGGATATTTTAGAGTTTTTGGTTGTAAATGCTTTATTCTTAATACTAAAGATTATCTCACCAAGTTTGACCCAAAGTCTTATGAAGGTGTATTTCTTGGTTATTCTCAAACTAGTAAAGCTTACATTGTCCTAAACAAAGAAACAATGATTGTCGAGGAATCGTTGAACATAACATCATTTGAAAGTCCACCTCCCTCTAAGACATCACCTTTGGTAGATGATGACTTAGTTGAAAGTCAAATGATAGAAAATCAAGAAATAATTAATAATAACAAGGAAGATGAACCATTAAATAAAGAGATTGTAAACATCAAAGAATCTAAAAGTCATCCTTTAGAAAAGGTCATAGGACAACTTAATCAAAGAACCTTAAGGTCACAAGCCCAAAATCAAAGTAATTATTTTTGTTTTGTATCCACCATTGAACAGAAAAACATAAATGAAGCAATAAAAGATGAATCATGGGTAATTGCCATGCAAGAAGAATTAAACCAATTCGTTAGAAATGATGTTTGGAAATTAGTTCCAAAACCCAAAGATCAAACTATAATTGGAACAAAATGGGTTTTTTGAAATAAAATGGATGAAAATGGTGTAGTATCTAGAAACAAAGCTAGGCTTGTTGCACAAGGTTATAATCAACAAGAGGGATTGATTATGATGAAACTTATGCACCGGTAGCTAGACTTGAATCTATTAGAATATTACTTGCTTATGCATGTGCTTATGACTTTAAATTATTTCAAATGGATGTTAAAAGTGCATTTCTTAATGGGTTTATTAACGAAGAAGTATATGTTGCTCAACCTCCCGGTTTACCGACTTTGAGAAACCACATCATGTCTTCAAACTCAAGAAAGCATTATATGGTCTTAAGCAAGCACCAAAAGCTTGGTACGACCGACTTAAGACTTTTCTTATTGATAACAAATATACTATGGGATTAGTAGATAATACTCTTTTACCAAGAAAAAGGAGTCACATATTATCATTGTTCAAATATACGTTGATGACATTATATTCGGATCAACTTGTCAAGAGCTATGTGATGATTTTTCTAAAATCATGCACGTAGTTTGAAATTGAGTATGATGGGTGAATTAAATTTCTTTCTAGGACTTCAAATTAAACAACTAGAAGATGGCATATTTTTTAACCAATCTAAATATATAAAAGACATGCTTAAGAAATTTGGTCTTGAAGATTCCAAACCAACCAAGACACCCATGTCCTCGGACACTAAACTCACCAAGGACGAGGAAGGTGAATACGTATATAACACTAAATATAGAGGAATGATTGGTAGCCTACTCTATCTTACGGCTAGTAGACCCGACATTATGTTTAGTGTTTGTCTATGTGCTCGCTTTCAAGAAAACCCAAAGGCATCACACTTAGAAGCCTTAAAAGGATTTTTAGATACATTAAGGGAACAACGTGTTTAGGATTATGGTATCCCAAAGGAGCGGGTGTAGAAACCATAGTGTATGCCGATTCGGATCATGCGGTGACTATGTCGATAGAAAAAGTACAAGTGGTATTTGCACTTTTGTTGGACATTGTCTCACCTCATGGTTTGCAAAGAAGCAAACAGCGTTAGCCATCTCAACTATGAAGCCGGTACGTCTCGGTACGGAAAAGCATGTCAACAAGCTCTTTGGATGAAGCAAGCGCTCGTAGATTACGGAATTCATCTCAACGACATTGTGATACTTTGCGACAACAAAGGAGCCATCGACCTCAGCAAGAATCCCGTTCAACATGCTCGTACAAAGCATATTGAAATCCGTCATCACTTTCTTCGCGACAATGTTCAAAAGGAAACATTTCAATCGAGAAAGTATCCTCCGAAGACAACATTGCCGACATCTTAACTAAGCCTCTTAAACGAGAACCTTTTAATCTTCTTAGACTTGGTTTAGGGTTAATGGAACCAAACATGTAGGATAAACATAGCCCAAAACATTAGAATAGTCAATACAAAACAATTTTGTTTGTATCTGCACTTTGTAGCCAGCGGCACAACGACAACACGGACGGAACCAAAAATTTGGTACCGTCGGTCCGTGGTGTCTACGTATAGCAAAACCGCTACCTACAAAACATCTTCTTCCTCAAAACCCACTTTACTAAAACGTGTAAACATTAAACCAAGCTCATTATTGACATCTTCCCACTCACTAATCACTGGAGATAACATCATTGTAAGTATCCTAACTACATTTTATCTCTTATTTCTGAGTCTAGGATTCTATTTATGCACAAAACTATCACAAATCATTACATGGGGTTTTATGTATGCTTTTATACCAAATATGAATTCAATTGGAAAATTGCATAACTAGTCATTGAAATTAGGTACTACATTATCATATTGCATAAAAAATCATGCTTCCCACTAATCAATAGATAATGACTATAAGGCCTTATTCAAATAACCAAACATCCCATGTCAAAAATTTTGAAAAACTTCTCACTTGTAGGAAAACAATTTTTCATTGCTAATACAAATAGAAACGTTAAACTTTCATCACTTGCATGCTCTTGAATACTAAAGGTATTGCATAACTAATATGCATTCCCGGGTATATTCAAATGAAGCCACATTGAATTAGGAGCATTTGGGTTATCTCATGGTATTTGCCAAACACCCCACTAAAACCATTTTTGTGCATAAAATGAGTCGAGATAACCGCAACTCCAAATTGTTTTCATATAGGCACACACTAGAACCAAAACGTTAATGTTTATTCTCATTTTTAACATATCAATTCTTGTCCTTAGGAATAACCATGGTAGCCGCAAGATTCTATGATCACAAAGGCACCCTTAACTACATTCCCAAACATCACAAAACCAAAGGACTTTCCAAGGAACAAGTAGAAATCTTTAAGAGTCTAGAATCAAGGTATTTCCATGAGGGTAGAACCATTCACCCATCTTTCATTGAAAATACCAATCTCCGTGAAGAACTAGCCGCCATTCAATTCGATTGTCTTCTTGACATCGATGAACCAATTTGTCCTAGGTTTGTGTTAGAATTCTATGCTAGTGTGACCGACTTTAGTGATGAAGATGATGATGAGTTTTGTCTTAGGTTTAGAATCAATCAAAACGACTACACCATCACCTTAAGCAACTTTGCTCAAGTGCTAGAATTCCCAACCGAGGGACATGTGTCTACTCGGATAAGTGGTCACTCACAACTCTTGATGCAATCAATGACCGCTCTCTTCCCTACCAAACACCTCTAGCAAATAAGGATGTCATCCGTGAGCACCTATTTATCCCATCGAGGGGATACAACCCGAGTCTTTACCCAAAAGGAAAAGGAAGTGAACCGAGATCCATATGGAATGGAGCTAAATGAACTTAAGCCCGAATTTAAGAAATGGGAAGAACTACTTAGAGCCAACGTCATTAGCACCATAGGAAATAGGGATCACATCAATGCTTGTCTTTGCCATATGCTCTACAACTTGTCCACCCGTCAACCATTCAATTTAGCCTACTACATTACTAGGAGAATGATTGATATTCCAACTCAAGGATCGGTTGCTCTTCCATACGGGATGCTTCTCACCCGCCTCTATAGAGCCTTTGCACCAATTCCACCAAGCCCAAAAGGGATGCACCTTCACTATGAGCTCATCCCTCACATCTTTGTACCTTTAAGTGATGCACGAGTTGCTAAGACAAAGGCAAGAGAGCAAAACCTCCAACTCCATCATCATCATCATCAAATAGCTCTGAGGATGGTCTTCCAAACTCTCGCCTTCCACCTCATGAGTATTATGCATCGCTTCCCGAGATTGAGAATGAATCAGCGGAGTTCAAGCAAACCAAGGGATGTTCAAGTGCCTTGGTAGGATGATGAACAAGATCTACAAGAAGTTAGATAAGTGAGAATCGTTTTAAGGAGCGTTTGGAACAATACATTATCTCTAATGTTTGATACAATTTGGTTGTTTTTATCTTGTAGGATGATAATATAACTTGAAACAATGATGTATGCTAACAATCTTATGCAGGGAGAAGCACAAGTATGCTATCAAATTTTACCCATTTTCACTATAATGTGAAATCACTTGCCTTGCTCAAAATCTATGCTCCATTATGTTTTTACATGTGTTATTTACTTTTCCTAACTAGAAATGTTTAATGTCACATGTTTTGAGAAAATTTGGTTTCTAAATATCCCCGACACCTAAAAATGTACTCTGCCAACTTTTCTGCACTGTACGGATCAGACGGCCCCAATGATTTGGTTCCGTCTGTTATAAGAAATGGTACTACCGTACCTGTACAGGTGGACCAGACGGCACCCTTTTTAGGGGTCCGTCCGTGTAAAATTTTGGTGCCGTGGATCCTCCAGGTTACTTTCTGAATTTCAATTCTTTCGTCATTCCAAATTACCATCCAATGCTTGTAGGTCAATCTTAACTAGTTTATACCCTTATTAGAACTAGTATAATTCACTTAGGCATATAAGAAATCCATTTCCCACCAAAATTTAAAAATTTGAAAAATTCACCCAAGAGCCTTTGGCATAAAGGAAGGAACCAAATTTTTGGTACCTTGAAATCCGTGGGTAATCTGATTGTTAGGAAATTCCACTCATTAGAACACATTAATTGCAAATCTTTGCTTCTTCACTCATCATCTCTTGTATGGCTTGACTTGGGTGATATGACTAGCATTTAACCCACTTCCAAATCATTAGGAACCTCGTCCCTTCTATGGTTTAACATCAAATCAAACACATTTCTCCATAATTTTTCACTTCTATAAATTGAGAGGTTTTACCATGATCATCCTCACACCTTCTTCATTCTTACCATCATCTAGCAAAGAAAAACACAAGTCAAAATGACAAAATCCTCTCCTAAACCTTGCAAGAAAACCGCTAGAATTAGCGTGAGGCCTTGTTGCTTCGTCAACTTAAGCTCCTCGTCCGAGTCTTCTCCACTCACAATCTCATCAACTTGTGAGCAAACCGCCCAAACCATTGATCGGACCCGGGTAATGGTCCATGACTTCCAAGAGGAAATGAGGTTCATCCTCAATCACATCCTTGAGCGCCTCAACGCTCTTTCTCATCCACCATCTCATTAGAATGGTCATAGATTAGCATTTCTAAGTTTTTTTTTCTTTTCTTTTCTTAGGATTATTTTTCTTTCTTGTACTAAAGCACATCATTGTGTTTCTTTCATGATTCTTATTCATGAAAAATTTTAACTAATGAATGGTGTTTTCTATATTGTTGGTGCCTTTACATAGTGTTTGGAAATGCTTGTGAATAATCATTATTACTAACAATTTTTTTTGTAGCTTTCTTTTTCACAATCCATGTATCTTCCCATTAAGCGCCCAATTTTGGGGGAGCTTTGATCAAGGGGGAGATAATGGCTCGGGCTCATTACATTCCGCATCTATAGAACTTGTTTATATTTGTTATATTTGACTTTTCTGAAAAAGTCAAACTGTATACATTGACTTTCTGAAAAAGTCAAACATGATACTTCATTGGTAATACTTGACTTTTTGAAAAGTCAACTGCATACTTTGACTTTGACAAAGTCAACATCATGCATCAACTAATGAATACTTTGACTTTCTGAAAAATTCAAACATCATATACTTGCATTATCATTTCCTTTTCAAGTTCTAAAACTAATATTTTTATAACTCTTGCCAATCTTTGTATCTCTTATAAAAAATAAATTTATATTTTGTCCTCAACAAAAAGGGGAGATTGTTAATACAAATATCGTCATTAAACGTTATTTATATTTTTGATCTTTACCTATGTTTTGTTAACGACAAAGGTAAATTTAATTTTCATAAAGCTTAAAGCTTGTCAAAATTAATAGATGTTAAAACAAGCTTTTTCAAACAATATCTTCATCATTTAATCATTTACGTTGTGACTAATCATATCTTAATATGAGTCTAAGCATAATGTATGATAGTAGTTGATTGGTCCCAAACGGTCAGGTTTATTACACAAGTCAACCACTTGTGAATGGTCAACCGTAATAAAAGTCAAACAGCTTGAGAACGCAATGCAATTAAGTCCAGGAGAGTATAGTGTTTCCACGGGTCGTTAAGTCCCAACGAGCTGTGCGATTAAATAGCTAAATGCGTAGTGATCGGGTGATATTGAACAGGAAAGGGGGTATGATTGATTACACTAAGGAAATTAGATCTAATAAAGAATTTGAAGTTATTTTAATTCTATATTTAAAATCGTTTAACGATTAAAACCTAAAATGTACGTTTAAATAAAATTACGTGAACGTACGAAATAAAACGTAAAAATAAAGAAGTAAAATACCTACAAATATGAAAATTATATTTTTACAATCCTAATAATAAAAGAAAATTTTAAGAAAAAGAAAATTAATTTCTAAACTATTAAACTTTTATTATTATTAATAACTATTTTTAACTATTTAAAAATTCATTTAAATATAAGCAAATAGAAAATTATATTAAAAAATGAAATTATAACTTGGAAAAATCTAAAATAACTTAAAACTAATTTTAAAACAGAAAATATATTTTTAGACTTTTTAATTATTTTTATTAATTAAAAACTAATTTAAACTAATTAAAACTGATTAAAATTAAGAAAAATATCAAATGAACAATAAAAATTATGAAAATTTTTCCTAAAATTATTTTATATTATATAAAATCTAGGAAAAATATAAAAACATATAAGTGCTTAATAATAAGTTGGAAAGAAAATTAAAAAGCTAAATTATATTAAATAAACGCTATCACTATTTTTAAAGTTGGATTTTTCTGGTTTTCTTTTGAAATCTATCTATCCACTTAAAATAATAAACTTTAAAAGACAAAAAAAAAAGACAAGCATAAAAGCAGTTTAGATCTTAAAACCCTTTAGCAGTTGACTTTTGTTGACCACAGCTAAAAATAAGCTTGAAATGGCTTATGTGGGGTCCACAGTGATGGATTAAGGTGTAAACAAGTTACTTGGACAGGTTTAAGCAAGAAACAACCAAAATAGCTCACTGAATAAGCTGATGGATCAAAATAAGCACTTGGCTTCTTTGTGTTCTGAGCTGTTATGGGACAGATTTTGAAGGGTAAAATAAGTGGGGTCCACAGAGCTTAAGCTCTCAAACTTGGTTGAAACAGATAGCCAGCTGAGTTGTGAACACAATGGAAACAAGAACCACCACTGGGGTCCACTGAGTTGGCCTGTGGGACCCACCAAAGTGGTGGTGATGGTGACTGTGGTGGTTTGCAGCAGCTGCACAGGGGAGGTAACACTCCCTGCAGCTCACTTTGAGGCCATGTGGATTCCACAATAAAATTCACAAAAATAGTGTAAAAATAGAAATGAGTACACAAGCTGGGATTGAGTGAGTTTCCAAAAGATCAAAGGTTCAAACTTAAAAACAAGCTCATAAAAATTCCACAAAGATCTGTCATTATGAAACTATAGTGCTTTTTGACTTTTTTGAAAAACTTGAAAGGTTGACTTATATGAACTTTGAGCACTTCTAATTGACTGATTATGTTATATTAGACTATAATGAGACTAATTTAAGCTATTTTAACAACTAATGAAAGGTTTTGATGAGTTTTTGAAATTAAAACTATGACAGTGAGCTATTTATTTGAGATAAGATGTGATTTTGACTTTTAATCAAATGAGGCTTGGTTTTTATGACTAAATTAACCTATTTAAACCTAAAGTGACATGTGCTAACTAGCAATATCAACAAAAACATCCTTTGAGTCCATAAACTCAGCAAATCCAAACAACCCCATATAAGATTGATTTTTGGCTTTTTAAGGCAACTGAGTACCAAGGCTTTTGAAACTGCTTTTTATCAACTTGTTATGAGTTAATAAGCTTAAATGAACACAGAAACACTAGCTTAAACTACAATTACCCTAGATTCTATTTTATGCTATTATGACTGTTAATACAAAAAATTTAAGAAAAATTTGAACTAATTAACAAGTCTACAATATTAAGCTTCAATACAACCAAGATATACCTAATAAGCTAGAAGAACTAAAAATAAGTAGATAACAAGCATTTGAACAGAAAATCACAAAAAAAGAAAAATTCTACAAACCCATCCAAGCTGAGAACCATGAACTAGAGACCAAGGACCATCCTACTACCTCCCATGAGGTTCTAAACCCAAGGCAATCCAGAATTCACCTTGCTCCATGCAGTTTTCTTCATTTCTTTTGATTTTTGATTTATAACTAATTTTTTTGTATTTTTGATTTTTAATTCTAAACTGAGTTTTAAAGTTTCTAAAAGCTTTTTAAAAGCTTTATAAGGAGCTTATGTGAGCTTTATCAGTCCAATGTAACAACTTTAAATCAACAAAGCTTAATTTGGAATTTCGAATTTAAAATTGCAAACATGAGAATTAATTCTACAAACTTGAAATTAAGATTGAAATGAGTTCAAATTACATCAAGGTACTAATACATTTTTAGAAAGCAAAGATTACAACTGATTTTGAGTTTACACTAGCTACGACAATAATTTTAACTAAAAAAAAAACTACTCTTTGTCTTCTGCCTTCTCTTCTCTTTTATATGCTCAAATTAGGGTTTTTGGTACCCTTCTGATCATTTCCCACCAATAATCCTGGCCTTTGGATGCTTGGAACCTTTTTTAGCCGTTGATGAAAATTTGGCGCCAAAAAGATATTGCAAATGGTACTGATGACTTGTAACAAGGGAAGGAGCATTTAATGCATTTGGTTTGTTGTGGAGGTGGAGGGGACAAAGGATGGTGAAGGTTAGCTGGAGGTGAGGGGTGGCTGAATTTGCAGAGAAGTGGGTGAAGAAGGAGGTGGGTTTTGGAGGGAAAAGGTGTGGCTGGGTTTGACCGAGGTTTGACCGGGGGTTTATTAATAGGGAAGGGTTCAAGTTGGGGGGTCACGGGTTGTTTTGACAGGGGTAAATATTACAAAGGGTCCTTTTGGGTTTGTTTATTAATAACACAAGGACCAAAATTGTAATTTCTGAAAAATGAGGGGCTAAACCTGTCAATATTCCAAAGTTATTCCAAGGGCCAAACTTGCCAAGTTTCATTAGTACAAGGACCATAAAAGATAATTTTCCATTTTTAAACTTCCAAGGACTATTTTTGCCAATTTTGAAACTTGAAGGACCAAACTTGTAAATTCTCCAAACTTTTTACCCAAGGATCATTTTTGATAAATTTTGATTTTAAAAGGACTTGGGTTGACTTTTATTCCAAAACAATTGCTCAAGGACTGATTTTGTCAAGATTTGAAAGTTGAGGGATTGAAACTGCTAATTATGCAAACTTAGCTCGTTTTTCATCTGTTTTTAAACATTTTGCATCTGAAACATATAAAATACAATCCGTGTATATTTTCAGTATTTTGATGCATTTCTGAGTATTTTTAAATGTTTTGCAGTTCAGATTTGACCAAAAATGATGAGTATTTACACACTCATCAATCCCCCACACTAAAACATTGCTAGTCCCTAGCAATCTTTTGAGAAAACTTAATGGATTTGAATCTCTTTACCAAAAGCCATTACTTCTGGAGTAGCCAAATGTTTCAGTTCAAGTAAGAACTATGGTACACTGATAACCATATGATTTTGAGCAAATCACCAGCTTTCAACGGATTTGATTTGTCTTTACCATAAGCCGTTTGCTTCTGACTAGCCACTCTTAGATAATATATACTATCTTTGGTGAGTCGATTACCAATTATGGTTTTCCAACTGCCTTTACCACAAGCCATAAACTTGCGGGCTAGCCAACTCTTCACTAATTAAAGATATGGTGAGCTGAACACCATACAATTTTGGGCAAATTGCAAGCCGTCAACGGATTTGAGATATCTTTACCAAGAGCCGTTTGCTTCTGGATTAGCCAATCATTTTGTTTGTTAGACATGGCGGACTGATAACCGTAAGCTGAGTAAGTGCAAAACACTTACTCCAAAAAAAAAATTGGCCAAAAATGGGGGAATTGGGTGGTATAATTACATGATAAAATTCGTGAGAATTCCCCCCCACACTAGAAATGAATATTGCCCTCAATATTCAAAGTACCGGCGGTTATGCCGAAACATAGAACGTAAAAGGGAAATAGTACGGCCATTATTTTTATTATTATTTTTTTTTGAAACTTATATACAACAGCGGGGGGCAACTCCCCCACACTAGGGTGGTAGAAAGTAGAAAGAAGTCAGAAATACGGGTGAAAACCCATATAGTGTGCTACTGTTTTTGATTCCCGAGTCGCTAGCTTGACTCGATCCCTGCATTCATTGGTTCATGGGGAAAGTTTGTAGATCCGGGACAACCACAGGTGGAATGTCCTCTCCAAAATAGTGCTTCAAGCGATGACCATTCACTTTAAAATTTGGACCATCGGGATGAGATAACTCAATGGTTCCATAAGGAAATACTTTAGTGATGGTGAATGGTCCAGACCAGCATGATTTTAGTTTTCCGAAAAATCTTCAATCTTGAATTGAAAAGAAGGACTCGATCACCGACGTTGAAAACGCGTTTCTTGATTTTGGAGTCATGAATCTTCTTTGTCTTTTCTTTGTAGATCAAAGAGTTCTCGTATGCTTAATCACGGAGTTCATTTAATTCATTCATTTGAACTTTCCGGTGATCACCAGCTGTCTGAATATCGAAGTTGGCATGTTTCAAGGCCCAGTATGCTTTGTGCTCAAGCTCAATCGGCCGATGACACGCCTTCCCGTTACATAGCTTGTATGGAGTACACCCGATGGGTGTTTTATAAGCGTACGGAAGGCCCGAGTGCGTCATCTAGCTTATCCGACCAAGAGGCACGGCATGTTTTCGCCTACTGTCCTTTCCAAATTATTTTAATCCCTCGTTGAAACTTCCACTTGCCCACTTGTTTGGGGGTGGTACGCAGTAGAGAGACGGTGAGTTACATCATACTTTTGCATGACTCTATCAAACTGGTCATTGCAGAAATGTGTACCACGATCACTGATTATAGCTCGTGGAGTTCCAAACCTAGCAAAAAGAGATTTTAAGAATTTCACAACAACTCCGGCATCGTTGGTAGGCAAAGCTTTCGCTTCAACCCATTTTGACAAATAGTCAACGGCCACGAGTATGTATTTATTTCCTCTAGATGAAGGAAATGCCCCATAAAGTCAATGCCCCAGATGTCAAAAATCTCACACACTTGAATGGCGTTTTGCGGCATTTCATTTCTTTGTGAGATATTTCCGTGACGTTGACAAGCGTCACAGGTTTTGAAAAATTCGTGGGCATCTTTGTAAATCGTGGGCCAATAAAATCCGGAATCAAACACCTTCTTGGCAGTGTAGTTGGGACTATGATGTCCCCCTAGTAGGTCCAGAATGGCAAGCCTTGAGAATGTCATTGGCTTCCTGACCATACACACATCGCCTGATGACTTGATCCGCGCAAATTTTGAATAAGTAGGGGTCGTCCTAGAAGTAATGTTTTACATATTTAAAGAATTTGTTTTTCTGTCGGGACGACATCCCTTTCACCACAAAGTTACCCGCATGGTAATTTGCAAAGTCAGCAAACCATGGGGTAGAAGAGTCTCCACGAAAAGAAACCACATTGAGTGTTTCGAGAGGAAATGTTTCGTTTATTTCCTTTTTCTCGAACACATCCTAGTGAGGGTTTTCTAGACGGACAGATGATCGCACCAGGTTCTCAGCTCCTTTTTATCACGTATAATGATATCAAATTCTTGCAGGAGGAGAACCCAACGGAGCAATCTCGGTTTGCATCTTGTTTTGCAAAGAGATTTTTGAGAGCGAGTGATCCGTATACACCACGCATTTGGTCAAGATTAGGTATGGCCGAAACTTCTCAAACGCATACACTACAACTAATAATTTTTTTCTGTAGTGGTGTAATGGGTTTGAGCTTCAGTCATAGTCTTACTCGCGTAGTGGATAGGCTGAAAATGTTTGGTTTTACGTTGCCCCAGGACTGCACCGATAGCAAAATCACTTGCATCGCACATGAGTTCAAAGGGTAAATCCCAGTCGGGAGCAACGAGAATGGGTGCTTCAGAAAGCTTTTTCTTTAATGTTTCAAAAGCTTCGATGCACTCAGGTGAAGATAAAAGGAGCATCCTTCTCAAGGAGATGAGTCATAGGCCGAGCGATTTTAGAAAAATCTTGTATGAATCTGCGATAAAAACCGGCATGACCTAAAAACTCCTAATACCTTTGACGGTAGTAGGATGAGGCAATTTGGCAATGACATCCACTTTCGCTTTGTCAACCTCAATCTCGTTTTTTGAAATCTTATGGCCTAGGACAATTCCTTCCTTGACCACAAAATGGCTCTTCTCCCAATTTAGACAAAGATTGGTGTCTTCGCACCGTTTGAGCATTTTTTCTAAATGGGAGAGACATGTTTGAAATGAGTCCCCAATGACCGAGAAGTCATCCATAAACACCTCCATTGTTTCCCCGATCATGTCGTGGAAAATTTCCATCATACATCTTTGGAACGTGCCAGGAGCGTTACATAGGCCAAAAGGCATACGTCTGTAGGCAAAAGTTCCGTATGGGCACGTGAATGTGGTCTTTTCTTGATCCTGTGGATCAATGGGGATCTGAAAATACCCCGAGAAACCATCTAGGAAACAATAGTATTCGTTCCCTGCTAGTCTCTCAAGCATCTGATCCATGAAGGGTAGAGGAAAATGGTCTTTACGGGTGGCTTCGTTTAACTTGCGATAGTCAATACACACACGCCATCCCGTAACCAATCGAGTTGGAATTAACTCGTTTTCTTCATTTGTGACAACAGTTATGCCACCCTTTTTTGGAACACAGTGGATGGGACTGACCCAAGGACTATCAGAGATCGGGTAAATTAAACCGGCATCAAGAAGTTTGAGAACCTCCTGTTTGATAACCTCATGAATCTTAGGATTCACCCTTCTCTGATGTTGGACTGCTGGTTTGAAGTCATCCTCCATCAAGATTTTGTGAGTACAAAACTCAGGGTTGATACCCTTAATGTCGGAGAGTTTCCAAGCAATTGCTTGCTTGTGTGACTTCAAGACCTTTATGAGAGCAGTCTTCTCCTCCTCCGTTAAGTCCTTAGCAATTATGACGGGTAATTTATCATCACCCTCCAAGAATGCATACTCGAGATGAGGAGGTAGGTCCTTAAGTTCAACCTCGGGAAATTCTTCAGTAGATGTTTGTACGAATTTGATTTCTTCAATCGTGATCTCTTTCGGAGGGAGTGACGGTAATGGATCTTCATTTAACAATTTCTCAAGATAAAGGATATCTCCCTCCGAATCATAAACACCATTATCAATTCCCCGCGGAATCGATTCATCATTAGCAAGAAACTCACGATCTCTTCTAAAAGAAGTCACCTCCCTCAAACGGAGTAAGAGAGGGGGAAGAATCGGCAATAATTGGTTGAGAAGATGTGGTGGGATCCCCACTCACAGAATTATGAAAATAACCAAGAAACTCTTGAGAGTACTCCTCTGAAGCAATATCAATTACATCGATTCGATTAACCGATTCAGCATCATAGTTTGAGGAGTACCTCGAAGTTTGATCAAGGTTAAAGGTGACAGCTTCATTACCCACACGTAATGTGATTTCTTGCTCAAATACATCAATGAGAGCACGGCCCGTTCTCAGGAATCCTCTTCCAACAATGAGGGGAACCCGATGATCGGCATCGAAGTCAACAACCACAAAGTCAGCTGGAAAATGGAACTTTCCTACTTTCACGAATACATCCTCGGCGATGCCAAGAGGACGCGATATAGAACGATCTGCAAGCTCAAGAGTCATGCAGTAGGAATAAGTTCTGGAAGAGAAAGTTTCTTCCATACTGAATAAGGCATCAGATTGATGCTTGCACCAAGATCGGCGAAGGCAAAGCATTCAATCATTCCTGGAAAAACACAAGGTAGAAGAAATTTTCCAAGATCTCCAAGCTTCTCGGGAAGCTTCTTTAACAGAACTGCTGAGCAGTTCTCGTTCAGAGGAGGTTTAGCCATTTCAAACAGTTTTTCCTTGTTGCTTAACATGTGTTTGAGAGTTGATGCAACCTTGGGCATCAGCATGATAGCATCCGCAAAGCTTATGTCAAAATGTAGTTCTTGGAAATTTTGAAATTTTTTTTCCATTTGATGACTGGCTTTTTCGCGGAGCTTTTGCTCATTTAAACGTGATGGGTAAGGAATAGACGTTTTGGATTTGGGGTTTTCAACTGGAGGTTCAAAAACAACTCCAGGTTTGGATTTGGGTTTCGGGACAACTTGAGGATGGACATGTGCTGTACTTTGTGAGCTAGTGGGTTGCACTTGGTCCTTTGTCGCCTCAGGTTCACTTTCCACTACCTTAGGAGAGGAGAAAGAAGAGGTAGTAGGAATAGCGGGTCCATCATATGAAGCACCACTTCTGGTTGTGATCGCCTTTGCATCGCCCCTTGGATTAGCGATCGTGTTGCTAGGTAAAGTACCTGAGCCCGAGGGTCGATCATTTAAAGACTTCTTAATGTCAGAAATCTGGCTAACCAACAACCTATTCATTTCCTCTTGGGATTTCATGAATTGCTTCAACAACTCATCAGATGATGGTCCAGTTGGAACAATGGCTTGATTTTGTGTAGGAAAATTCTGGCCTCTATTGTTTGGATTAGGGCCTTGATTTTGGAAATTTCCTTGATTATTGCCATGAAAATACCCTGGGTTGAAATTTCCTTGACCTTGGTTTCTATTAAAATTTCCTTGGTTTTGGAAATTTTGACTTTGATTTTGAAAAACGTTATTCTGACTAAAATTACCTTGGTTTTGAAAACCTTGGTTCGTTCTATTCTGATTTTGATTACGGTTTTGGTTTTGGTTGAAACCGGGTGGTCCAGGGTAGTGGTTAGGACGGTGGTTCGGGTCCATGGGAGCACGGTATTGGTTGCCTCCTGAATTGGAAATCCCGCCCACAGCTTTGCTTCAAAAGGTTACCATCGTGGCCATACAGTTTAATAGGCATGGGGGCCACCGCAAGTAACACATACTTCCACTCTCTTGACTTCAGCAGGAGGTGAAGTTTGTGGAAAAGAAACTTTCTTTTGGTTTTGAGAGAACCAAAGCTTGAATTGCTTCCGTGAGTTTGTCAATCTTAGCATCGGTGCTAGATTGACTCACGGACGATGAAGTAGAAGGACCAACACTGACTTGGGAACAACCGTTTGCTTCGTGCGTGGCGGACTTTAGACTTGTTTTTCAATTATCGCTAAAGCTTCTTTTACAGTTTTGCTTAAGAAATTTCCTCCAGCGGAGGAATTGAGATAATCTTGATCAGATTGACTCACTCCATTATAGAAAATATCGAGTTGCATCAACTCGGAGAAACCATGGTGAGGACATTTGCGGAGCAACTCCTTAAAACGATCCCACGATTCACTGAAGGATTCATCAAACTTTTGTGTGAACTTGATGATTTCGTTTTTAAGACTCGTGGTTTTAGAAGGTGGATAGAACTCGTTCATAAATTTCTTCACCAGTCTTCCCATGTATCGATTGAGGGGGTTGTTTTTCAAGCCAAATCCGGCTTGTCCCTCGAGGAAAATGGGAAGAGAAGAAGTTTGACGCATCGGTAGACATTCTTGTATTTGATGGTAGATGCAATCTTGTTAAACCATCGAATATGAGCATGAGGATCATCCCTCTCAAAACCATAGAATTGACATGAGGTTACAAGATTTAGTAACCCGGTTTTGAGTTCAAAATTTTCAGCCACAATGGCTGGAATAATAATAGCATCTCCATACCCATCGATGGGTGCCTGGAGAAGCTCGCACATAGGACGTTCTTCCGCCATGATAACGGAAGTAGTGCGAGCAGTCCGGATCTCAGATCCGACTGATGGGGCAGAACGTCTACGGATACGCCTTCTTGGAATCCTGAAAAGCTCACGAAATGGGCTCACAGACCTAGAAGAGCGAGTGCGCATACAGTAGAGTTAACTCTAAAAATCTCATAGTCAAGGAATTATGAAAATGGGGAAAGAAGAATCTTTTTGGGTTTTATGGTTTTTAATATGTTTTTGGATTTTTATAAGAAAATATAAATATATATAGATGGTATGAACAAGGAGTGAATATTCAAATCACTAACCTGCTAAACGTAAGATTATTAGCACAGCTCCCCGGCAGCGGCGCCAAAATTTGATTGGTCCCAAACGGTCAGGTTTATTACACAAGTCAACCACTTGTGAATGGTCAACCGAAATAAAAGTCAAACAGCTTGAGAACGCAATGCAATTAAGTCCAGGAGAGTATAGTGTTTCCCCGGGTCGTTAAGTCCCAACGAGTTGTGCGATTAAATAGTTAAACGCGTAGTGATCGGGTGATATTGAACAGGAAAGGGGGTATGATTGATTACACTAAGGAAATTAGATCTAATAAAGACTTTGAAGTTATTTTAATTCTATATTTAAAACCGTTTAACGATTAAAACCTAAAACGTACGTTTAAATAAAATTACGTGAACGTACGAAATAAAACGTAAAAATAAAGAAGTAAAATACCTACAAATATGAAAATTATATTTTTACAATCCTAATAATAAAATAAAATTTTAAGAAAAAGAAAATTAATTTCTAAACTATTAAACTATTTATTATTAATTAATAACTATTTTTAACTATTTAAAAATTCATTTAAATATAAGAAAATAGAAAATTATATTAAAAAAAATGAAATTATAACTTGGAAAAATCTAAAATAACTTAAAACTAATTTTAAAACAGAAAATATATTTTTAGACTTTTTAATTATTTTTATTAATTAAAAACTAATTTAAACTAATTAAAACTGATTAAAACTGATAAGAAAAAAATATCAAATGAACAGTAAAAATTATGAAAATTTTCCTAAAATTATTTTATATTATATAAAAGCTAGGAAAAATATAAAAACATATAAGTGCTTAATAATAAGTTGGAAAGAAAATTAAAAAGCTAAATTATATTAAATAAACGCTATCACTATTTTTAAAGTTGGATTTTTCTGGTTTTTCTTTTTGAAATCTATCTATCCACTTAAAATAATAAACTTTTAAAAAGACAAAATGAACAGAGCATAAAAATAAGCAGTTTAGATCTTAAAACCCTTTAGCAGTTGACTTTTGTTGACCACAGCTAGAAATAAGCTTGAAATGGTGGCTTTGTGGTCCACAGTGATGGATTAAGGTGTAAACAAGTTACTTGGACAGTTTAAAGCAAGAAACAACCAAATAGCTCACGAATAAGCTGATGGATCAAAATAAGCACTTGGCTTCTTTGTGTTCTGAGCTGTTATGGGACAGATTTTGAAGGGTAAAATAAGTGGGGTCCACAGAGCTTAAGCTCTCAAACTTGGTTGAAACAGATAGCCAGCTGAGTTGTGAACACAATGGAAACAAGAACCACCACTGGGGTCCACTGAGGTGGCCTGTGGGACCCACCAAAGTGGTTGTGATGGTGACTGTGGTGGTTTGCAGCAGCTGCACAGGGGAGGTAACACTCCTTGTAGCTCACTTTGAGGCCATGTGGATTCCACAATAAAATTCACAAAAATAGTGTAAAAATAGAAATGAGTACACAAGCTGGGATTGAGTGAGTTTCCAAAAGATCAAAGGTTCAAACTTAAAAACAAGCTCATAAAAATTCCACAAAGATCTGTCATTATGAAACTATAGTGCTTTTTGACTTTTTTGAAAAACTTGAAAGGTTGACTTATATGAACTTTGAGCACTTCTAATTGACTGATTATGTTATATTAGACTATAATGAGACTAATTTAAGCTATTTTAACAACTAATGAAAGGTTTTGATGAGTTTTTGAAATTAAAACTATGACAGTGAGCTATTTATTTGAGATAAGATGTGATTTTGACTTTTAATCAAATGAGGCTTGGTTTTTATGACTAAATTAACCTATTTAAACCTAAAGTGACATGTGCTAACTAGCAATATCAACAAAAACATCCTTTGAGTCCATAAACTCAGCAAATCCAAACAACCCCATATAAGATTGATTTTTGGCTTTTTAAGGCAACTGAGTACCAAGGCTTTTGAAACTGCTTTTTATCAACTTGTTATGAGTTAATAAGCTTAAATGAACACAGAAACACTAGCTTAAACTACAATTACCCTAGATTCTATTTTAGGCTATTATGACAGTTAATACAAAAATTTTAAGAAAAATTTGAACTAATTAACAAGTCTACAATATTAAGCTTCAATACAACCAAGATATACCTAATAAGCTAGAAGAACTAAAAATAAGCAGATAACAAGCAGTTGAACAGTAAAATCACAAAAATTAGAAAAATTCTTACAAAATACCATCCAAGCTGAGAACCATGAACTAGAGACCAAGGACCATCCTACTACCTCCCATGAGGTTCTAAACCCAAGGCAATCCAGAATTCACCTTGCTCCATGCAGTTTTCTTCATTTCTTTTGATTTTTGATTTATAACTAATTTTTTTGTATTTTTGATTTTTAATTCTAAACTGAGTTTTAAATTTTCTAAAAGCTTTTTAAAAGCTTTATAAGGAGCTTATGTGAGCTTTATCAGTCCAATGTAACAACTTTAAATCAACAAACCTTAATTTGGAATTTCGAATTTAAAATTGCAAACATGAGAATTAATTCTACAAACTTGAAATTAAGATTGAAATGAGTTCAAATTACATCAAGGTAACAGAATACAAGTTTTAGAAAGCAAAGATTACAACTGATTTTGAGTTTACACTAGCTACGACAATAATTTTAACTAAAAAAAAAAACCATTCTTTGTCTTCTGCCTTCTCTTCTCTTTTATATGCTCAAATTAGGGTTTTTGGTACCCTTCGATCATTTCCACCAATAATCCTGCCTTTGGATGCTTGGAACCTTTTTTAGCCGTTGATGAGAATTTGGCGCCAAAAAGATATTGCAAATGGTACTGATGACTTGTAACAAGGGAAGGAGCATTTAATGCATTTGGTTTATTGTGGAGGTGGAGGGGACAAAGGATGGTGAAGGTTAGCTGGAGGTGAGGGGTGGCTGAATTTGCAGAGAAGTGGGTGAAGAAGGAGGTGGGTTTTGGAGGGAAAAGGTGTGGTTGGGTTTGACCGAGGTTTGACCGGGGGTTTATTAATAGGGAAGCGTTCAATTAGGGGGGGCACGGGTTGTTTTGACAGGGGTAAATATTACAAAGGGTCATTTTGGGTTTGTTTATTAATAACACAAGGACCAAAATTGTAATTTCTGAAAAATGAGGGGCTAAACCTGTCAATATTCCAAAGTTATTCCAAGGGCCAAACTTGCCAAGTTTCATTAGTACAAGGACCATAAAAGATAATTTTCCATTTTTAAACTTCCAAGGACTATTTTTGCCAATTTTGAAACTTGAAGGACCAAACTTGTAAATTCTCCAAACTTTTTACCCAAGGATCATTTTTGATAAATTTTGATTTTAAAAGGACTTGGGTTGACTTTTATTCCAAAACAATTGCTCAGGGACTGATTTTGTCAAGATTTGAAAGTTGAGGGACTGAAACTGCCAATTATGCAAACTTAGCTCGTTTTTCATCTGTTTTTAAACATTTTGCATCTGAAACATATAAAATACAATCCGTGGATATTTTCAGTATTTTGATGCATTTCTGAGTGTTTTTAAATGTTTTGCAGTTCAGATTTGACCAAAAATGATGAGTATTTACACACTCATCAGTAGTTTTTAGAATGTTTTAGTTTCTTAAAAACTAAACATTACTTATGTATTTGCATATTTCTAAAAATAGAAAAACAACACATGACATCATGTAATGCATCATGGAAATCATTGGAAGATTTCATTAGATATTTTGTGTAGATTTGTACTCTTCATATCTTACACAATCTTGCATAGATATGGTTGACTTTGGCAAGATCTTGATATCTTGCTGTCAAACCCCGGCGGCACCAAAATATATAATGGACGGAACCCTTTCAAGGGTCCGCCGTCCTGGTAAGCCTGCTGATGGTTTTGGCTATAAATATCAAAACCAAACCAAGTAGTTTTTCATCCCTTTCTATCATACTCTCTTACATATCTTCTCTCTAACCTTTCTAACTCAGTTTCATATCATATTACTGATCTCTTTTGTAGCAAAGAAGATCAAGTCACATTCAAGCTTCAAACGAGAAGTTGGAAGTCTTGTTTGTTTAGTGTTGTATGATCTTGTGTTGATTCATACTTCATTGTTGCATTAAACCATCATAATATTGTGAGTGTGAGTGGTTAGTATTTTAGTCCTCAAAATACATTGTGTGTGGGAGTGGTTGTACCCTTGGAAAGAACTCGACATCTAGCTTAGTGTCGGAAATAGTGTAAGCGAAGTGTAAAGGTTTCTCCGCCAGTGAAAGGAGCTTGTTGACTAGTGAAGTTAAACTCTCGAGTGTGAGACTCGGGGAGTGGAGTAGGGCAAGGAAAAAGAGTCCTTGCAGACCGAACCACTATAAACAACTTGTTGTGGTTTGATCATTTCTTTCCTTATTTACTCTTTACATATTGCTTGCATAATTCATTAACATATCTAAGATCAATATCAATTGATCTTTCAATAAGTTTCAAAACAAAGTTTTAATTGGTAAACTATTCAACCCCCCTTCTAGTTTTCTACAATTGGTACCAGAGCCTCGTTGCTCAAGAATTTCTAAAATAACTTGTATTTTATAAACTTGAAACGATCCATGGATTCTGAAAAATTTAAAGAAGGGCAATCTATGCAAAGACCACCACTCTTTGAAACCAATGGATCTATCTATTGGAAAAACCGTTTTGAAACATATGTAAAATCAAAAGATATAGATCTTTGGTTTGTTATTGTTAAAGGGGATTTTAGTTCTACAACAAAGGATATTTATGTTGATGAACAAAAGAAATTAATTGCTAAAAATAATGAAGCTAAAATGATGCTTTATAATGCTTTCCCTAGAAAAGAATATGAAAGAATTTTTATGTGTGAAACCGCCAAAGATATTTGGGAATCTTTGATTGTTACAAATCAAGGTAATTCACAAGTCAAGGATAACAAAATTGATCTTCTTGTTCAACAATATGAACAATTTGTTATCCTTGAAGATGAAACCATTGATTGTGGCTTTGCTCGCTTTAATACTATTATTACATCACTTAAAGTACTTGATGAATCTTTTCGTAGTAAGAACTTTGTCAGGAAATTTCTTAGAGCACTCCATCCCAAATGGAAAGCTAAAGTGACCGCTATTGAAGAATCAAAAAATCTCTCAAAAATGTCACTAGACGAGTTAATCGGTAACCTCAAAGTACACGAAATGGTGATGGAGAAATATTCGGAGATCATCAAAGGAAGAAGGGAGAAGATCAAATGCTTTAAGTGTACAAATCGTAATGGTTAATTCTAAGGAAAACAAATTATGTACAATATTAATCCAACTAAAGGTAATGTTTTGTATTAAATTCTTCACCCAGAGAGTAACTTTTAATGAGGTTCCTAAAGTGTTGTTGATGTTCATACCTCATCTGTTGTTGTTGTAGTGTTGATGGTGCTTTTCTTTGTCCACAATTGACATATGTAGATGAGATCTAAACTTATGGACAATTGGATTAATCATTTAAGATGAGATCTAAACTTAATTGAATAGGTGGCATAGTTGTAATTACATGGAAAATGGATGGTTTTTGTATACATTAAAAATCAGATTAACAACCCATTTCAAGTGCATTAACGTCACTTATTTATATTACGTTTATATTACTTTAATTTACTAGTAAACTTTTTTTCCATATTACTTCCTTTTCAAACGTTTGAATATTCTAATATTCAGCTATAGCATAGTTAATAACGAGTGTGGAAACCCGCGCGATGCAGCGGGATTATATTCAAAAGACTTACTTTGTAGCGACACTTAAACCTTAGGGACTAATTTTGCCAGGTTGCTATAGTTAGCAATTTATTCTACAGGACTTACCTTGCAAGGCCGCTTAAACCGTAGGGACTATTTTTGCCAAATTGCTATAGATAGCAATTAATGATGCAGGACTTATTTTGCAGCGCCACTTGAACCTCATGGACTATTTTTGCCAACTTGTGAAACTTAGCATTTAATGTTTGGCAAATCAGAAGTTGACACATGGCTTGTGAAGAGCTAATGTCTTGCTCTATAGTTATATTAGATAATGACACACTAAAATTTTAGTACATTTTTAGTGACACATTATGTTTATCACACAAATTTTTTTGAAATGTTTGTAATGACACACTAATTTTTGTGACACGTTTTTAGTGACAAATTTAGCCTTTCGACACTCTTAGTTTTATGATATATGTATAGTGACGCAATAAGTTTCTTGACACATTTTTCTATGACACACTAGGTTTCATGAAACGCCGTATATTTGTAGTAACACACTAAGTTTTTCGACACACTTTTTTGTGACACGCTTAGTTTTAGTAATACATTTATAGTGACTCACTTAGTTTCATGATACATTTATACGCTAAGTTTTTTGACATGTATTTGTTTATGACACACTAGATTTCATGATACTCCGTATATTTATAGTAACACATTAAGTTTTTCAACACATTTTTTTTATGCCACACTTAATTTCATGATACATTTATAGTGACCGACTTACTTATCTCGTATGCAGAATCTTCACCATCTAATACACACGTACACAATGATATAAACAAAAACACAAACCACATCATTTCGATACATTATCCGGTACATAATTAAAAATAAAAAGATTTAAACATAAACTAATGCACAACTTCTATCGAACTAAACACTCATCCAACTGATGCTCAAACTTTTTTAACAAATTTACATGACAAGATATGATCACCTGTTAATTTATTTTTTAAAAACACTATATTAATAAAAAATATATATATATGTACAATAAATAATAATAAAGAAACATTAAAAAAAAGGATAAGAACATAGTATACCGGTATGTATCATTCAAGACCACCAGTTCTTCTTATCAGTAACCATAAACAAATCAAAAAATCAATATTACATAAAAAAGAAAATTAACATAGATCTTGATCTGATAATCCATCTTTGTGACCTTGGAAAACATAGATCTAGATTCCGACAAAACAAAAAGTTGCGTTAAATCAGATTTGAAACCCACAAAAACCGTGATGGCGGCGTTAAAGTCCACAAAAACCATGAGATCTTGGTCCGTTTTGATAGAAAGATAAACCTTGAGATCGATATCTTATGTGATTTTGCATAAAAATTCCGGTAACAAAGATTTGAAACCCAACCATGAATTCCGACCACATGGTCGCGGGATCGGAAACCGAAACCGTCGGCCACAAGAGAAATCTGGAAAAAAAAAAGGTGGCGCTAGATTTATTTAAATTGTAAATCAGGAGGACTCATTATATATTGTTAACAGAATTCTTATTCATCATAGATGATGAAAGACCCATTGGAAGGCTGTGTGTTTTTTCCAATTAGAGAGAGATATATATTTTTATCTAATATATGTAAAGTGAATGGCGGTTTAGAATTAAAGCTAAAAGATAAAATGAAACCAAATGTCAATAATACCCTTACTTGTTCATTAGTGATTTTAAACTTATTTAAGTAGCAAATTTTCACTTGTCTCAACCTCATTGGTTCCTATTATATTCCATTTTAAAGTGTATACCATATGAACATAAATCTATATATATATATATATATATATCTCTACTATCTAAAATGAAAAAAGGGTCAAGAGGAAATGTGAAAAGTTGAAAATTGAAATTGAAAGTCAAAGTTTTTCAAACCTTTCAAATGTCACAATATAGTTTCAAATGTCAAAATGAGTCTTACGTACAACACAGGAAAGTCACAATATTAAAAAGATTGTGCATGGAAATAGTCAAATGATTGTGCATGGAAAGTATTGTTGGTGTTAATATAGTTTCAAATGTCAAAATGAGTCTTACGTACAACACACGAAAGTCACAATATTAAAAAGATTGTGCATGGAAATAGTCAAATGATTGTGCATGGAAAGTATTGTTGGTGTTAAAAGAATTGATACTACACCAATTTACACAAACAACAAGCGGGAATTTTCAATTTTCAAAATGTAAATAAGCTTTGCCTATATAAACAACCCTCAAGAGAGGTTGATGCTACACGAATTTACAGAAAAAAGAAAAAAAATGGAGATGCTATTTTTTGTTTCGCAAAAAATGGAGATGCTATTTTTTGTTTCGCAACCCTCTGCCAATATTGCCACCATCGCCCCAGTCACCACCATAACTTAGTGTCGAAATTCACTTTTTGGTTTTGGTGATGTTATTTTTTGTTTTTGGTTGGTGGCTGTGTTATGCTTTAATTTCAAGTAGTTAGTTGTAGTGTTTTTGATATCTTTGATGTACTTTTGTATATATTTTGTGTAAAATGTGTTATAAGAGGCCTTTAAATCTTACCGTGAGCAAGGTAATGAGGCTGTTTTTATTTGTGATATTTTGAGATTTTTGAAATTGAATCCGTTTGAAGACATTTTCTTCTTTCTATGCGACGACTGGTGATGTTCGGCCCGTATCTTGGCAAGGCAACCCATATGGTATGTGAATACATGCAACCGGCTTGTAGCCATGGCGGTGTTTGTCCCCTTTTTGTCAGAAGGTATTTAAGTTATGCTTATCTTATGAGTTTGCTGAGGCCAAAGAGGTTAAAACTGAGGCTGCCCAGTGATGCTTTGGTAGTGGTATATATTTGGGTCTTGGCCAAAATTTGTTGCGTTTGTTTATTTAAATTTTGGTGGTTTCTATTTTGTTGATGTATTCAGATCTTTATGTTTGGACCTATTATTTATAATTTGGTTCGTTAATGATTGTTTCTTTTGTTTATGTTAGTGATTGTTTGTTTTGTTTATGTTAGTGATGATACCACCTTTAGTAATTGGCATGCAAATTTTTAAGTGAGAGATCTCCATATTGCAGGCATGTCAAATCTTGAGCCAATTTTTTTGACTTTGTATTGATCTAAAGAGGCTGTTTTTATTTTGTATTTGGAAAAACATATATGAATAATTGGGTAACATGATGAAAACAATGTTTTTGTGGACACGAAAACCATGGATAACGAAGTACGTTATGATAATTGGTTTGTTGTGGTCTATTGTTATTTTTTATGGTAAATATTTACCGGGCAATGATGACCAGTTCTAAATATGAACCGGAAGTGGTTCTTTGTATTTTTGGCTAGGCAGATTTGATTGAAGATGATGTGCAATTAGTTTCTCCGCATTGCAACTTTTTTTTGCAGCCGAAAAACGTCAACCTTAGCCGATCTTTTTTACCCGAGAATTTAAAATTTTGAGAATATGTAACTGTTTGAAAATTTGAGAAAATGTAACTTATCAAAATTTTGAGAAAATGTACATATAAAGGGTTTACATTTATTTTTTGAAAATTTTAAAATCTTGAAAACTTGAAAGCTATATTTGAAAAATATATGTAGCAAAGTTGACTTCAAACTTATATGTAGTAATGATTTGATAAGTTGAAATGTGTGTATAGCTGGGAAAATGACAATTGTTATATTTAGGAATGATTTGATAAAAGCGTCAATCGTTATATTTAAGAATGATTTGATAAAAGTGTTGATGCCAATTGTGTATAGCTGTGAAAAGAAAAAATAATGCTTTGTAAATTTAATACTTTTAAAATATATCCTATTTAAGACTATAAAAACATAATCCTCATTTTCATTTTTAACTTGTTGATGATGTCGTGTATCAAGAAGTTTTATGTTAATCCTCATTTTCATAGAATAAAGTAGAGAAAGTAGATAAATAGATGGAAATAAAAAATCAAAAAAATGTTGATGATGTCGTGTATCAAGAAGTTTTATGCGATGAGTAACGTGCATTGGTAGTTATAATTTCATAATTGATGTAATGTTTTATTTTCAGTTTCACGAAATGTTTTTATATGTTCTTTGATACATGTTAAGAATTTTTTTTTTGAGTTGAATTATCACATATTACAACCGTTTGCAATTATATTTTGATCTTTTCACATTCTGTTTTGAATGTTACACGAAACACTTACCACAATTTCGCGTATCGTTAATTGTCTGCTGCTAGGAATTTCCGTTGCTATGCACGGGTACTCGCCTATACTACATATAATAGAAACCAAAGGGCCTTTGGTCTAGCGGTATGTAGGTTTTACCCTCCTACGTAAGGTCTCAAGTTCGAGTCTTGTCTAGGGCGATAGGGGTTTCCTCCCGCGTGCGTAAAGGGAAGGGTGCCATTGCCTTCTGGGCTGGACCCAACCTGGTTGTGTGGGCTCGCTACGCCTTCTAGGCTAGAAGTCATGCAGCCACAATTGCCGTTCAAAAAAAAATTACATAAAATAGAAAAATATTCAAACCTTGAAAATTGAAATGTTGAAAGTCAAAGGTGAGATAAATGTATGATGTAATTAATACTCTTATTAAAATACCACATTACTTAAAAGTATAATAATTTATTCACATTGTACAATTTAAAGAAGCTACAACATAATCCAAAATATAAAATAATTAAACACAATAATTAATGATATTTTTAAAACAACCTAAAATGAAAAATACATGTTATTAAACACATTATACAAATTAATAAAACACGCAAAACTTAATACAAGCTAACAAGTTGATGTTACATATAGTTTTGAAAACCGGACCGGACTAACGTGTTCAATCGGGAACCGATATGTAGCTTACTGGTTTTCGGCTAACCAATTAAAGACATCTGAAAACGAACCAGAGAGGAACCGTTAAAACCGATACAAACTGGTGAATCAGGTATCATTGAGATCTTTTCAGGTTCTATTTTGAACGTTATACGAAACACTTACCACAATATCGCATATCGTTAATTGTCTGCCGCTATAAACCGATGCCGCTAGGCACGGGTACTCGCCTAGTATATATATATATATATATATAAAATCCGGATCGATTGAGAAGAGTTTGAGATTGAAAAGAATGAGAAGCAATCTTAATCATTCATCTCAAAAACCTAATAAAATGGCATGATAGACATTTACAATTTTATAGTTCACTTTCATTAACACCACTTTAATGCATATGTGTTATTTATCCATATCTCCAAATATAAATTAAAAAATAATTAAGTCATTCATTTTCTCATTTGTTTCTTAACATTCGTCACCTTCAGATAGCGTCCTACCGAATACATATATGATTAGCATTACTCCAACCCTTTTTTTTTTTATTATTAGATATATTTTATTAGTGATTCGTTATTGTATAAAATAATAAGGATTCAAAAATATACAATTGAATTAGTTTATTATTTTTTTACCAGCGAGGAGTGATTAAAAATTAATCTATTAAAGAAAGTAATAACTCACTTTTGATTTAAAAAAATCTGAATATTATTTAGAACAAAACACTAACAATTTCTTTATTGATTCAATAATTCGATTATGATTCATAAACCCAAATAAATTATGTATGATTCACATATTGATACTGATTTAAAATGAACTTACTAGTTTTTCTAAAGATTCATTATTTGTAAAAAAAGATACAATGTTTTATGATTCAAAACACAAATAAGTGATGTATGATTTACATATAAATGATTCGAAATGAGTTTATTAGTTTTTCTAAAGATTCAATGTTTATTAAGCTACTATGTTTTATGATTCAAAACCCAAAGATTGTGCCTAACACTTATTATATTTAAAAACTTGAATCATGTATTTTACAAAGTCATCTTTAGTTGTGGGTTTAGAATATCCAAAATTCATTTTAATTTTCATAGTTTGTTTGTATTTCTATTGGTTACTTGTAATAAATAAATAAAGAATGTATGATTCACAAAACCTGGTTATGTAAAAATCAAGATAGGAACAACCACGTATAGGGAAATTGTCGTGTGAATTTAAGAAACCGTTTTCTTAAAAAAAAATAATTAAATAAGCCATAATTGCAAGAGTCTTTAGTATTCAATTAATTCTTTAATGATTCAATTACTTTTTTGCTCTTTTTATTCAAATCAATGACTTGTATAATGCATTTAAACTAATTGATTTCTATGGTTCAAATTGCTTCTCAATCTTCTCAATCTAGAACTCTTCTCAATAGAACCAAAGCCTATATATATATATATATATATATATAGGGAATATATAGCCTAAATTTCATTTTGTGATAAATGTGGGACCCTGATTATTTTGTGGGTCCGAATCTTTTCTACGTGGGTCCCTCGATTCATTCTAGTGTATTTTTTTAATGCAGAATTGTATTACGATTGGCTACAATAATTATAGCCAAGTTTATCCTCATATATATATATATATATATATATATATATATATATATATATATATATATATCTATCTATACTATATAAAATGAAAAAATGGTCAAAGTGGAAAAAGTGAAAAATGTTGAAAGTTGAATGTTGAAAAACATGGTCAATGGAGAGAAATAAATAATATAATTAATACTCTTATTAAAACACCCCATTACTTAAAAGTACAATAATTTATTCACATTGTACACCCAATTAAAAGCACATCTACTAAATTAAAAACAACCAATTGAAACCGATACCGGGTTGACCCGTTGAAACCGATACCGGGTTGACCCGAGACGCTTCAAACCCGGCGTGACGGTTTAATTTGACATTTTTTCGACCCAACCTATCGGTTTGACTCGGTTTAAATCGACCTGTTTTTTTATCGGAACGGTTCAACCAGTTGAACCACCCGGGTGAAATCGGGTTTCAAATTTGACAAAATTATATGAGAAATGATTAAGTAGTTGTGGAACCCGTGAAATTTTTTTTGAAAGGAGAGACCAAGTAATTGTAGTTTTTGGTTTATTTTGCTTTGACACATGTAATTTGTCATTTGTATAATGTTATTTTAAAAAATGTTGCTCTTGCACCATTTAAGGGACTAACATATATGAATCGTCGTTTAAAAGTTAATTTATATTGTATAGCCCTTTGTCCAGTGTATCAATAATGTTATGTAAGTTTATTAAAATCACAAAAAATAAATAGTATTGTTATCTTTAGCGATAATTATTTATACCTCAAACAAATAGCTTTGAACAATGCATAAATATCTATACAAATTGATAGTACAAAATAATCTTATATGGTGATATCCAATTTGCAAAGTTACAATTTTAAAAGCCACACACCAAATGATAAACGTTACACATGTAAAAAAAATAGTTATCACTGCCTAAATTACTGACAAAATAAGAAAAAGCGGTCACACATGTTGGCTATACCTCTAAACTACAATATAATATTGCCAACTACATAATACCGTTGCTTTTTGTAATGCTTGAATCTATTATTACTAAAAATCTTAATAACTTAAAACAATCCTATTAGAAAATATACTCACACACTTATAGATCGACTCCACATATTTTTTTAAAAAACTATATATTTATGCTGCTATGCAACCACGTATCAGAATTGTAGTTATACGAAAACGATTATCTAATGCTACAAATACAGTTTGTTGAAAGAAACTTATGGGTCATTGGAACTTTGCAGAAAACTAGACATCGCTGCCGCTAGGCGCGGGTACTCGTCTAGTACTATATAAAATGGAAAAATGGTCAAAGTGGAAAAAGTGAAAAATGTTGAAAGTTGAATGTTGAAAACATGATCAATGGAGAGAGAAATAAATAATATTAATAATTCTCTTATTAAAACACCCCATTACTTAAAAGTACAATAATTTATTCACATTGTACAACAAATTAAAAGCACATCTACCAAATTAAAAACAATCAATTAAAACACCCTTTACTAAAAAGTGCAATAAAATTTTCATAACGTACAAGCTAAAAAGTTTAAATAAGTCATATATATCCAATTGTTTGTTTTTATAACGTACACGCAAAGCTTCATACAAGCTAAAAAGTTGATCGTACATATAGTTTTGAAAATTGGACCAGACCGGACCAACGTGTTCAACTAGGAACCGGTGTCACCACCGGTTCGGCTAACCAATTAAAGTCATCCGAAAACGAACCAGAGAGGACCCGTTGAAACCGATACGGGTGACCCGTGACGCTTCAACCCGGCGGGCTGACCCGGTTTAATTTGACATTTTTTTGACCCAACCTATCGGTTTGACTCGGTCTAAATCGACCTGTTTTTTTATTGGAACGGTTCAACCAGTTGAACCACCCGGGTGAAATCGGGTTTCCAATTTGACAAAATTATATGAGAAATGATGAAGTAGTTGTGGAACCCGTGACAATTTTTTTTTAAAGGAGAGACCAAGTAATTGTAGTTTTTGGTTTATTTTGCTTTGACACATGTAATTTGTCATTTGTATAATGTTATTCTAAAAAATGTTCCTCTTGCACCATTTAAGGACTAGCATGATATATCGTCGTTTAAAAGTTAATATATATTGTATAGCACTATAGCCATTTGTCCAGTGTATCACTAATGTTATGTAAGTTTATTAAAATCACAAAAAATAAATAGTATTGTTATCTTTAGCGATAATTATTTGTACCTCAAACAAATAGCTTTGAACAATGCATAAATATCTATACAAATTGATAGTACAAAATAATCTTATATGGTGATATCCAATTTGCAAAGTTACAATTTTAAAAGCCACACACCAAATGATAAACGCTACACATGTAAAAAAAATAGTTATCACTGTCTAAATTACTGACAAAACAAAAAAAAACGGCCACACATGTTGGCTATACCTCTAAACTACAATATAATATTGCCAACTACATAATACCGTTGCTTTTGTAATACTTGAATCTATTATTACTAAAAATCTTAATAACTTAAAACAATCATATTAGAAAATATACTCACACACTTAGATCGACTCCACATAATTTTTAAAAAAACTATACATTTATCTTTGCTATGCAACCACACATCAGAATTGTAGTTATTCGAAAACGATTCTCTAATGCTACAAATACAGTTTGTTGAAAGAAACTTATGGGTCGTCTGAACTTTGCAGAAAACTAGACATCGCTGCCGCTAGGCGCGGGTACTCGTCTAGTATATATATATATATATAGAAATCGGTTCATTTGAAAAATTGATCTCGGTGGAAAAGTGAGAAAAGTAATCTCAACCATTGGATCACCCCCTCTTCCCCTCCTTTTTTTCACACCAAACTACAGGGACCTAATTGTATTTTCATTCATTCTTTAGGGAAGTTTTGTAAATTCGCACCCTACCCTCCCACCCCGCCCACGCCCCCCACCCCACCCCCCCCCCCCCAAAAAAAAATTTTTTCCCCGCCAAATTTTTTTCGGGGGCAAAAAAATTTTTTTTTTGGGCCAAAATTTTCCCGCCAAATTTTTATAATTGTGATGCACCAAAATAAAAAGGTGCATCACAGTTATAAAAATTTGTCCAGAGGCCTTTTTGATACTCCCTTCTTTTTTCAGGGGGGATCTTTGTAAATCCATACTCCTTTCATCCTTATTTTTCAACTGTGAATGTTTTTCAACTATCATATCATTCTTTTATATTTAAGACACCAGTATTGTAACGCTTTGTTGCCTTCAAAACACAAATATCATTTAAAACATGCATTATATGTGTTATAAAATGTTTGGTAGGGTCAAAATCCAATATATACATACAAGTAATCATCTTATTATCTATTTTGTTTTCGTAGTTTGCGATCCCTGGACATGATATATTGGGAACACAAAATGAGAAACTTATGGTAGGATGACTAATTGTTTCAGCTTCATTGAACCAATGTTTTTTCAGCTTCATTGAATCTCGTCCTTTGATGCAGCATCAGCAATGATGGTTGTTGAGTCTTTGCTGATAGTTATCTTCATGGCTGTAAAATTTGCTCAACGAGGCATTTTCGACAAGCGGACCCAAGTCACGGCTTGATACTCGGCTCCTGTAGGTTAAGAAAGCGGAAAATGAATTACGAGTAATCTGAGCTCGATCCATAAAAAGGTGGCACTTTTGACATATTTACATATCAATGCGTCGATCTGGGATACATTTAATATCTATGAGGTAAACTTTCCAAAAATTGTTTTATGATAAAAAATTAAATGAATCGAGAGTGTATAAAATCTTATAAATCATTGTATTTAGCATTCTTTTGCTATTTGATGAAATGACACTTTCTGGTAATCATAAGTTAAACTAACTATAAGAAAAAAGGCGAACTTAAGATTAGAGAAAAATTATATAACTTTGGTAATCGGAAGTCACGCCAATTATATATAGAAAACTAAAACTATTGCTGGTCAAGAAGAAGTGTTTTATATCAAAAGCCACAGAAATCGTTTTGAATAAAACCAGCAAATTACAAATTTTTGACTTGAACACGCTTCTACATTAATCAAGCGACACATTTCACTTACCTCTATCTAATGCGATGGAATAAAAATGAAACCAAATGTACATCACGATGGCAATATATTGAAGCAAAGCTAAAGGATGGTAAAAGGTGCAGAAGGTGCAATAAGCGAAGAATAGCATCACGAGCGACAAAACACTGGAGCTAGTTCATGCTAACATTTGTGCTCTGTTGAGAACAAAAATAATGTTGGTAACAAGGATCGAGAAGTAGCAAAGTCTGCGAGGATCAGGCGTATAAGCCTAATAAAGTGGATGAGTAAGCCGACAAGTTTGTTAAATTAACGGATTTCTATGAAGTCCTAATGAGTCTACATAGTTACTTGAGCATCAAACGGATGCACTAACGTGCCTTAAACGGATGCACTAAGGTACCTTAAATGGATGCACTAACGTGCCTTAAATGGATGCACTAACGTACTATCAATGTTTGAACAACTAATTAACTATGAGCATCAAAAGTGCCCCATGTAGCCGTAACACATTTTTTGGATACACTAACTATTCGAGTGATGCCCTAATCATACTAACGGATGCCCTAATCATACTAACAGATGCACTAAAAATACAAATTGATGCCCTACTACTTATCAATTTGAAAGTCACCAAATTGTATTTAAATATTTACATCTTCTTATATCATTCACTCAAAATATGAGACCTCTTCGTAATTAGCCGTAAATATAATTAATGGATCAAGTATTTATAAAAAAGGCAAATAAATGTGTATACGGTCAATCTGTCTGTCCCATTTCGACCGAACCAATCATGACCAATTACCCATAGTCAATTTTGCCACCGCTGAATATTGAAGTCAATTCTCTCTTTTAGGTCGCCTTTCTAACATGATAACAAAACTCCATTGGAGTTAAGTGTCTGATGTAAGAAATCATCAGACATCAAGAAGAGGAGTATACTCATACAAACAAAACGAGATGTAAAGAGGAATGCACATATGAGGACTGAAGTAATATATGATGTCCGTTATTTGACATGGTCAACACAATAAAATGCCAATTCTGATCACAACAATGATGCACGATTCCAACGTAAATGATATATAATGAAGAAACCCACCACGGTTTCATTTGCAGTGGCATTCTGGCATAGGACAGTGACCACTTCCGCATAATCACCGGGATATGATTTTATGAGTCCTTGTTATTGTTCCGGCATAGAATTTAAGTGTATCTTTTCAATTACTCAAGACATTCACTGCTAACTTCCATGAAACAGGCAAAATAAAATATCTGAAAGAACACAATTCTTTTATAAACATAAGATGTATAAATTAAAAAGGGTAATGCTTAACAAAAATAAAATAAACTATTTTCTTTTCTAACATGAGAAATGAGAAGGGACAGAAGTTTAGGAGCAATATAATCACCAACGATGCACTAAACAAAACAAACATATGCCCTAACTTAACATGGTGCTCTTATCATACTAAGAGATGCCGTAACACATTTTTTGGATGCACTAATTATAAAAACAAATGTTGTAACCATTCGAGTGATGCCCTGATCATACTAACAGATGCCCTAATCACACTAACAGATGCACTAAAAATACAAATGGATGCCCTACTACTTATCAACTTGGAAGTCACCCAAATTGTGTTTTAAATATTTGACTCTTAAACATCTGCATACAATCAAGAAAAAGACCACCTAATGCAGCTAAAGCTTGTACTTCCATCAAAGCTTTTTGCCTGAAAATTTTGCCTTATAAGTCATTTAGCATCAAAGTAATAGATAGAGACTTTCATATACATATGCATGCACGCATCTTAGAAAAACCTTTATCTGACAAGCGTATTTTGGAAAAGCCATACCTTCTTGTCCTGTTTCATCATTTTATGCTTCTTTTACAGCATACATGCACCCATCAATTCGTTTCAAGACTTTGAATACATAGCTGAAGTTTCCGGTACCAATTTGCATTAGCCTTCGGATTGACTCCCATATCGTTATTTAGGTGGACCACGGCAAGTCACAAGAATGTGAAAGGCTGCTTTGCAATAACAATAAATGACGGTGGGGCTCCCATAGAAGAACTCGAAGAGGGAGAGTTTGTTAGTCGTTATGACAGAATTGGTGAAGTTTCAAGCGGCCAACAACAGCAGATGCAACATTTGCTCAAAGATATTTTCGAGTGGACAAGCACTTGGTGGACCAAAATCAGCGGGAGAAAGATGAAGGTGTCATTACCAATATCGATGTCGTCACCATTTAAGTTTGATTTGAATGTACCGCTCTACCAGATGATCCCGGACCCACGTACATAAGTCGCAGATTGGATTTACGATTAGGTCTATGAAGTTGCATATAGCATTATAATTACTTAAATGTATGTATCATGTATGGTCTAATCGTTATATTATATACATATGTATACGCTATATAACATAACTGTAATAATAATTAACCTGTGTGTTTTTCAATCTTCATATAATCGTGTAGTTCCTGAATAGTAGCGCGTAATTCATTTGACAAAAGGATTTTATTGCACGCAATAAACCTACAACACTTATTATTGACTTGAACCATAATGTAACCACCACAACCTTAACACGTTTTATCTTTAAGCAAGACCCTAATTCTTGCAGCATCGTACCACAAACCACATTGCAACATACTGAGGCAAGCATGTAACAGTTGACTTGAACCCATAAATTACCAATTTTTGACTTGAACACGCTTTGAATTGAAATGAAAACCATTGATGATCCAAATTCAATCATCCATTCCTTTGCACTTTTCGGTATATAGGGATGCGTCTTCATTTAGTGCGTAGAGAGGAACACGATGCACTACCGGGTTCATCATCTAAACAAAATCCACTTCCATCATCGCGTCATTACCCAGATCCAAACACTATGACATCGATGTGCACATTTTTCCATAGGAAGAAGCTCTAAAGAAATCAACACAGGTCGCATTTGTAGAGTCACAGTTGTAGAGTGACCAGTTCATGATAAATAATTAGCGAAAATAGATCCTTTGTTTATGTGTCTTTTGAAAGGGATAATGTGATATTTAATAATAAGAATCAGAAAATAGATATACAATTCTATCTAACTGACATCAAATAACGATGCGCTAATCTTAATCATTGGTGCCGTAATAACAAAGAGGCAAATTAGTAGAAGCGGTTGTAATGTCTAAACGTAAATAATAGCATATACAAAGCGACCATAGATCACCAATTAAATATATGCTATGGGATCGAACCACCACTTCATTTCCTATGAGATTCACCTCAAATATTATCTGAACTACTTGCCATATGAACATCGATGGCATGGCATATAAATTTGTATCTTTGTTTCTAAAACTAATATACTAAAGCCAAGAATGTCACAATTTCAGTAATAAATATGACTAAACTACAGGAAGTTCAAATCAAGCTTATATACGAGATAACATTAACTAAAGTATAATCGATATACAATCTATCTAACTGACAACAAATAACGATGCACTAATTTTATTCATTGATGCCCTAATAAGTATAACAAAGAGAAAAATTTATCAAATTAGTAAGAAGGAAGTTCACATCTCTTTATTTGCGATTAAAGCTATGAGGACCATTGTCAGTCCGGAATGAAGGGAATGCCTAAATTAAAGAAGTAGCAATAATAAATTATTGCTCTAAATTTAGTAAAAATATGACTAAGATGAAATGGCATAGTTTCACTTACATACCATTTGTAGTAAATGAGACCGATCTCAGAAATGTCAAAAACAGTGCAGGGAGGTTCAACGCCATAGAACGGTTGACAATGCAGACTGCAACAGGAGAGTGATGGTGCAGACGAAGTTTGTGTGCTCATGATATACTCTCGGGTGATGCATATCTCGAAAAAGTATAAAGTTTTAAGCTTTAGGCATAATCATAAAACTTTTCTGTAGGTTTGTGGGTCCTTTCTGCGTTTCATGCAAACAAGATTCACAATCACATCTGCAAAACTTCTAATGTACAAAACACAAAATGAAAGTTTATTTATATAGATGTAATCATTAATACCTTGGGTCTAAAAGGAACTCTTATGGTGTGCAATTGATGCCTACTCTTAAATGCATTTGCAGCTCATAGATCAATGATCTTGAATGTGCGCTACCCTGGTTTTGAAACACGTAAATACATATGTTGCACCTTTCACTATAGAACTGTAGTTGAAAAATTCCTCATCGAGTCCACCACTTTCTTATCGGATATTATTTGCATAGCTTGAGCCCACTGGTTATAGACAATGAAGATAGGCGGTGCACCTATTCTACCAGAGTAAAGAGGCTGGTCCATCTACGGTTTCTTCCAGCTCATACATAAGACATTTTAGAAGAAACTCGTTTAATGATCTCACGAACCCCTTCTGAGCTCCTAACCAATTGGACCACCAAGCTTAACAATATTTTTTTTAAAAGGCCGACGTGATATTTACGCATTTTGAGCAAACCATTTAGTGTCTCATGCTTCGCAAAGGAGGCATGTACTTAAGCACCGCTCGAAACTGCTTGCGACAAGTTTTACGCATTGGAGCAACAACTTGATCGGACATGTACATGAATGCACTAATATGTCCTAACAGATGCTCTAAACATGCAAATGGATGTTCTAAACATGCAAACAGATGCCTTAATAAAGCATTCAACTAAGTACCCAAAGTTTATAGGTGGATTGTTCACAATAATCATTGATGTGCTTATTTACTTATTTATTGACAAAAGCAGCCGTACTTTTTTCGCCTAATAACCATCGAATAGTAGTGGTAGATTCAAATTTATAAACTACATGGTGCTAAGGAGATTCAATCAACTAGGTACCCAAAATACTCCATAGTTTAGATACTTATCTAATATTTAACATGCAACGGAGCGTATCGCCATATCTACTTTTCAATGCACAAATTGACGAGGAAGAGCGTCCAAAAGCAGTGTATAATCGATGCCCTAATTTTACACAAATCGATGGACTATTATATATCTTTTCGATGCACTAATCATATTCATAGATGCCCTAATATCTACTTCTCGATGCACCAATTGACGAAAGGGCCTAGAAGATGCAAAGTGTATAATCGTTGCCTAATTTTACACAAATCGATGCCCTAATTTTATTTTTAAACCTCCAAAAGAGATGCCATAAGTTTATACAAATTTGAGAATAATAATAAAAAAATAGTTTAAGATCGATGCCCTAATTTTACACAAATTCACAATAATAAGAAGAAAAAAAAATCTTAAAATGCACATATAACCTGAATAAAATTATGACAATGCAATTATCCAAGATCACAAATCACGCAACTCAAATCAAGAAATGTTTTATAACCTGATGGTTACCAGCTCCTTCATTTCCAAACCACTACCAACGCCATGTGACCATTCCGTTAGCACACCAACCACCATCCACCTTCACCTCCGTTCAATCTCCACCACATCTTCTCCATTCACACCACTCCACCAATTCGGATAACCGAAACCCTAAGCTACTACGGTGGATCTCCCCGTGGTTGCGGAAACAGTATCAGCAATTGAGTGTCGTTATTGTGTTCGTCTGGCGATAAAGAAGCACAAGGGAAGACGGTGAAGCAGGTGGTGTTGGTGGTGGTGGTGACGAGTGAGGTGTGTGTTTTGAATTGGAGGAGAAGTGAAACGTGTGTTTGAATCGGGAGAAGTGATAAACACCGTATTTGTTTGCATTTGTTTAAAATTTTACCACGAAGTTTCATTGTTATCAAAATCTACCCTGTAACTTTTTTTCTCACTTTTCTCTCTAATTATACTTTTCTCTAGAACCGCACTCTATATATATATATATATATATATATATATATATATATATATATATATATATATATATATATATATATATATATATATATATATATATATATATATATATATATATATATATATATATATATATATGGGAATATATTAGCTACAATTTATTGTAGCCGATTGTAATTTTGTGTAATATAATGTGGGTCCTGATTGTTTTTGTAGGTGATTTTTTATTGGGTCACTAATTCATTAATAGTGTATTTTTATAAAGTTGTAGCTAATTGGCTGAAAAAGTGAAATCTTTTATATCTATACTACATAAAATGAAAAAAGCAGTGAAAGTGGAAAAGTGAAAAATGAAAAGTTCAATGGTCAAATGAGAGAAATATATTTGTGTAATTAATACTCTTTATTAAAACACCATTCTTAAAAGTACAATAATTTTCACATTGTACAACCAATTAAAAGTATATACCAAATTAAAACAAACAATTAAAAACCTTATTAAAAATACAAATAAAATTTTCACAATGTACAATTTAAACAAGCTACAACATAATTTTAAATATAAAATAATTAGACACACTAATTAATGTTATTTTTAAAACACCCTAAAATAAAAAGTACATGTTATTATATACATTATACAAATTAATAAAATACACAAAGCTTCATACAAGCTAACAAGTTGATGGTACATATAGTTTTAAAAATCGGACTGGACCAACGGGTTCAACCGGAAACCGGTGTCTCCATCGGTTCGGCTAATCAATAACGACCATCCGGAAGGAACTAGAGGACCCGTTAAACCGATACAAACTGGTGAATCAGGTCTCATCGAGATCTATTTCTCCGGTTAATCGTCCTTGAGATGCTTCATGGCTAAACAACCCGGGTACCTGATTATATTATATATAAAGGAAAAACCAAAAGTAAAAGTAAAAATTTGAAACTATTAACACATATCGAAACGGGTTGACCCGATGCGCTTCAAACCGGTGGGTTGACCATTTAATTTGACCCGTTTTGACCCAACTTTGTCATATTGACTCGGTTTAAATCGACCCGTTTTTCGACGGAGACGGTTCAACCGGTTGAACCACCGGGTCGAACCGGGTTCAAAACGTTATGTTTAATCCCCAAATCTTCAAACTTTTATTATTTTTCGTTTAGAACCCATAAACTCTTTTTTAACACAAAGCGATGCGTACATTATATAAATATATTATCTATAAGTTTTTCTTCAACGATTATAATGTTTAATTATGAAAATATGTACCCGTTAGTGCACATTTAACTTTTAATAATTTAAATCGTTCATTTCAAAAAATGAAATTTGAATCACCCAAATCTTTTACAAAATAGCTAAAATTAGTCAATTTTTTTATTTTTATTTTGGGCTAATCATATTCACGCTAATTTTGGTCACCATTAATCACATCCTTGTTAGTTTTTCACGCGACAGTAGCGTGTGTTGTTAGTTTTATCCCATGCTGATGTAATGTTTACTTTCATTTTCATTAAATGATTTTATATGTTGTTTGAAAGATGTTAAGAATTTTGTCTAGACTTTAATTATCGTATAGTACAACCGTTTGCAATTGCATTTTCATCGGTTCACATTCTATTTTAAACGCTACACAAAACACTCACCACAATATGGCAAATCATTAATTATCGGCAACGCGGTGCCGTTAGAAATTGCGAGGTCTCGTCTGAGTATATATATATAGGTTTGGGTTATTATGAAAAGTTTCTTATAATGAAAAAAAATGAGAAGGCATGTGGAGGTGACATGTGTCACCTTTGCCACATCACCATACCCCCACGAAAAAAAAATTTTCCGGCAAAAAAAAAAAAAAAATTCCCTCAAAAAATTTGCATCACAGTTATAAAGTTCTTTGCACATCTCATGATTTTAGTGTATTAAAGTTATAAATTCTTTGCGCATCCACAGGTTATAAAGTTCTTTGCATCACAATCATAATTTTAGTGCATTAATGTTATAACCTTGATTTTAGTGCATCATAGTTGATGCACATAACTATTAACTATGATGCAGTAACTTATAATAAAGATGCACCAAAACTTATTAGTGTATTAAGGTTATAAGTTACTGCGTCATAATTATGATTTTAGTGCATTAAGGTTATAAATTACTGCATCACAATCATGATTTTAGTGCATTTAAGGTTATAACCTTGATTTTAGTGCATCATAGTTGATGCCTTTGAACTATGCTATGATGCAGTAACTTATACTCCCTCCAGTCAAAATTATTGTCGCTATTGACTTTTTTTGCTACTTCACTTTGACCATAATTATTTTTGTTTGTGTTATATAATACTTGATGAAAAATATATGAATGTATTGGATTTTAAATGTATTTTCATTGGTATAATTTTCATCAAGTATTATATAACACAAATAAAAATAGTAATGGTCAAAGTTGGCTCAAACGATTGAGAATCAAAGCCCGACCGTAAAAATGAGACGGAGAATAATAAAATACACCAAAACTTAGTAGTGCATTAAGGTTATAAGTTCTGCAACACGATTATAAATTTCTTCGCATCATAATCATGATTATAGTGCATTAAGGTTATAAATACTTGCATCACAATTATGATTGTGATGCGGTTTTCTAACTATGATCGATAATAAATTTTAAATTTTTGGCGAGGATTTTTTTTTTTTTTTTTTGCCCAAAAAAATTTTTAAGGGAAAATTTTTGCTTGAGGTGGGGGTGACACATGTTACATGACATGGTGTGATGTGACAATTGACCAGCGTATGCGGCGCCATCTTTTCATTCGTTATAAGCACTTTTACTTCTTGCATATATATATATATATATATATATATATATATATATGTATGTATGTATATATATATATATATATGATAAAAATCGAATAAAAACGAATATCAGTAAAAGATAAAGGTTTTTTTCAAAAAATGTTCTCGAAAAATTCCCAAAAATTCCACAAGATGGGTATGATAGTGCATGAAGCGTTGTGAAAAACTTTTTCTAAAAGTGGATATTTTTAAAAAATTATGAAAAAATACGTTTCTTGCATTAAATCATTTTGTGCATCAAAATTAGTTTTTGCACCCAACTTCTTTTGATTTTTTTCATCAAAATAACATTGCGCGTTTAACTAAAACAAGTTGAAAATTTTGTGCATCAAAAATTTTTTGCGCATCAAAATTCGTTTTTTGTGCATTAAAAAAAACGTATCAAAACTCAAAATTATAAAAAAAGTTTTCACAAAAGTTTTATGCACCAACATACCCGATCTCGTGGAATTTTTTCGGAATTTTTGGAGAATTTTTTTTTAAAATAAAATATTTTTATTATATGGTAACGTTCATGTAGTGAACACTTTTAAAATAAAAATAATAAGAACCAATTATAACATGACATGTGTCTTAAACCATTTAAATTAAAGAATAAAGCATTAATGACAATTGAGTTAATTACTCCGTATTTAAGAAAGAAGGGCAAAAAGGTAATCTTTTTTTTTAATCTCTATTAAATGAGCGCTTATTTTCCTGTCATTATTTTTTTTAACATCCATTTTTCCACTTTACAAACCAAATGACGTTGAATTCGTTGATAAACATGTTCCTTCTTCTATTTTTTTTTGTTATCTATACTATATAAAATGGAAAAATGGTCAAAGTGAAAAAAGTGAAAAATGTTGAAAGTTGAATGTTGAAAACATGGTCAATGGAGAGAGAAATAAATAATATAATTAATACTCTTATTAAAACAACCCATTACTTAAAAGTACAATAATTTATTCACATTATACACCCAATTAAAAGCACATCTACCAAATTAAAAACAATCAATTGAAACCGATATCGGGTTGACCTGTTGAAACCGTCTGGGGTTGACCCGGGGCGCTTAAACGTGGTGACGGTTTAATTTGACATTTTTTCCAACCTATCGGTTTACTCGGTTTAAATCGCCATTTTTTTTATCGGACGGTTCAACGGTTGAACCACCGGGTGAATCGGGTTTCAAATTTGACAAAATTATATGAGAAATGATGAAGTAGTTGTGGAACCGTGACAATTTTTTTGAAAGGGGAGACAAAGTAATTGTAGTTTTTGGTTTATTTTGCTTTGACACATGTAATTTGTCATTTGTATAATGTTATTTTAAAAAAAATGTTGCTCTTTACTTTGGTAAGGGATAGCATATATATGAATCGTCGTTTAAAAGTTAATATATATTGTATAACTCTTTGTCCAGTGTATCAATAAGACAATAATGTTATGTAAGTTTATTAAAATCACAAAAATAAATAGTATTGTTATCTTTAGCGATAATTATTTGTACCTCAAACAAATATCTTTGAACAATGCATAAATATCTATACAAATTGATAGTACAAAATAATCTTATATGGTGATATCCAATTTGCAATGTTACAATTTTAAAAAGCAACCACGAATAATAAGCGTTACACATGTAAAAAAATAGTTATTACTACCAAATTCGTAAAACGAAAAAGCGACGGTCCACATGTTGGCTATACCTCTAAACTACAATATAATATTGCCAACTACAAAATACCGTTGCTTTTTGTAATGCTTGAATCTATTATTACTAAAAATCTTAATAACTTAAAACAATCCTATTAGAAAATATACTCACACACTTAGATCGACTCCACATAATTTTTAAAAAAATTATATATATATTTATCTGCTATGCAACCACGCATCAGAATTGTAGTTATTCGAAAACGATTCTCTAATGCTACAAATACAGTTTGTTGAAAGAAACTTATGGGTCATCGGAACTTTGCAGAAATGGTCAAAAGTGAATTGTTGAAAAGTTGAAATTGTTCAATGGAGAGAGAAACGCATAAGGTAATTAATACTCTTATTAAAACACTTCATTACTTGAAAAGTACAATAATTTATTCATATTGTACAACCAATTAAAAGCACATCTACCAAATTAAAAACAACCAATTAAAACACCTCTTACTAAAAAGTATAATAAAATTTTAAGTAGCATTACAATTTAAAGAAGCTATAACATAATCAAAATATAAAATAATTAAGCAGCACTAATTAATGTTATTTTTAAAAGACCCTAAAATGAAAAGTACATGTTATTATACACATTATACAAATTAATAAAACACACAAAACTTCATACAAGCTAACAAGTTGATGGTACATATAGTTTTGAAAACCGGACCGGACCAACGTGTTCAATTGGGAACCAGAGATGACCCGTTGAAACCGATACAAACTGGTGAATCAGATCTCATCGAGATCTATTTCTCCGGTTAATCGTCCTGAAGTGTACGGCGCGAAATCGCGGGTACCACTGCTATCCTATATATAAAAAATACCAAAGTAAAAGTAAAATTTGAAACTAGCGGAAATGTTGAAGACATATATTTCAAAAGAAAACTATTAATACACATCGCGGAGTTGACCGGGGCGCTTCAAACCCGGCGGGTTGACGGATAATTTGACTGTTTCGACCCAACTACGTTGGGTTGACTCTGTTAAATTGACTGTTTTTTGACCGGGCGGTTCAACGGGTTGAACCACTCGAATTGAATGGGTTTCATATTTGACAACATTATATGAGAAATAATGAAGTAGTTTTGGAACCCGTGACAAATTTTAAAAAATGAGAGACAAAGTAATTGTAGTTTTTTTTTGTTTATTTTGCTTTGACATATGTACTTTGTCATTTGTATAATGTTACTTTTAAAATGTTAGTCTACTTAAACTTGGGACTAGCATATACGAATCGTCTTTTAAAAGTTAATATATATTGTATAGCCCTTTGTCCAGTATATAAATAATGTTATGTAAGTTTATTGGAATCATAAAAATTAAATAGTATTGTTATCTTTAGCGATAATTATTTGTACCATAAACAAATAGCTTTGAACAATGCTTAAATATCTATGCAAATTGATAGTACAAGATAATCTTATTATGGTGATATCAAATTTGTAAGGTTACAAGTTCAAAAGCCACACACCAAATGATAAACGCTACACATGTAAAAAAAAATAGCTATCATTGCCAAATTCTGACAAAACAAAAGAAAGTCAGGTCAGCGTTAGCTATACCTCTAAACTACAATATAATATTGCCAACTACATAATACCGTTGCTTTTTGTAATGCTTGAATCTATTATTACTAAAATCTGAATAACTTAAAACAATCCTAATAGAAGATATACTCCCACACTTAGCGACTCCACAAAAAAAAATTTGAAAACTGTATATTTTTGTTGTTATGCAACCACGCATCTAGATTATAGGTATTCGAAAATGACACTCTAACACTACAAATACAATTTGTTGAAAGAAAATTATGGTTGTCGAAATTTTCAGAGAAAGAAGCCCAGGCGCTTGGCCGCATTGAAATTCTCTAGTTAATATAAAAAGATGAAACACAATAAATTTTTTGCTACAACTACGATGATACACTAATATTTTTGACACATTTTTTGTGACACATAGTTTCATGATACATTTCTAATGACCGCTATATTTTTTTGACACATTTTATTTTGTGATGTATTTGTAGTGATGTATTAAGTTTTTTGATACATAGTTAGTGACACACACTTAACCATTTGATACATTAGTGTGAATACACTAAATTTTTTACACATTTTTATTAATATATTATAATTTGTGAATTTTAAACGGTAAACTAGGCTTTTCGACACAATTAATTTCGTTTCAAAATGACACACGTCGAACAATTTTTGTGAATTTCAATGACACAAAAATCTAAATCTCAAAGTTAGAATAATACTTACACACATCTATTGATATAATGTGATATATATCATTGGTAATACAAATCTCAAACTTAGATGCGAATAACAATTCCAAAATAAAATTCTGCCAATGAATAATACGAATGCACATCTCCAAATATCAAACTAGAAAATGAGGAATCTCAGAAAAAAAAATAAGTTATCATTAGTTTTAAAGGCTAGCAAAAAATTATCCAAAAACCCAATCTGAAACTGTGCATCTCGAAGCCTTATCGGAATTTAAAGCCATCACATAACATGTATCGTCTATACTCAGATCCGACAAAGGATTCAACGTGGTTAGGGTTTCTTACCATACCTATTGTTGAGCACATTAAGACCGGTTAAAGGCAGTGTGAATTTTGTTGATCTTTAACAACAAAATCAAACCATACACGAGACCTTGTATCAAGAATTCAAGATCTTGAATTCAAATATTGATGACCGATGTTCCGGCTTAAGATTCAGATATGAAAAATGATAAGCCAAAAAAGGGTCATTTTGATTAAAAAACAATGAATAAGTGGTAAAAATGATGGCAACAAAGTCGGTTTACGGCAAGATCGACCAGATATTGATCGGTGGGAGGAATTTTGTTTTAATTTTTTGGTTTCATTTTTCTACATGGAATGGTGAGTTTAAGGGGGTGTTTGGCTAGGCTTATTTATCATAAGCCGATTTGGGCTTATTTTTATTAAGCTCCGATTTTGTAATATTTTGAGACTTGTGGCTTATTTAAGTTTCTTATGATATGATAAACTTATAAAGCGAAAAGTCTCAAAATAATAAATAGAAGACTTATAAAAATAAGCGAAATTTCATGAAATTTGACTTATTTTTATAAGCCTCAATTTTCTGACTTATTTTGAGACTTGTTGGCTTATTTAAGTTTATTATGATATGATAAACTTATAAAAGCCAACAAGTCTCAAAATAACCACAAAATGAGCTTATAAAAATATGATAAATAAAGCTTAGCCAAACGAGACCTAAGAGGGTGAGAGGAAAAAGGGGAAAAGGAATGACGGTAGTTACAAATTTTTATTTGTTGATAAGAGATAATTTGGGGTTATGGAGATAGGTTAAATGACCATGATACCCTTAAGGACATTTTATTAATTTACATTTTCTTTTAGCTGAAAAGCACACTTGTTAAATTGATTGGTTCTTATTGTTTTCATTTTAAGCTTGGTCACCACATGAATGCAAATCTATATTATATATATATATATATATATATATATATATATATATATATATATATAGAGTAGGGATCAGTAAGTAAATTAAAATAAGAAGTGGTGAGAAGTGACCAAAACCAGCATTTGAGATCTGCAGACTTGCATTAGATGCATTTCTATTCATATAGATGTAACATCTTGAGTTTTGAAAGTTAATTTGATGTATAGATGGTGCAAATTGATTTTCATGATTTTGCACGTCATGAGGAACAACAAAAACAAAATCACGAAATGCATCTAATATACGTATATGCATCTGATTAAAAGCTAGAAAACACACTATGGGGCGTTATAATGCATCTAAGATTATAGGGATGCATCTAATTTAGGTCGGTGCATCTCGGATTTACGGTTATAGTTCTTATTCCTTCTTATTTTAAGTAATTTTCTTATTTGATCCTAACTCTATATATATATATATATATATATATATATATATATATATATATATATATATATATATATATATATATATATATATATAGTAGTTCAGTGTTCCTTGAGAGAATTATTTTATGCAAGAACTACTTAAAATGAATATGAGCCATTAGATGTACTTAATCAAAGGCTAAGATTAAAAGTGTCAAAGTTGTAATTAAGCAAAAGACTATATATCTCTTTTTAATTAAATAAAAAGCTGAGAGGGCAATCTAGGTATTTCATGTTTTCCCCTAAAAACTACTAGGCTATCTCACTTACCATATTCCTCCTCACAAAACAGATAAACCGCCACCCACAAAAACACATATGTCGCCTCTCTCTCCTCCAGATCAATTGTTCGGCATCAAAAAAATAAATATCACCAATCTGTTTGTATGAGTAAAAAATAAACGTCGCAATTCTCTTGATGAGTCATATCAATCACGAGATCTACAAAGTTAGTAAGTGGTTTCAATTCGATCTATTATTTGTGTCTGAGATGATAATCAATTTTGATTTTGTATTGGTTTTGAATCCTACTTCTAATACACGGGTGGTATCTTGGATAGATAGCGTGCATGTGTTTGTTATTTAATGTTCTTATGTTGCGTTGGCCTATATGAGAATGGGATTATTAGGTGGTACGTATAAGTGAAGGTTAATGGAAATTGTAATATTAATTTATTCATCACTTTTAAAAAATAGACATGTGAAATTTATTTTGTCAAAAATCACACATAGTTACGGCTCCCATACTACATTTTCTCAAGTTCTCCTAGCTGTGCGCTCTCATAATCTTTCATCCAATAATGAGGTTTGTTCATGATTTGTTTAAAATGGTTTTTTAATCTATGATATTGTTTTGATTGGTTATTCAATCAATGATCTAAACGTTTCTATATAGTTTATTTTTTTGGTTTTTTCTGGGCATCGGTTAATCTTGTATACTATTCGATGGATTGCGATTTGATGATTGATGTATTTTTTATTTTTCGATGTCAGTGATGTTCTTTATCGATCAAAATCTATGAATTATGTAAGTGAAATTCGATTTTGGCTCTAATAGATGTGAAAGTCTGAAACCAACATTAATTTTAATGTTGCTAAAGTCTTGTTTTAGTAGTATATATTTGGCTTTGAGGGTATAATAAATGGAGTATGGTGTGTTTGTTCGTTTGAATCGCATATAGAGTAGTTCTAGTTTTCGTTTTTGTTTAATGATAGTTATTTAATTTTTAGTTTTTGTTTCGAAACATGTAAAAGAATTGGACAAGAAAGTCAGCGTGCGTATGTTCTTGATAAAAGCGCGTGATGCATATATATTTTAGAATACTTGCACATATGTTCAAAAGAATTGGACGAGAAAATGAAGAGTGCACACATGTTTTTAAACGGCGTGCACATTTATATTAACAAGATACTTGTACATGAATTGTATTTTATTTAATATTAATTTGTGTGTATTATATGTGTTCTTGGTTTGTTATAAATTGTTAGAGGCTACGTGTGCATTTTTATGCTTTTGGTCATAAATTTCGATTGTCAAATAATGTACACTTAAAACATATATGCAATTACCATTTTAAACAAATAAGTTTGTGTCTAAATGCAAGAAACACATGTAAATTTACTATATTTATGAAACAAAAAAACACCTATGCACTTGATTTTTCTAAAAAACATGTTTGTTGAAAAAAACATATATGTACTTGAGATTTTTTTAAGAACATGTCTTTGTAAAAAAAATCCGAAAATTAAGGGTTAAAAAAGCGTTTTTAATCAAAAAAATCAAAAGAAAGTAAATACAAGTTTTTACTATTATACCCTTTTCATTAAAATATAAATATTTAATAATACTAAATTATTATTGGTCTAAAGTGGTTGTAAAGTGCAATACAAAATAATGGTTACGCATTGGCGTGACCCTATATATATATATATATATATATATATATATATATATATATATATATATATAGTAGGGATCGGTAGAAGTAAATTAAAATAAGAAGTGGTGAGAACCCGACATTTGAGGCTCAACGAATTGAATTAGATGCATTTCTATTCATATAGATGCAACATCTTGAGTTTGAAAGTTAATTTGATGTATAGATGTTGCAAATTGATTTTCATGATTTAAATACGTCCTGAAGGAACAAAAACAAGAGAAATCATGAAATGCATCTAATATCGTATATGCATCGATTAAAAGCTAAACACACTATGGTGTGTTATAATGCATCTAAGATTATAGGGATGCGTCTAATTTAGGTCGGTGCATCTCGGATTTGCGGTTATAGTTCTTCTTATTCCTTCTTATTTGATCCTATATATATATATATATATATATATATATATATATATATATATATATATATATATATATATATATATATATATATATATATATATATATATATATATATATATATATATATATATATATATGGGAGAGTTAACGTGAGATCAACCTTAAAGTTGTAAAAATAAGATCAAGTCTAAAAAACCACTAAAACATTTATAAATAACAATTTTAGCAATAATACTCATAAAATTAATATTTTAATACAAAAATAACATTTTAGCAACTAATAACTTAATGATACATGAGTTTGGATTAGTGATACACATGATACACATTACACTAATAATTATTCCAAAATCGATACATATCAATAACACGATACACATTACACTTCTAATCAAAGTGTATCACCTAGATTTTGTAAATTTGAAAAAGAAATCTATCAAAACTTTAACAATTTTAGTTGTAGTTAATAAAAAAATTATTTTTGTTGTTAGGAGAGTGTTGCTTGTCAAATTTTAGTTGGATCTCATTTTAACAACTTTAAGTTTGATCTTATTTGATCTAGATTATATATATATATATATATATATATATATATATATATATATATATATATATATATATATATATATATATATATATATATATATATATATATATATATATATATATATATATATATATATATATATATTGTTAACTTGTAATATGTGGATTAATTTTATATTTTTTGTTTTATTTTTATGTCCCGATTATGAAACAATAGTGCGAGCTTTTTATTTGTGTAATAATATATGTTAAATAATCAAAATAATTTTCTCACATAATGATATAGTTGTTTTGTTAATTTTAGAGATGAGCATGGGATGTTGCGAGCGAATTTTGGAAAACAATGAAGCCTGGTTTGAACATTTGGTTTTCGGTTCTAGTTTGAGGCTAGGTTACAGTTGTGGTTCTTTGAATATACTCAGGATAAGGGCCGATTACTTTGTTCGGCTAGCATATGATAAGTAATTGTGATATAGAAAATTTAAAATGATAAGATATTAGTATATTTATTCCACATATAATGCACAAACCATATTGTTGAAATGTTGAAAAACCGACACATAAAATTGTTAATTTGCATTTGATTATTATTGTTACAATTAATGTTTCCAATATGCTATAATTATTGAAATTATCACTTAATGTTTCCAACCTCCATAAAATGCACTAAGGGAGGAGGGGTGACCAATACACAGGTGTACATCACACTCTATTCAATTAAAACTTCCAACTCAAAACTACCCAATTCTACACTGCAACATTGCCGATTTGGAGGTGGTACCCACACAGTACCGATTTTTTTATCACATAAAATCACATCAATATTAAAATAAAAAATACCATTTTTCTTGTGTTTTTTTTTTTTTCTTTCATAAAATTTATTGCCTTAAAGAAAGAAAAAAAGTTTGGAACTTTTGTTTATTTCATCCTTAGAAATTTATTAAAAATGAATGGGTTTTAGAGTGAGTGAAAAACCCAAACGAAGCCAAATAAGCCCATAAGTAGAAAGATATATATCAAAACCTAGTCTCATTGAGCATCCATGAGGTTTCTTCTTTGTTGCGATCTCACTACGAGGGTTTAGCAAGGGATTTTTTTTTTTTTTTTATTTCTTGCAAATGAGCGTTGAACCTCCCAAACGGTCATTTTTTCAAATTCATGCAAGATACTCGCTCGAGCTCCAAAGCGAATCAATACCCGTTCACTGCAGGCGAGGGCGGGGGTGTAATTCTGGTACCTCTACTTCGAATCCACTACGGTGCCTCCACTCCTCCCTAAGACATTCGGAAAATACAAAATTAAAATGATATTGTACAAATGAATTAAACAAAAAACCTTTCTTGTAGCATTCATTAGAAAAATTACAGTTATATTTTTTGTAATGAGTTGTATAAATTCTTATAACAAAAATTACAAATTTTTAAGAGTTATTGTATTTAATAGACAAAGCACCCACAAAAGATGCATACTAGAATCTAGACAAATACTCTTCTCAACACAAAACCAATACAAAACACCCCAAAAGGAGATATGATTGGACTCTATTTCGTGTAAAAGAGATGTCAAAATCTTTAGCAATGGTGGGAAGGGAAGACGATGTTATCATGTGAAAATTATTATGGTCAAATCGCAGCGGTGGTTGCAAGCGAGTGCTGTCTTGATAAGGCTGTGATAGTAAATATAATGGTGCGAGTCAAATTTGTTTAGTGATAGCGGAGCATATGTGTGGCGGTGAATGAATGTATGCGAGACAAATCTTTGATGGTAGAAGGTGAAGGGGAGGCGGGGCCAGTGGTGGTGGTGAAGGAATAATGGGTGTCGGGTTTTTCTTGTGTTGGAAAAAATAATAGTGTAAACAATTTGTTTGAATAATAATTTACGCCAATTTTTTTATGTCTGGATGGGTTTAGATGTGGTAAAATTAGATACCTGTAATAATCTGAAAGGTGGAAGTATAGCCTTTTTCATTCCGTTTTTATTTTTCTTTTTTAATCAATTGTATATATAAAGAGGAAAATAGTGGATACAAATGCTTAGGGCATCTATAACGGAAGGTTTTTGGAAAACTTTATATGTTATGAAATGGTTATAAATCAAGTCGAGAGGATAAGGATTGGAATGTATAAACAGAGATAACCAAAATAACTCTTTGATTGATAATAGGAAAATTACTCAAAACCTATTACATGTTTATACATTGCTTGTATGTGTTTGTGATGTGAATGGGATGGGATGCAAAAGAAAGAGGGAACCCTTGCCTTTTATAGGCATCATGTTGGCGATTGACATCATCCATGACCACATGAACCAAGTTGTATAGCCAACTTGTATCCAACTGCATGATTCTCTTATCGATGCATTGTATCATATCTTTGTAATAACTCTTCTTTGACTTAGAATTCCAACAATCACCCCCGAATCTCTAAGTCCTTCTAGAGATATCTTTGATTCCAATCAAGCTCCGCATTTCCTTGAACTTGGTTGGGTGCCAATGGTTTTGTGAGAATGTCCGCTTTACTTTCTCAGGGAATATACTCCACCTCCACGATTGCGTTTCAACACAATTGCGAATGAAATGAAACCTCGTGTGAATGTGTTTACTCCTTCCGTGAAAAACGGGATTCTTTGTTAGTTCGATAGCAGACTTGTTATCAACCCTAAGAACCACCTTCTGTTGCGTCTTGTTCATAATTTCTCCAAGCAAATCCACGAAGCCATATTGCTTGACAAGCAGCCGCGGTAGCTGCCATGAACTTCACGCCTCACAAGATGATAAAGCAAGCGGTATCTTGCTTTTTTCGCGAACACAGGTTATCGAGATAACCCATAGTGAAAAATGTGACCAGTTGTGCTTCTTCCATCATCTGGATCAACATTGTGACTACTATCACTAAAACCAATGATTCTGTTTTGACCCATCTTCTCGTACTTAATTCCGTATATCCGTTGTTCCTCGTAAATTACCTCGAGAATCGCGTTTAATGCATGACCATGTGATTCTCTTGGACTTTGCATGTATCGGCTAATAACTCAACGAGTATATGCCATATCGGGTCTTGTTTGCAAAGAGATATCTAAGGCATCCTACCACTTCGATATTGTGTTCGGGTCGATTCGAGGTTCATCTTCGGCCGACAATTTGGTTCGGGTCCATGGGAATGTGAGTCGGATTGCAATCTTGTAAACCAGCTTCCCGAATCGTCGAGCATAGGCTTCTTGGTTTTCGTAATCCCCGATTCTTCTTGCTTGACTTCAATGCCGGTAGTAAGTCAATCTTCAATCTGTATCGAAGTTCTTGGACATCTCCGAATTTAACCTTTTGATCATGTTCAAATTTGTACCTGTGACAAACAAATCATCAACATAAATTGCTAAAATTAGCAAGTTAGTTCCTTCTCGCTTCCGGTACACCGATGGTTCTTTCAAGCACTTGTGAAATTTCAACCCCTTCAAAATTCCATCAAGCTTCGTGTTCCATGCTCTAGGTGCTTGTCTTAAACCGTAAAGTGCTTTGTTAAGGCGATACACTTTATGCTCGTTGCCCTTCCTTATATAGCCTTCCGGTTGTGACACATAAACGGTTTCCTTCAACTCTCCTGTAAGAAAGCCGTTTGACATCTAAGTGGTGAAGCTCCCACCCATTTGTAGTGGCTAAGGCAATGAGAAACCGCATGGTTTCGATTCGAACACCGGTGCAAATACTTCTTAAAATCAATACCGGTGTTGCACGTAACTTTAGCAACCAACCTTGCCTTGTATTTGATGATGGTGCCATCTGCATTTTTCTTCAGTTTGAACACCCATTTGAGTCCAATCACCTTCACCCCCATAGGCTTGTTCACAAGAATCCAAGTGTTATTCTTGTTGATCGAATTGATCTCGCATTCATGGCCATTACTGTTCTTTCTTTCGCCTCTTCAACCGATATTGGTTCGTCATTGGTTATGAGGAGAAGTTCATCAAGATTATTAAGGTTAAGCACAAAATCTTGCAGTCGAGTTGGAAGTCTCCTTGTTCTTGTGGGCCTTTGGTTTTGGACATTGTTCACGTTATATTGACCGACTTGGTTGCTCGTTGTCTTGAACTCGCACTGTCTTCAATATCGTGATCCGATTCAATCGGCTCCGCTTTGATCATTGCTTACATCATCTCCTTGGTTTATAGCCTTATCTTCTGGATAGTCCCATGGAACTATGAATGACCCCGGTTCTTCATTGTTGGTACCTGCTTCTTTGTCCCAATCCCACCATTTGGTCTCGTTAAAAATAACGTCTCGACTTATAATTATTTTTTGTGTAGCCGGGTTCAAAAGCCGATAAGCTTTCGTACCCGGTTCGGAACCAAGATGCACTAGTGGTCTTGATCTTGCATCCAACTTCTTGAGATTCACCGGTTCAACTTTCACATATGCTAGACACCCAAAGATACGAACATTCTCCAAATTTGGTTTTCTTTTATACAACCTTCGACGGAGTTGTATCACCAAGGACTCTTGTGTGTAAATGCGTTGATCAAATTTGTAGAGTGCCTTACAGCTTCTCCCCACAGATAATTTGGAACATGCATCGCCTTCATGATACTTCGTGTCATGTCTATGAGTGTTCGGTTTTCTGTTCCACAATTCCATTTTGTTGTGGTGAATATGGGCAGTATCGTCGTTTGATTCCATTTATATCACAAAAGGAATTAAACTCTCGAAGCGGAAGTAAACTCTCCACCTCGATCACTTCGAAACATCTTCAAAGATTTTCCGAGCTCCTTCTCCGCCAAAGCTTTGAATTTCTTGAAGTGTAAAAACGCCTCACTTTTCTCCTTCAAAAGAAAAGTCCACATATATCGTGAATAATCATCAATTAGTGTGAAAATGTATCGATTTTGACCTTTCGTTGACGGTGTGATCGGACCGCATAAATCACCGTGAACGAGCTCCAATGGTCGTGTTGCTTTGTACATCGTCATTAATGGAAATGATTTTCTTGTTTGCTTGCCCACCAAACAAGATTCACACAATTGATTCTCATTGTTAAAATGAGGTAAACCTTTGACTAGACCTTTCTTCGACATCTTTTTCATTGACTCGAAATTGATGTGCCCAAGTCTTGCATGCCAGCGCCACGTGTCTTCACCTAGTCTCGAATGAAGGCAGATAGGTACTCCAATTGTTAAATTTATTTTATAATGGCGGTTTGGAGTTCTTTGTACCTTCATTAATAAGCAGTTGTCAGCATCATGCATCGTCAAATAGTCACCTTTCATCCGAATATCACACCCGGCTTCAGTTGCTTGCCCGAGATCGGAAAATATTTTTCAAATCCTATGAAATAAATCTCACATCAATCGTTGTTGTCCCGATTTTCCTTGGAAAAGAATAGATCCTTTCCCTTTAATTTCGACACACGAATTATCACCGAATTTCACCTTTCCGGTTATTCCTTCGTCGAGTTCGGAGAAAAACGATCGATTTCCTGTCATGTGATTACTTGCCCCGTTGTCCAAATACCATACATCATTTTCGGCGTTGTATCGAGACGGTATCACATTCTTTTCGTTTAAAATATCTGTCTCGTAAAACACGTTTCATCATATCTTCTTGCTCCGTAAAATTGCTTTCTTGGAATTTTTGAGTCGGTCCCGACATTTAGACGCCGTAATGACCTGATTTATCACATATGTAACAAATAATTTTAACACGATCTTTTTACGGTTTCGGTTTGAGTCGAATTAAAATTGGTTTGGGCTTATTTTTGTTGGGTTTGTTATTAATGTAGTGGGCTTTTGACCCGTTCCACGACCCGGATCCACTATCCACCTCGTTTTGATAATAACCCTTTGACCGGTTATTAATTCCCACTTTCCCTTTCCCCTTCATCTCTCTCGACACAAAACCAACCACCAAAATCACCCGTCCGCCCTTTCAATTACTACTACTCGATCCACCACCACCACTTGAACGAACAAACATCACCTGCTGCTCGTTCCCACCATCATCACAGCGGATTCTCTCTTCATAAGCCTTCAAACGGCCGACTACATCCTCGAAACCCACTTTCTTTAAATCGAGCACCTGTTCAAGAGAAGCAACAAGGTGAATAAACTTTCTCGGTACCACCTTTAACAGCTTCTTCACAAGCTTCGATTCGTCTATTGTTTCTCCAAGTGATGCGGACTTCGAGGCTATTCCGGCGAGTTTTTCGGCGAAGACATCGATGGTCTCGGTCTCGTGCATCTTCAACCGATCAAACTCGAGTTCAAGGTTAGTTTGCAGACGTGCTTCCTTTTTACTCATCGCTCCTACATATCGAGCTTTGATCGATTCCCAGCACCTTCTGGACTATCTACATCACCAATCTGCATTATGAGAGTTTCAGGGATTGCTTGGTACAGAAAACCCATCGCAGTGTTGTTTTTCTTCATCTATCGTTCTGGTTCAATAGTTAACCAAGCTTTATGTATTACGAGCACAACCTTCATTCGTAGGCCCAGACAGGTGTAGTTGGTAGATGATAGCATTGGACATGCTACGGTGGTTGTTCCGACCTCCTTCACCCCTCATTGTAGGACCTCTGCGTCTTCACACATCTGACATGGTTCAAGAAAACACCAGGTATGTATTTCAAAGCCCCTTCTCAAGCTCTGATACCAATTCAAGGATTGGAATGTATAAACAGAGATAACCAAAATAACTCTTTGATTGATAATAGGAAAATTACTCAAAACCTATTACATGTTTATACATTGCTTGTATGTGTTTGTGATGTGAATGGGATGGGATGCAAAAGAAAGAGGGAACCACTGCCTTTTATAGGCATCATGTTGAGCGATTGACATCATCCATGACCACCCAAACCAAGTTGTATAGCCAACTTGCATGATTCTCTTATCCTGATGCATTGTATCATATGCTGTAATAACTCTTCTTTGACTTAGAATTCCAACAGTTTTTACATGACATGAAACAAAAAAGTTCAAGTTTATAAACCTTTTCATTGTAATAAAACGTATGTAACACATTTAACATTTTTTATTTCTAAAGCTTTAGAGAGTTTTCCATTGTGTGAATATCTTTATATTGTGAAAAGGTTTGTAATTGTATGACATGACAATTTATTAACCTTTTAGAAGTCCTCTATTGTAGATGCTATTAGAGTGTTAGATGTCAAAATGGCCCATTGATAATTGTTAAAAGATATTTAAAATATTGCATTCTACGTAATCAACTTACCTCATGCTTCGCTTTTATTCTTTGGGTATGTCCCAAAATCTAACATGAATATCATAGACTATATTTTTATATGAAATGACGTAGTACTTAGGTCCTCCAATAGAGGCCTCGACGAGAGAAATGATCGATCGCCACTCGATCAGATCCTATTGTGGGGGATCGATCGGCACTAAACTTTCACACATCTTGGTCATGATCACGATCGAGTAAATGGAACGTTTTAATTCTTGTGTAATCCTACCGTTATATGCAACGGTTTAAAAAAAATAAAAATAAATAAAAATTAACATTTATAAATACACAATACAAACACACTTCAATCCACAAATCTATTTCACACAATTCAAACTCAAAATACTTCTCAACACAATATTTAATATGGTTGCCGTCTCCCCCATTCCGTTGAAAATATGAAAATGTATGCGTTAACAAACAATCGAGGAAGATGATGTTGCTCGAAAAAAACGCTATTATAGATGTTATCAATCGTTTGACAATGCAAGGGCAAAGAAGCAATGATGAGAAAAACTACAAGAGTTGCAACGACATTACGCTGAGCGAAAGCTGTGATCGCAAAATTTTTGAAAGATCAAGCCCGCAAAGAGCGGCGAATTGCTGACAAGTTGTGGCGGTGTGTTCAAAAGGTATCGGACAACGTCAACACCAAAATCAATTGGAGCTACCGGGAGAACGAAAAAGATGGTGTAGGTGCATCAACTTCGAATACTAACTGTTTTGGGGAACCTCTGCTAGACGAGGAAGATTTTTCCGGTTATCGGACTCCCTCGTATTGACCGCATGAGCATTCAGTTTAGATTTATGATTTATGTATTTCGTATCCGTTTTATATTTAATATATTATTGTTTTTATTTAGTATTGTAACATTTTAATTATTAATGAAATTTTATTTTGTGGTAAAAATGTTTTTTTTTTTTTTTTTTAAATGAACTTGGTCACCCCACGCTATGACCTAATCTGAAGATGGTTGGAGAGAAAGGCGGACGTGAGGTAAAAATAAAGGATTAAATCAATCCCTTACTGGGCGAGCCTTATAAGTACAGTTCATTACATATTACCATATGGCTAAAGTAGAAAGTATATATTTTTCAACTTTCAAGTATACACACGTATTTACCTAGGAATCAGGTTCTCATGATTGGATTAATATAGTATAAAGGGGTAGGCTAAATTTGTAACTTGCTTCAAATGTAAAGATCAAGGTTGTCAAGATCGAGATCGGAATCCTACCAGGATCAGTTTGTCTTTGCAAGATATTGATCGTAAGATCGATCGGATCTTAAGATCATACTCTAATGTTATTTCTTAATAGTTTATGTAATTTTATACAAATCTACAAATTCTAGTTCACTAAAACCACAAAAGAAATATGAATGTTTCATACAAATGTTATCCTAATTTATGATTATAAAATGTTTGAAAAAGATTAACATTGTCTTTTAAATTCTACCTAAAAATAACCTATAAATTTGTAGTTTTTAGTTTGTAATCGAAAAAGTAAGATGGATTGGATCGGATTAGATTTTAAGATCGTATGGTAAAGATCGAGGATTCTATAAGATCTTAAGATTGCAAAGATCCTATGTAGGATCCGGATCGTTTTTGCTTTGCAGTATCGTAAAATCGAAAGATCCTAAGATCAGAATCGGGATCCTGACAACTATGGTAAAGATAAAAAGACTTTTGGTTTAACTTTAGCGGAATTTGGGCTACCAGTTTAACAAATTCGGACGTCAAACTTAAGCTTTTATTTCACAAACTTTAGGGTTACATGCGGAATAAAAAAACGAAATTAATGGCTTAATTTTCTTTGAATTTTATAAATAAGTGTTATCCAAAAACAATATTAGACAGGCTTAAATAGATTTGTAATTTATTTGTTCTTAATTTTCACTTATACACATGTTTAAAGAAAGTGAGTAGTGAAACTCTTTTAATGCGTATTTTTATATAAAGTAGTTTGTTATTCTTTTAAATCGTTTTCTAGCCATCCTCATTAAATGTATTGTAACGAAAAAAGTATAATGAAAAGACCTAGTTTGGGTTTAAAACTTTGAATCGAATCTGCATTTCGCCACATGCATAAACGTCGTTATCCACCGCTAGTATTTAACAAAATGATTAGTTTGCACATGATTTACTTTTAACTACGGAAGAAGGTTACAACACATTATTTTATTGCTAAAAAATTAATTTTGATGTATTAAAAAAAGTTTAGGCAGTAGGGTATGTTTGGAAGTAGCAATAAGCAAAGTAGAAGTAGCAATGAGAGTAGCAAGATATGTTTATTTCATAAAAAATGTTTTGAAAGTAGTTAGTGGTTGTAATTATAACATTATAAAATAACGTAAAAAAAACATACACATTAGAATAAAATTGTTTAAATAAATAATAAGGGTATAAGTGTAATTTAAGAGCCAAAACTAAAAGCGGCAAGATCTAAATGCTTTTTGATGAAGACTTTTAGATGAGAAGCAAATACACAAAAGTTCAACCACTAGTTGCTTGTTATCAAACAAACTTTTTATTTAAACTCTTTACGATAAGCTAGTCGCTAAAAAACACACACAAATGTTTGTTAATAATGCAATTTGCTAAAAACTTAATTAGCTATGCATCAAAACACACATAATATAGATTTTTACTTCTATGGGAATGGATCCAGTGGAAAAGTGTAAC
>OU343218.1:198120585-198528601 GCA_910596185.1 Chrysanthemum makinoi | reverse complement strand
GAAAATTTGGCTTTATAACTTCGAAATTATCAAATCATGGATCGGTTAATGACCTCCCTTATCGGATTATCCAAAGCATGCAAAAATCAAAGAATGCAAAGAGAATCAAAGAGGAGCTTCTGAACAAGAATCCAAGAACAATCTCAATGTAATATCTGTTTGTTTTTCTATGTAATTTAACGTGTGTTTGAGGTGACCTCCGCAGGGAGATTGTTAGAATTTGGAAAATCCGGTAGATTAAAGTGTCGGTCACCTCAAGTATACGTAATCGTTAGAAATCACGTATGCGTAGTTATTTAATGTTTAGTAGTATTTAATTTAGTAACACCATGGAGACTGAGGCGGGTCTTTACACTTTGTATGCGATCCAGCGGCCCAGGTAGGTGGCGTTTTATGTAAGGCCACTATAAATACTCTCTACCTCCCAAGGTAGAGAGTTGGAGCTCATAATAAGATTTTTATTTCTCTCACAAAAGTTCCATAAACCTCTAACTTTCTCTCTCTAGAACTCATCTTGTACGCCTACTTTGGTTATGGTTTGATGTGTATGTGAAATCCAATATGTTACAATTATGACTGTTGTGCCATGAAGTAACACCCAGTTTGAATTTTGCATTCTCGAAATTGGGGGTGTTCACAGTTAATTATCGAGCCCACGAGTTATTGAAGCGGGTCTAATTGAGACTTAAACTATAACTACTTTTTCAAACAAAATATTTTATAGCCTTCCGTTCTCCGTGCCTTCCATCCTCTGAGCGATTATGTGACTTTTAGGCATTTTAAGCTATACAAACATACTAGTATATTGATATATACACTTGACATAATTTCAATCATAAAAAAATTACTCAACATATCTGCGTATGCCTATTCTAAGGCATTACTTGGCACAATCATATTTTCTAATCTCCCGATCATGCATCTACGTGCTTTTTAGGATTACGAAACTTTATCAGACATTTATGCAGCTACAATGGTCTTTCCTACTTCGAACATTGTGAGATACAATGGTCTCATTCATTTTCAAGACCTTGTGAGATCGATTGGTCTCTATTACATTCTGAACCTTTGTAAATCCTACAGTGGTCTCTCTTATATCCTCGGAACCTTTGAGGTGAAACATTGGTCTCAACTATTTCTCGGACCTTGAAAGTTCACCATGGTCTCTATTATTTCCTAGACATTGTGTGTTGCACTGGTCTCTAATATTCCCTGAACATTGTGAGGTACACAATGGTCTAATTTATTTCTCAAGACATTTAGTAGTACACAATGATCTCTATCATTTAAAGAGACATTTGTGGGTTTACACATGATCTCTCCATCATTTCTCAAGACATTGTAGGGTACACAATGGTCTAATTTACTTCACAGACATTGTAAGTTATACAAAGTCTCTAGGAATTATCTTATAAACCTTATATGATATTGTTTTACATGTAACCCGTCCACGGCTATCAATTTCCTAATGGAAATACAAGAAATAGGATTTCTAAAGGACAAAGTGACTCATCATCCACAAAAGCTGAAGTTCGACAACTTTCTCTTGATCATCAAATCTTCTAGTCATTTTTTTTTTTTGAAATTACTAGCTGATTAGTTTCAAGGATATCATTCCGCCATATTCCTTTAAAATTCACTTTTGATTTTAAAACAAACTTGACATCTCTACCTAAAGAATAATGGTAAAACGTCGCTACACTCTTTCGTCAAGCATATCACATCATTATCTGAACCCCTAGAAATTCAGTAAGTAAAACTTCACGATTACCACATTTCTTTCAAACACTATCGATATAGCCTTCATCCGAGAACTACCTAAAGACCGATCAACTTTGGAAAGGTTTGGATAACCACTTGCCACTACCAAGACTTTCCTACAACGACAATTGTCACATTATTATAAACCATTTCACATCAACAATATCTTACACTTTGATTAACAAGCAGTTACCTAACAACAACAAAAAAACTATTCCATTTGAGGCACTATATAGGCGAAAATGTTAGTTAACCATTCTTTGGACTAAGGTGTTCGAGAGATCACCCACGAAAACAACTAAGAAAACCATACAAATTAGGCTCGATGCACTTTACTATCACCAAAACTCCATGTTTAGAAATTAAGGTTTATTGATAGCCTCGATATAATAAGATATGATTCGTTTTGAGAATCGAAAAATAAACTTTAGGTATATTGAACTCTATAAGATTTTAACAAAACCCTTTAGATTATCAACTTAAGCCACATGGTATATAACACATTCTAAGACCAGAAACTTGAGAGCGGAAATATTAGAATTGAGCATACATCCACATATTACGTGACAATTCAACATCGGATAACACACCACACTGATTCTGGGACGGAATTCCCATTAAAGATGGTGAATTGTAACCACCAGCATTTTAGGATACTTTTTCATTTTAGAAATTTACTATTACTTTCACTCTATTCATCCATAAAATTTTTATATCACATTCTCCATAAGATAAATTATTTTAGTAATGACCTAAGAGTTTGACAATCGTTAGATCATTCTCGCAAAAGTTATTAAGAAAACATCGTTTTAAAGTTTCGTTTTGGACGGTCCACTTCGTTTAAACATCCGCGCAACGAAATCCACTCCATAATTTTTCTCACATCAGTTTAATTTTTAGATCACTCATGATTAATTTGAGAATTTTTAAAATTCATTTTATATTTACCAAATAAACCATGCTTGTGACAAAACTAAACTACGTTTTAAACAATTCTACTTACATCCGGACTTACGATCAACTGCATGTTTTCTAATATGTTTTTGACACTTTTACATTTTTTGGAAAAGTCAAACATATTGCCCTCCTCCTTTGACCATAAAGGAATTAACAACTTATACGTTCTACATTTTTGCTTAAATCCGTAACTTTTAAACTTCACAAATAAGCTGTTAAGTTATCCCGCGTATGACGAGCGCATTTTGACATCTCATATCACTTTTAGACTACATTTAGTCTACTCTAAATAAATTCACGGTCGTTTCCACGAAATCGTTCTTTTACGATAAATTGCATTTTTCAAGTATTTAGCTACGTTTCCAGTTTTAGCGGCGTTTACGCCCATTAAACTTATCACTCATTTTTATAAGATAATAATGAGTATATTGATGATTTTAATCATTCCTATAAGTTTTATATTTTTTACGATACGGTTTCGTTTAGGTGACTTAGCGACTACGGTTGACGATTAAGCAGAACCAAAACTCACCCGTAAACAAGATAATACAAAATTAGCAAGTCATCTTATCCTACTCTTACAAACCACCTCTGGAAGTCACCATGTAATGGTGGCATGTGATAAGTCTTGCTTACACTATATCATTACATGTGTTTACTTACATGACTAAGTTTTACTTAATCTTGTAACACATGTTTAACAACTAGCAAGACTTAGTGATTCACCACCCTTGCACCTCCTCAAGGCCATATAAATACCCCCTCCGCTCCCTCCTAGGTCGTTCCATATCACAAAATATCACACATTCATTAGCTAGTTTCCTTTCAAGTATTATTCAAGAGTTTAAGTCCTTATCAATTCCAAAGTTCTTGTTAAGCTTTGATTGATCCAAGTACTAGTTTCTTCCATCCTTTTGATCCCAATACACACAAGAGGTGTTCTAGTAGAAGACTTCAAGTGTTTTCCCAAGTCATCTCAACTTAGTATCAAGAGGTTGAAGAATTTGGAAGCTAGGGTTACTAGTTCTTGTTCTAGTTCTTGATCCTTGATTTTCCTTTCTTAAGTTGAAAGCCAAAAGTTGTAAGAATAACTAACCACCACTCTTGCTCTACATCATTTACATGTTTCATATTCTTAAATATATGCTATATATGCTCATATATTTGGATCATGATGTACAAAAATCTTTAAAACAAGTTATAAGAACTTATATGTTAAACTTGGGTTAATAAGTGTTTAAATGATAAACTTTTGTACAAAGTTTCCATAAAATTGACCACATATAGATCTTATACTTTTCATATTCTTGTAGATAATATTGAAACAAAAAGCAGTAGCAATTTGAATCACGAAGCGGACACACAGGTAAGTTATGACAAAAGAAATTAAGCGAAGCTAAAATATGAATTTGCCAAAATAACTTTACGCCTAAATTCCAATTTTTCGAGGGCCCTTCTAGTCCGTTTCATCAAAAGTTAAACCAGAAAGATCTCGAGGACGGCGTTTTCCTTTAATATTGAAGAAGCTCGGACCTTGAAAGCGCATAAATAGGCCATAATCTTTCCAAAAGCAGAAGCTGCGTAAATATAGTCTCATAACTATACTTTTTGTCACAACTAAAGCAAACCAAGGGCCTAATGGCCAAAGCCAAGACCAAGGCTACGGCTAAGGCCAAAGCTAAGTCTCAAGACCATGTTAGTCAAGACCAAAGTCACGGCAAGGCCATGGCTAAAGCCTCGAGGCTTGTTTGCCCAAGACCGTTAACTATGGTAATTATACTTATGAAGCATCGAACTTGTAAAAACTAGATACTTATTAAAACATGATAAACTTTATGTTATAAAAACCTTCACTCAAAACATATGTTGTATTTACTAAGTGCTACAATAGTAGGGAGCCATTGTGAGGGTTTCATTTGATAAAACGTATCGACGAGTTCTTGGATTCTGATTTAAAGTGTCCTAGCTCTCGGCGTTCTTGCATGACCTCTGAATTTGATGGCCCGAACGGTAGATACATATCTATAAAACTAAATACGTTTTCACATATTAAATATATTTCTATAAACATCAAATGATAATTGACTACATCATGATCAACATAGAAATATATATATATAATGGTTTATGTTTTCCTAAAACATTATTCCAAACTTAAGTCGCAACATTTCATTTCTAGGTTTACACGTAGGAGTTTTCGACTTATCCATCATCCGTTAAAGTACTTAATATCATTTACACTCTGGTGAGTTAAGTAGCTACTTTTACTCGTTTAATTACTTTATAAACTCTTTGGGGAGATACATGCTCAACTATTTTTATTTACTTTCACAAGTACTCTAAACTTTTAAGGATTACCATGAGTTGCATAGCCCCCTTTTACTAGTTTAATTACTTTATAAACTCTTTGTGGGAGATACATGCTCAACTATTTTCATTTACTTTCATAAGTACTCTAAACTTTTGATTCACCGTGAGTTCATAGCCCCACTTTCTATTACTTAATTGGTTTACAAACCCTTGGGGGAGATACATGCTTTATTTTAAACCGAACACATTGCTTTCAAACTGTATACTTATCGGATTATTTTACTTGCACTAAGTTACCGCATTTGCCAATCTTAAGTCCCTAACTCATGAATCATTAATCACACGGGTGAAGTGGCGAATATTGTGGATAGATCTATCGGGATTGACGAATCCGTTTGTTTGACGGGATCCGGTAAACAAGCGCTTTAATATTTAAGTACATCGAGGTAAAATGGCAAATTTTACCTACTTGGGGTATCGGTTACTATTATAACAGCAAGTTAGCGCCTTGATTGCATGATGCTTAGTGAATAATAGCATTTTGTTTCTAAACCATAAATGTGAGACTAATTACCTCACGTTATGAATATTGTGTTCAATTCATTTCCTAAACTCTATGAATTTCACTCAACCTTTGTGTTGACAGTTTTAAGCATTATTTCAGGTCCATAGGTCGGAAGTTAGCCGAAGAAGGACAAGATCAAAGAAGGCTATAAATAATTTATCATTCACAAAACATCAAAGACTTATATTGATGTATTTTGTAAACAATGGAACCAACTGGGACCTATTTTGTAAACTACGATATATTTGAATGATAAAGCTTTCTTAGCTGACTCCTTTAGAATCGTTTTTCTATTATTATTAGATCAAAATGTGCCATGAAGTAACACAGTTTGAATTCGGCTAGTATCTCCGAAATTGGGGTATTACAACTACCAACAAGCGGTTGGAATCAAAACTTTCCTAGACCATATCAAACTCCAGATTACATGTCATGGAACTCTTACCCATCATTTCCATACATGAATCAAATAAATGGTATGTTTAACCCAAGCGGACCCATGAGATATTGAGGACCAAATGCTTGAGTTATTTGCTTCTTAGGTATGCTTGAAAGTTGGATTGGAACCTGATGAATGGATAAAAGATAGTGGATGCTCACGGCACATGACGGGCAACAAAAGTCTCTTCTCATCATACCAAGAGTATAACGGAGGTAATGTCACTTTTGGTAGCAATCTTAAAAGCAAAATCATTGCAAAGATACGATCCTCATAACTCCTAACTATTGAAAATGTTGCTCATGTAGATAGGTTAGGATTTAATCTACTTAGTATTAGCCAATTATGTGATAAAAAGTATAAAGTACTATTTGATGAAAATGGTAGTAAAATACTAAAAGATGGTATCACCATAGTTAAAGGAGTTAGGAAAAATAACATATACGTCATGAAAATAGATAAAACATCTAATGACAAACTTTGCCTAACAACGTTAGATGATAGCTCATCTCTTTGGCATAGACGCTTAGGTCACACTAATATGAGACTTATACAAAACCTATCTTCAAAAGAACTAGTTAGGAATTTACCAAAACTAAAATATGACCAACACTTTTGTAACACTTGCAAAATTGGTAAACAAAACCATAGTAGTCATAAATCTAAAAATATGGTGTCCACATCTAAGTGTCTAGAATTATTGCATATGGACTTGTTTGGTCCATCCGCTATAAGAAGCTATGGAGGCAACTTATACACTTTGGTCATAGTAGATGATTACTCAAGATTTACTTGGGCGTTGTTTTTGAAAACTAAAAATGAAGCTTTTGATAAATTTGAAATTCTTAGCAAGAAAATTCAAAATCAACTAGGTGTTAAAATTGTGTCGATCCGAGCGGATCATTGTTGTGATTTGACAACGAAACTCAATTTGGAAACTTTTGTGATACAAATGGTATAACACATAACTTTTAGGCTCCACGAACACCTCAATCAAATGGAGTAGTAGAGCGTAAAAATAGAACAATTCAAGAAATGAGTAGAACAATGCTTAATGAACAAAACATATCTCAAAAGTTTTGGTTAACTTGGTTGACACTTCTACATATATTCTAAATAGAGTCTTAATCCGTCTTTTCCTAAACAAAACACCATATGAGCTTTATAAAGGTAAAAAGCCAACTTTAGGATATTTTAGAGTCTTTGGTTGTAAATGCTTCATTCTTAATACTAAAGATTATCTCACCAAGTTTGACCCCAAGTCTTATGAAGGTGTATTTCTTGGTTATTCTCAAACTAGTAAAGCTTACATTGTCCTAAACAAAGAAACAATGATAGTCGAGGAATCGTTGAACATAACATTCGACGAAAGTCCACCTCCCTCGAAGACATCACCTTTGGTAGATGATGACTTAGTTGAAAGTCAAATGATAGAAAGTCAAGAAATAATTAATAATAACAAGGAAGATGAACCATTAAATAAAGAGATTGTAAACATCAAAGAATCTAAAAGTCATCCTTTAGAGAAGGTCATAGGACAACTTAATCAAAAGAACCTTAAGTCACAAGCCCAAAATCAAAGTAATTATTTTTGTTTTGTATCCACCATTGAACCAAAAAAACATAAATGAAGCAATAAAAGATGAATCATGGGTAATTGCCATGCAAGAAGAGTTAAACCAATTCGTTAGAAATGATGTTTGGAAATTAGTTCCAAAACCTAAAGATCAAACTATAATTGGAACAAAATGGGTTTTTTGAAATAAAATGGATGAAAATGGTGTAGTATCTAGAAACAAAGCTAGGCTTGTAGCACAAGGTTATAATCAACAAGAGGGATTGATTATGATGAAACTTATGCACCGGTAGCTAGACTTGAATCTATTAGAATATTACTTGCTTATGCATGTGCTTATGACTTTAAATTATTTCAAATGGATGTTAAAAGTGCATTTCTTAATGGGTTTATTAATGAAGAAGTGTATGTTGCTCAACCTCCCGGTTTTACCGACTTTGAGAAACCACATCATGTCTTCAAACTCAAGAAAGCATTATACGGTCTTAAGCAAGCACCAAAAGCTTGATACGACCGACTTAAGACTTTTCTTATTGATAACAAATATACTATGGGATTAGTAGATAATACTCTTTTACCAAGAAAAAGGAGTCACATATTATCATTGTTCAAATATACGTTGATGACATCATATTAGGATCAACTTGTCAAGAGCTATGTGATGATTTCTCTAAAATCATGCACGGCGAGTTTGAAATGAGTATGATGGGTGAATTAAATTTCTTTCTAGGACTTCAAATTAAACAACTAGAAGATGGCATATTTTTTTAACCAATCTAAATATATAAAAGACATGCTTATAAAATTTGGTCTTGAAGATTCCAAACCAACTAAGACACCCATGTCCTCGGACACTAAACTCACCAAAGACGAGGAAGGTGAATCCGTAGATAACACTAAATATAGAGGAATGATTGGTAGCCTACTCTATCTTACGGCTAGTAGACCCGACATTATGTTTAGTGTTTGTCTATGCTCGCTTTCAAGAAAACCCAAAGGCATCACACTTAGAAGCCTTAAAAAGGATTTTTAGATACATTAAAGGGAACAAGCGTGTTTAGGATTATGGTATCCCAAAGGCGGTGTAGAAACCATAGTGTATGCCGACTTCGGATCATGCGGTGACTATGTCGATAGAAAAAGTACAAGTGGTATTTGCACTTTTGTTGGACATTGTCTCACCTCATGGTTTGCAAAGAAGCAAGCGGCTTTAGCCATCTCAACTACTGAAGTCGATGCGTCTCGGCCGGAAAAGCATGTCAACAAGCTCTTTGGATGAAGCAAGCTCGTAGATTACGAATTCATCTCAGCGATATTGTGATACTTTGCGACAACAAATGGGCCATCGATCTCAGCAAGAATCCCGTTCAACATGCTCGTACAAAGCATATTGAAATCCGTCATCACTTTCTTAGCGACAATGTTCAAAAAGGAAACATCTCAATCAAGAAAGTATCCTCCGAAGACAACATTGCCGACATCTTAACTAAGCCTCTTAAGCGAGAACCTTTTAATCTTCTTAGACTTGGTTTAGGGTTAATGGAACCAAACATGTAGGATAAACATAGCCCAAAACATTAGAATAGTCAAAACAAAAAAATTTTGTTTTGTATACACTCTTCTGTAGCCCCACGGCCGGCGACAACACGGGCCGGAACCAAAATTTGGTGCCGTGCGGTCCGGTGGTGTCTCTGAGAGCAAAAGCGCTACTACAAAACATCTTCTTCCTCAAAACCACTTTACTAAAGCGTGTAAACATTAAACCAAGCTCATTATTGACACCTTCCCACTCACTAATCATTGGAGATAACATCATTGTAAGTATCCTAACTACATTTTATCTCTTAATTATGAGTCTAGGATTCTTATTTATGCACAAAACCATTACAAATCATTACATGGGGTTTATGTATGCTTTTGTACTAAATATGAATTCAATTGGCAAATTGCATAACTAGTCATTGAAATTAGGTACTACATTATCATATTGCATAAACAAATCATGCTTCCACTAATCAATAGATAATGACTATAAGGCCTTATTCAAATAACCAAACACCCCATGTCAAAATTTTGAAAAACTTCTCACTTGTAGGAAAACAATTTTTCATTGTTAATACAAATAGAAACGTTAGATTTTCATCACTTGCATGCTCTTGAATACTAAAGGTATTGCATAACTAATATGCATTCTCGGGTATATTCAAATGAAGCCACATTGAATTAGGAGCATTTGGGTTATCTCATGGTATTTGCCAAACACCCACTAAAACCATTTTTATGCATAAAATGAGTCGAGATAACTTAACTCAAATTGTTTTCATATAGGCACACACTAGAACCAAAACGTTAATGTTTATTCTCATTTTTAACATATTAATTCTTGCTCCTAGGAATAACCATGGTAGCCGCAAGATTCTATGATCACAAGGACACCCTTGGCTACATTCCCAAACATCACAAAACCAAAGGACTTTCCAAGGAACAAGTAGAAATCTTTAAGAGTCTAGAATCAAGGTATTTTCATGAGGGTAGAACCATTCACCCATCTTTCATTGAAAATACCAATCTCCGTGAAGAACTAGCCACCATTCAATTCGATTGTCTTCTTGACATCGATGAACCAATTTGTCCTAGGTTTGTGTTAGAGTTCTATGCTAGTGTGACCGGCTTTAGTGATGAAGATGATGATGAGTTTTGTCTTAGGTTTAAAATTAATCAAAACGACTACACCATCACCTTAACCAACTTTGCTCAAGTGCTAGGAATTCCCAACCGAGGGACATGTGTCTACTCGGATAAGTGGTCACTCACAACTCTTGATGCAATCAATGACCGCTCTCTTCCCTACCGAACACCTCTAGCAAATAAGGATGTCATCCGTGAACACCTATTTATCCCAGGGGACACAACCGAGTCACCCGAAAGGAAAGAAGTGAACCGAGATCCATATGGAATGGAGCTAAATGAACTTAAGCCCGAATTTAGAAATGGGAGAACTACTTATTAGAGCGTCATTAGCACCATAGGAAATAGGGATCACATCAATGCTTGTCTTTGCCATATGCTCTACAACTTGTCCACCCGTCAACCATTCAATTTAGCCTACTACATTACTAGGAGAATGATTGATATTCCAACTCAAGGATCGGTTGCTCTTCCATACGGGATGCTTCTCACCCGTCTCTATAGAAACTTTGCACCAATTCCACCAAGCCCAAAAGGGATGCACCTTCACTATGAGCTCATCCCTCACATCTTTTTACCTTTAAGTGATGCACGAGTTGCTAAGACAAAAGGCAAGAGATCAAAACCTCCAACTCCATCATCATCATCATCAAATAGCTCCGATGATGGTCTTCCAAACTCTCGCCTTCCACCTCATGAGTATTATGCATCTCTTCCGAGATTGAGAATGAATCGTGAAGTTCAAGCAAACTAAGGGATGTTCAAGTGCCTTGGTAGGATGATGACCAAGATTTACAAGAAGTTGGATAAGTGAGGTGCGTTTTAAGGAGTGTTTGGAACAATACATTATCTCTAATGTTTGATACAATTTGGTTGTTTTTATCTTGTAGGATGATAATATAACTTGAAACAATGATGTATGCTAACAATCTTATGCGAGGGGATAAGCACAAGTATGCTATCAAATTTTCCCATTTTCACTATAATGTGAAAATCAATACTTGCTCAAAATCTATGCTCCATTATGTTTTTACATGTGTTATTTACTTTTCCTAACTAGAAATGTTTAATGTCACATGTTTTGAGAAAAATTTTAGGTTTGAATATCCCGACACCTAAAATGTACTGCACTAACTTTTACTGCCTTTATGCGGATCGAGGCGGACACCAATAATTTGGTTCGTGCGGTATAAAAATGGTACTACCATTACATGCAGTGGACGGGCGGCACCCTTTTTAGGGGTCCGTCCGTGTAAGAATTTGTGCGTGGATCCTCAGGTAACTTTAAATTTCAATTCTTTTTCGTCATTCAAATTACCATCCAATGCTTATAGGTCAATCTTAACTAGTTTATACCCTTATTAGAACTAGTATAATTCACTTAGGCATATAAGAAATCCATTTCCACCAAAATTCAAAAATTTGAAAAATTCACCCAATGAGCCCTTTGGCATAAAGGAAGGAACCAAATTTTTGGTACCTTGAAATCCGTGGTGTATCGATTGTTAGGAAATTCCACTCATTAGAACACATTTATTGCAAATCCTTGCTTCTTCACTCCATCTCTCTTGTATGGCTTGACTTGGGTGATATGACTAGCATTTAACACCTTCAAATCATTAGGAACCTCGTCCCTTCTATGGTTTAACATCAAATCAAACACATTTCTCCATAATTTTTCACTTCTATAAATTGAGAGGTTTTACCTTGATCATCCTCACACCTTCTTCATTCTTACCATCATCTAGCAAAGAAAAACACAAGTCAAAATGACAAAATCCTCTCTTAAACCTTGCAAGAAAACCGCTAGAATTAGCGTGAGGCCTTGTTGTTAGCCGTCAACTTAAGCTCCTCGTCCAGAGTCTTCTCACACAATCTCATCAACTTGTGAGCAACCGGCCTTCCTAAACCATTGATGGGACCGGGTAATGGTCCATGACCTCAGAGAGTAAATGGGTTCATCCCTCAATCCACATCCTTGGCGCCTCAACGCTCTTTCTCATCCACCATCTCATTAGAATGGTCATAGATTAGCATTTCTAAGTTTTTTCTTTTCTTTTCTTAGAGTTATTTTTTTCTTTCTTGTACTAAAAACACATCATTGTGTTCTCTTTTCATGATTCTATTCATGAAAATTTTAACTAATGAATGGTGTTTTCTATATTGTTGGTGCTTTTACATAGTGTTTGGAAATGCTTGTGAATAATCATTATTACAACAATTTTTTGTAGCTTTCTTTTCACTTGAATCCATGTATCTTCCATTAAGCAATTTTGGGGAGCTTTGATCAAGGGAGATAATGGCTCAGACTCATTACATTCAGCATCTATAGAACTTGTTTATATTTATTTATATTTGACTTTTCTAAAAAGTCAAAAGCGTATACATTGACTCTGAAAAGTCAAACATGATACTTCATTTGGTAATACTTGACTTTTACTGAAAAAGTCAAATTTGCATACTTGACTTTACAGAAAAGTCAACATCATGCATCAACTAGTGAATAATTTGACTTTTCGAGAAAAAGTCAAACATCATATACTGCATTATCATTTCCTTTTCAAGTTCTAAAACTAATATTTTTATAACTCTTGCACAATCTTTGTATCTCTTATAAAAATAAAATTTATATTTTGTCCTCAACAAAAAGGGGAGATTGTTAATACAAATATCGTCATTAAGCGTTATTTATATTTTATGATCTTTACCTAAGTTTTGTTAGCGACAAAGTAAATTTAATTTTCATAAAGCTTAAAGCTTGTCAAAATTAATAGATATTAAAACAAGCTTTTTCAAACAATATCTTCATCATTTAAGCATTTACGTTGTGACTAATCATATCTTAATATGAGTCTAAGCATAATGTATGATAGTAGTTTTTAGAATGGTTTAGTTTCTTAAAAACTGAACATTACTTATGTATTGCATATTTCTAAAAATAGAAAAACAACACATGACATCATGTGATGCATCATTGAAATCATTGGAAGATTTCATTAGATATTTTGTGTAGATTTGTACTCTTCATATCTTACACAATCTTGCATAGATATGGATGACTTTGGCAAGATCTTGATATCTTGTTGTCAAACCCCGGCGGCACCAAAATATATAATGGACGGAACCCTTTCAAGGGTTAAGTAGTCCGTCAATGCTAGCGTGGTTTTGGCTATAAATAGCAAAACCAAACCAAGTAGTTTTTCATCCCTTTCTATCATACTCTCTTACATATCTTCTCTCTAACCTTTCTAACTCAGTTTCATATCATATTAGTGATCTCTTTTGTAGCAAAGAAGATCAAGTCACATTCAAGCTTCAAACGAGAAGTTGGAAGTCTTGTTCGTTTAGTGTTGTATGATCTTGTGTTGATTCATACTTCATTGTTGCATTAAACCATCATAATCTTGTGAGTGTGAGTGGTTAGTATTTTAGTCCTCAAAATACATTGTGTGTGGGAGTGGTTGGACCCTTGGAAAGAACTTCGACATCTAGCTTAGTGTCGGAAATAGTGTGTAAGCGAAGTGTAAAGGTTTCTCGGAAGGTGAAAGGAGCTTGTTGACTAGTGAAGTTAAACTCTCGAGTGTGAGACTTCGAGGGGGTGGAGTAGGGCAAGGAAAAAGAGTCCTTGTAGACCGAACCACTATAAACAACTTGTTGTGGTTTGATAATTTCTTTCCTTATTTACTCTTTACATATTGCTTGCATATTTCATTAACATATCTAAGATCAATATCAATTGATCTTTCAATAAGTTTCAAAACAAAGTTTTTAATTGGTAAACTATTCAACCCCCCTTCTAGTTTTCTACAATTGGTACCCGAGCCTCGTTGCTCAAGAATTTCTAAAATAACTTGTATTTTATAAACTTGAAACGATCCATGGATTCCGAAACTTTAAAGAAGGGCAATCTATGCAAAGACCACCACTCTTTGAAACCAATGGATCTATCTATTGGAAAAACCGTTTTGAAACATATATAAAATCAAAAGATATAGATCTTTGGTTTATTATTGTTAAAGGGGATTTTAGTTCTACAACAAAAGGATATTTACATTGATGAACAAAAAAAGAAATTAATTGCTAAAAATAATGAAGCTAAAATGATGCTTTATAATGCTTTTCCTAGAAAAGAATATGAAAGAATTTTTATGTGTGAAACCGCCAAAGATATTTGGGAATCTTTAATTGTTACAAATCAAGGTAATTCACAAGTCAAGGATAACAAAATTGATCTTCTTGTTCAACAATATGAACCATTTGTTATCCTTGAAGATAAAACTCATTGATTGTGGCTTTGCTAAACTTTAATACTATTATTACATCACTTAAAAGTACTTGATGAATCTTTTAAGTAGTAAGAACTTTGTCGGGAAATTTCTTAGAGCACTCCATCCGAAATGGAGAGCTAAAGTGACCGCTATTGAAGAATCAAAGATCTCTCAAAAATGTCACTAGACGAGCTAATCGGTAACCTCAAAGTACACGAAATGGTAATGGAGAAAGATTCGGAGATCATCAAAGGAAGAAGGGAGAAGATCAAATGCTTTAAGTGTACAAATCGTAATGGTTAATTCTAAGGAAAACAAATTATGTACAATATTAATCCAACTAAAGGTAATGTTTTGTATTAAATTCTTCACCCAGAGAGTAACTTTTAATGAGGTTCCTAAAGTGTTGTTGATGTTCATACCTCATCTGTTGTTGTTGTAGTGTTGATGGTGCTTTTCTTTGTCCACAATTGACATATGTAGATGAGATCTAAACTTATGGACAATTGGATTAATCATTTACGATGAGATCTAAACTTAATTGAATAGGTGGCATAGTTGTAATTACATGGAAAATGGATGGTTTTTGTATACATTAAAAATCAGATTATCAACCCATTTCAAGTGCATTAACGTCACTTATATATATTACGTTTATATTACTTTAATTTACTAGTAAACTTTTTTTTCCATATTACTTCCTTTTCAAACGTTTGAATATTCTAATATTAATTTATAGCATAGTTAATACTTGAGTGTGGAAACCCGTAGCGATCACGGTGAGTTGGATTCAAAGACTTACTTTGTAGCGACACTTAAACCTTAGGGACTAATTTTGCCAGGTTGCTATTGTTAGCAATTAATTCTCTGAGGACTTACCTTGCAAAGGCGGCTTAAACCCGTAGGGACTATTTTTGCCAAATTTCTATAGATAGCAATTAATGATGCAGGACTTATTTTGCAGCGTCACTTGAACCTCAGGGACTATTTTTGCCAACTTGTGAAACTTAGCATTTAATGTTTGGCAAATCAGAAGTTGACACATGGCTTGTGAAGAGCTAATGTCTTGCTCTATAGTTATATTAGATAATGACACACTAAAATTTTAGTACATTTTTAGTGACACATTATGTTTATCACACAAATTTTTTTGAAATGTTTGTAATGACACACTAATTTTTTGTGACCGTTTTTAGTGACAAATTTAGCCTTTCGACACTCTTAGTTTTATGATATATGTATAGTGGCATAATAAGTTTCTTGACACATTTTTCTATGACACACTAGGTTTCATGAAGCGGATATATTTGTAGTAACACACTAAGTTTTTGACACACTTTTTTGTGACAGCTTAGTTTTAGTAATACATTTATAGTGACTCCTTAGTTTCATGATACATTTTATCGCTAGGTTTTTTGACGTATTTGTTTATGACACACTAGATTTCATGATACTCCGTATATTTATAGTAACACATTAAGTTTTTCAACACATTTTTTTTATGCCACACTTAATTTCATGATACATTTATAGTGACCGACTTACTTATCTCCATTATCACGAGAATCTTCACCATCTAATATTACACAATGATATAAACAAAAACACAAACCACATCATTTGATACATTATCCGTTTTTACATAATTAAAAATAAAAAGATTTAAACATAAACTAATGCACAACTTCTATCGAACTAAACACTCATCAAGCTGATGCTCAAACTTTTTAACAAATTTACATGACAAGATATATGATCACTGTTAATTTATTTTTTAAAAACACTATATTAATAAAAAAAAATATATATATACGTACAATAAATAATAATAAAGAAACATTAAAAAAAAGGATAAGAACATAGTATACCGGTATGTATCATTCAAGACCACCAGTTCTTCTTATCAGTAACCATAAACAAATCAAAAAACCAATATTACATAAAAAAGAAAATTAACATAGATCTTGATCTGATAATCCATCTTTGTGACCTTGGAAAACATAGATCTAGATTCCGACAAAACAAAAAGTTGCGTTAAATCAGATTTGAAACCCACAAAAACCGTGATGGCGGCGTTAAAGTCCACAAAAACCATGAGATCTTGGTCCGTTTTGATAGAAAGATAAACCTTGAGATCGATATCTTATGTGATTTTGCATAAAATTCGGTAACAAAGATTTGAAACCAACCATGAATTCCGACCACATAATTACGTGCAGCGGGATGAAACGAAACCGTCGGCCACAAGAAAATCTGGAAAAAAAGGTGGCGCTAGATTTATTTAAATTGTAAATCGGGAGGACTCATTATATATTATTAATTGAGAATTCGTCTTCATCATAGATGATGAAAGACCCATTGGAAGGCTGTGTGTTTTTTCCAATTAGAGAGAGATATATATTTTTATCTAATATATGTAAAGTGAATGGCGGTTTAAAATTAAAGCTAAAAGATAAAATGAAACCAAATGTCAATAATACCCTTACTTGTTCATTAGTGATTTTAAACTTATTTAAGTAGCAAATTTTCACTTGTCTCAACCTCATTGGTTCCTATTATATTCCATTTTAAAGTGTATACCATATGAACATAAATCTATATATATATATATATATAAAATCCGGATCGATTGAAAAGAATGAGAAGCAATCTTGATCATTCATCTCAAAAACCTAATAAAATGGCATGATAGACATTTACAATTTTATAGTTCACTTTCATTAACACCACTTTAATGCATATGTGTTATTTATCCATATCTCCAAATATAAATTAAAAAATAATTAAGTCATTCATTTTCTCATTTGTTTCTTAACATTCGTCACCTTCAGATAGCGTCCTACCGAATACATATATGATTAGCATTACTCAACCCTTTTTTTTATTATTAGATATATTTTATTAGTGATTCGTTATTGTATAAAATAATAAGGATTCAAAAATATACAATTGAATTAGTTTATTATTTTTTTACCAGCGAGGAGTAAGGGTGTGCAAACGGACCGGCCGGACCGGACCGACCGAAGGACCGACCGGGGCCGACCGGGGCCCACGGACGGAGGACGGACCGACCACCATTCGGTCGATCCGCGGTCTCGACTTTTAGGCAAATCGGTCCTCGGTCGGTCGGTCGGTCGGTTGATCCGGACCAAAACCGGCAAAAACCGGCGAATTGGGCGTTTTGGACGGACCGACCGAGAGTAAAGCCGGACCGCGGACGAGGACCAGGACCGACAGGCCACCGGTCCGGTCACGGTCTTCTAACTGGCGAGGAACTTCGGTTTCGGTCGATCCGATCTGGCAGGTATCCGTCGGTTTTCGATTTTTATACACTAGCGAGGAGTGATTAAAAATTAATCTATTGAAGAAAGTAATAACTCACTTTTGATTTAAAAAAATCTGAATATTATTTAGAACAAAACATTAACAATTTTCTTTATTGATTCAATAATTCGATTATGATTCATAAACCCAAATAAATTATGTATGATTCACATATTGATACGAGTTTAAAATGAACTTACTAGTTTTTCTAAAGATTCATTATTTGTAAAAAAAGATACAATGTTTTATGATTCAAAACACAAATAAGTGATGTATGATTTACATATAAATGATTCGAAATGAGTTTATTAGTTTTTCTAAAGATTCAATGTTTATTAAGCTACTATGTTTTATGATTCAAAACCTAAAGATTGTGCCCTAACACTTATTATATTTAAAACTTGAATCATGTATTTTACAAAGTCATCTTTAGTTGTATGGGTTTAGAATATCAAAATTCATTTTAATTTTCATAGTTTGTTTGTATTTCTATTGGTTACTTGTAATAAATAAATAAAGAATGTATGATTCACAAAACCTGGTTATGTAAAAATCAAGATAGGAACAACCACGTATAGGGAAATTGTCGTGTGAATTTAAGAAACCGTTTTCTTAAAAAAAAATAATTAAATAAGCCATAATTGCAAGAGTCTTTAGTATTCAATTAATTCTTTAATGATTCAATTACTTTTTTGCTCTTTTTATTCAAATCAATGACTTGTATAATGCATTTAAACTAATTGATTTCTATGGTTCAAATTGCTTCTCAATCTTCTCAATCTAGAACTCTTCTCAATAGAACCAAAGCCTATATATATATATATATATATATATATATATATATACTAGACAGTACACGGCGCCTTGTGGCAGATGTCTAGTTTTTACCAAAGTTCCGATGACCCATAAGTTTCTTTCAACAAAGTTGTATTTGTAGCATTAGAGAATGGTTTTTGAATAACTACAATTCGATCGTGGTTGCATAGAAGCATAAATATATAGTTTTAAAAATTATGTGGTCGATCTAAGTGTGAGTATATTTTCTAATATGATTGTTTTAAGTTATTAAGATTTTTAGTAATAATAGATTCAAGCATTACAAAAAGCAACGGTATTATGTAGTTAGCAATATTATATTGTAGTTTAGAGGTATAGCCAACATGTGTGACGAAACTTTTCTTGCATTTTTTGTCGATAATTTAAAGTGATAACTATTTTTTTTACATGTGTAACGTTTATCATTTGGTGTGTGGCTTTTAAAATTGTAACTTTGCAAATTGAATATCATATATAAGATTATTTTGTACTATCAATTTGTATAGATATTTATGCATTGTTCAAAGCTATTTGTTTGAGGTACAAATAATTATCGCTAAAGATAACAATACTATTTATTTTTGTGATTTTAATAAACTTACATAACATTATTGATACACTTTGCTTGAGCGCACAAAGGGCTATACAATATATATTAACTTTTAGCTTGACGATTCATATATGCTAGTCCTTAAATGGTCAAGAGCAACACGTTTTAAAATAATATTATACAAATGACAAATTACATGTGTAATCAAAGCAAAATAAACCAAAAACTGATTCTTTGAATTATCTCCTTTCAAAAATTGTCACGGGTTGTTTAACAACTACTTCATCATTTCTCATATAATTTTTGTCAAATTTGAAACCGATTTCACCGGTTGGATTCATTTGGTTGAGTAGTTCGATAAAAAGCAGTCGATTTAAACCGGAGTCAAACCTGATAGGTTGGATTGAAAAAATGTCAAATTAAGCTGGGTGACCAGCGGTTTAGGGTCGAATTGACCCGGTATGTCGGTTTCAAGCGTCCGGGTCAACCCGTGTCGGTTTCAACGACAGGTCAACCGGTATCGGTTTCAACGGGTCAACGTATGGTTTCAATTGGTTTATTTTTAATTTGGTAGATGTGCTTTTAATTGGGTGTACAATGTGAATAAATTATTGTACTTTTAAGTAATGTGGTGTTTTAATAAGAGTATTAATTATATTATTTATTTCTCTCCATTGACCATGTTTTCAACATTCAACTTTCAACATTTTTCACTTTTTCCACTTTGACCATTTTTCCATTTTATATAGTATAGATGTATATATATATATATATAGGGAATGGTTAATGTGAGAGATTTCTTAAAGTTATAAAAATAAGAACTAATATGGACCATTAGATCATTTTAATGAGATTAGATGAGATTAACAATTGATTAGTGGCATTTGTGTAATAAACTTCATATGTAGGGACTTTTATGTATCATAATAATTTAATCATTAATGAGCTTCATTTGTTTTTCTTTCAAGCGTGTATTTTTTTTCCTTTTCTCAATTTTGAATCTTTATAACTTATATTTACTATTTAGTGTCTCACATTGTTCATGGTACACATCACTATTATTTTATATTTCAAATACATTGTAACTTGTTGATACAATGTAATACAAAAATAACAAAATTCCATACATGCTGTGGGTTTGGTACATATTACGAGCACATAGTGTATCCGCGGATACATCACGAAACATCATCGGAAAAAATTAGTGAATCACTCATACACGTCAAACACAAATACATCCCTTCCAAAAAAAATTATATAAATGTCTAAAAATGATACATCCCTTCCAAGCAGTTGTATACACCACTTCAAGCAGTTGATGATCACCTCAAACATATACATTTGTACTCAGGATTAAAAAGCCGATCCATTATGCCTTTTTTATTTGCATATTTTGAGTAAACAACATATCTTTAAAAATCTCAATTACATACCTCAAAAGAATATTACATAAAAATCCTAAACAACAACCTATCTTACAAATAAAATTTAGCAAACTACCATTTCTTACAAATGCCATGTCTTCTAATCTGAGAGATCTTACAAACACAAAATCCTACCATCACTTACATTGGACTATAAAAATCTTTAAAACTATCAAATCCCATCTAATAAACTTGTATACATTCTGCGGTTTCTTGATACCCGGTCGAAACAAAGTGGCATCAGATTATGGTACATCGGATATATACGTGGTTCATGGGAAAAATGATATATCGTGCTACACCGAATATATCGTAACATCAGCGTATATGGGTATCACACTTTATATCGTGGTTCGGAAAAACAAATTATGACAACATATTCCGGTACACCGGATAAATCATGGTTTAGCAGAAAAATGATATATGGGTGCTACCGCAAGAATATATCGACAAATAGCTTATGTGGGTATCAAGCTGCTTCACGATAAGATCGTCGAAGCCTTAGAAAAATATAATATAGCGCATTACCATCTTGCCGAAACTTTACAACTTATGTGGGTTTCATTTCATCATATCTTTGATGTACTGAAAAGTTAGTGTGTCACTTATGTGGTTTTTTCTTGTTTTTTGTTCAGTCGGGTTGAGATTGAGATCCGGCTGATGGTAATTGGTAACAATTTTGTAGAAAACTAGAAGGGGGGTTGAATAGTTTACTGATTAAAAACTTTGTTTTGAAACTTATTGAAAGATCAATTGATATTGATCTTGAGTATGTTAATGAAATATGCAAGCAATATGTAATGAGTAAATAAGGAAAGAAATGATCAAACCACAACAAGTTGTTTATAGTGGTTCGGCCTACAAGGACTCTTTTTCCTTGCCCTACTCCACTCCCCGAGTCTCACACTCGAGAGTTTAACTTCACTAGTCAACAAGCTCCTTTCACCGGCCGAGAAAACCTTTACACTTAAACACACTATTTCCGACACTAAGCTAGATGTCGAGTTCTTTCCAAGGGTACAACTACTCCCACACACAATGTATTTTGAGGACTAAAATACTAACCACTCACACTCACAAGATTATGATGGTTTGATACAACAATGAAGTATGAATCAACACTAGATCATACAACACTAAACAAACAAGACTTCCAACTTCTCGTTGAAGCTTGAATATGACTTGATCTTCTTTGCTACAAAAGAGTTCACTAATATGATATGGCCCGAGTTAGAAGGGTTAGAGAAGATATGTATGAGAGTATGTTAGAAAGGGATGAGAAACTACTTGGCTTGGCATAGCTATTTATAGCCAATTGGACGAGAGCGTCCACGGACCGGACCCTAAAAAGGGTTCCGCCCGTGTACCAAATTGGTACCGCCAGGTCGGCAGTCAAGATATCAAATCTTGTCTAAAGTCAACTCTATCTAAGTAAGATTGTGCAAGATATGAAGAGTACAAATCTTCACAAAATATCTAATGAAATCTTCCAATGATCTCCATGATGTAATACATGATGTCAAATGTTGTATTACTATTAATAGAAATATGCAAATGCTTAAGTAGTGTTTGGTTTTAAGAACCTAACACATTCTACAAACTATTATCATACATAATGATTAGAGTCATATCAAGATGTTACTAATCATAAATGTAAATGCTTGAATGATGAATATATTGTTTAAGAAAGCTTGTTTTAATATCTAATAAACTTGACAAGCTTTAAGCTTTTATAAATTAAATTTACTTTTGTCGTTAACAAAACTTAGGCAAAGATCAAAAATATAAATAACGTTTAATGGCGATATTTGTATTAACAATCTCTCCCTTTTTGTTGAGGACAAAATATAAATTTTATTTTTATAAAAGAAACAAAGTTTGTACAAGAGTTATAAAAATATTAGTTTTAGAACTTGAAAAAGAAATGATAATGCAAGTGTATGAAATTTGACTTTTTATGAAAGTCAAAGAATTCACTAGTTGATGCATGATGTTTGACTTTTTGAGGAAAAGTCAAAGTATGCAGTTTGACTTTTCAAAGTCAAATATAAATAATTTCAAGTTCTATATTTTCTCCCCTTTTTGTCTCAACAAAAGAAGAGGCTATCTTGCGGAATGTAATGAGCCCGAGCTATTATCTCCCCCTTGTTCAAAGCTCCCCCTAAATTGGGTGCTTTTGTGGGAAGATACATGGATTGTGACAATAAAGCAAAAAAATTGTTAGTAATAATGAGCATTCACAAGCATTTCCAAACACTATGTAATGACACCAACAATATAAGAAACAACATTCATTAGTTAAAATTTTTCATGAGTAAAGATCATGAAAAGAGAACACAATGATGTGTTTCTAGTACAAGAAAATGAAAATTATCCTAAAAAAAAACAAATAAAAGAAAGACTATTTTAAAACCATCCTAAAGTGATGGTGGATGGGAAAGAGCGTTGAGGCGCTCAAGAATGTGGTTGAGGATGAACCTCATTTCTTCGTGGAAGTCATGGACCATAATCGGGTCCGTTCCAGTTTGACCCGTTTGCTCACAAGTTGAGCAACCATGCCTTGGAGGGTAGAAAGTTTGGCGGAGGTTGTGGTGGTGGAATGGTGGATGTGTTGGTGGTGTTGGGGATGTTTGGGGTGGTCATGATGGATGCAAGCAAAGCACTTTGCATTTGCATTGTCTCACCTAAGTGAGAATCCACCATGCCTTTGAATTGGTGGAGGTTGTGGAGTTCGGCTTGAATCTCCTCTCTAGTGGGATTGTCATCCCACATGCTCTTCGGAATGTCCTCAATATGAGGGGACATTGATGATGGAAGTGGATGATCCTCGTATAAAGGACCATGAATGTCCTTGTGAATGGGGTGGAAAAGGAGAGGTCTTGGCCCTAATGGGGCGTTTGGGTCAATGGATGACCGAGGTGATTCATGAGCGATTCGCTCAATGGTGCCAAAGGATGGCAATGGTGGTGGATGACTTGGCCTAGGAGGCAAGTCTTCCAAGTCCTCTAGGAAAGGATTTGGTGATGTTGGTGGAGTTGAAAATAACTCCATGGGAGTGAGAGTGGGAGACCTTGGTGAAGGTGGTGAGGGTGTTTTGGATGTTTGGATGGGTGCCGGTGGAGGTGAAGTAGGTGGTTTTATTGGTGGTGGAGTGGTGATCACAATGTGTGATGAAGTAGGTGTAGCTAAGGTAAGGTGTGTATCATCTCTAATGGGAGATGAGATTGTGAGTGGTGAAGATTCGGATGATGAGCTAAGATTGACAAAACAACAAGGCCTTACGCTCATTCTAGCGGTTTTCTTGCAAGGTTTTGGTGATGATTTAGTCATTTTTAACTTGGGTTTTGATTTGCTAGATAGTAATGAGAATGAAGAAGGTGTGAGGATGATCATGGTAAAGCCTTTCAATTTATAGAGGTAAGAAATTGTTGAGAAAAGGTTTGATTTGATGTTGAACCATTGAAGAGATGAGGTTCCTAATGATTTGGAAGTGGGTTGAATGCTAGTCATATCACCCAAGTCAATCCATACAAAGAAGATGGAGTGAAGAAGAAAAGATATGCAATAAATGTGTTCTAGTGAGTAGAATTTCCTAATATTGAGATTACCCACGGTTTGAAGGTACCAAAAATTTGGTTCCTTCCTTTATGCCAAAGGGCTCCTTGGGTGGATTTTTCAAATTTTTGAATTTTGGTGGGAAATGGATTTCTTATATCCCTTAGTGAATAATACTAGTTCTAATAACAGTATAAACTAGTTAAGGTTGATTTATAAGTGATGGAAGATAATTTGGAATCACGAAAGAGTCGAAATTGAGAAAATTACACGGAGGATCCACGGCACCAAAATCATACAGCGGAACCCAAAAGGGTGCGTCTGGTCACTTTATGCAGATATGGCGGTACCAAATTGCATAAAGGACGGTACCAAGATAATGGTGCCGTCGATCCGTGGAGTCTTGAAATTTGGACAGAATGTTTCTTAAAACCTGAAATTTTGAAACACGAAATTTTTCTCAAAACTTGTTATACTAAACATTTCTAGTTAGGAAAAGTAAATAACACATATGTAAACATAGTGGAGCATAGATTTTGAGCAAGGCTTATTGATTTTCACAATATAGTGAAAATGGGTAAAATTTGATAGCATACTTGTGCTATCCCCCTGCATGAGTTTGTTAGCATACACCATTGTTTTAAGTTATATTATCATCCTACATAATAAAACAACTAAATAGTATCAAACATTAATGATAATGCATTGTTCCAAACACTCCTTAAAGTACCCTTATTTGTCCAATTTCTTGTAAATCTTGTTCATCATCCTACCAAGGCACTTGAACATTCCCTTAGTTTGCTTGAATTCTGCTGATTCATTCTCAATCTCGGGAAGAGATGCGTAATACTCATGAGGTCGAAGATGAGAGCTTGGAAGACCATCCTCTGAGCTATTTGATGATGATGATGAAGGAGTTGGAGGTTTAGCTCTCTTGCCTTTAGTCTTAGCAACTCGATCATCACTCAAAGGTACAAAGATGTGAGGGATGAGTTCATAGTGAAGGTGCATTCCTTTTGGGGTTGGTGGAATTGGAGCGAAGTTTCTATAGAGGCGGGTGAGAAGCATCCCGTATGGAAGAGCAACGGATCCTTGAGTTGGAATATCAATCATTCTCCTAGCTATGTAGTAGGCTAAGTTGAATGGTTGTCTGGTGGACAAGTTGTAAAGCATGTGACAAAGACAAGCGTTTATGTGATCCCTATTCCCTATGGTGCTAATGACGTTTGCTCTAAGTAACTCCGCCCATTTCTTAAATTAGGTGCTTAAGTTCATTGAGCTCCATTCCATATGGATCTCGGTCTACCTCTTTTCCCTTTCGGGTTACTCGGGTTGTATCCGTTTTGGGTTAAAAAGATGTTCACGGATGACATCCTTATCGGCTAAACGGGTTATGTAGGGAAGAAAGCGGTCATTGATTGCATCAAGGGCGGTGAGTGACCACTTATCCGTGTAGACACAAGTTCCTCGGTTGGGAATTCCTAGTACTCTAGCAAATTCACTTAAAGTGATGGTGTAGTCATTTTGGTTGATTCTAAAGCTAAGACAAAACTCATCATCTTCATCACTAAAACCGGTCACACTAGCATAGAATTCTAACACGAACCTAGGACAAATTGGTTCATCAATGTCAAGAAGACAATCGAATTGAATGGCGGCTAGTTCTTCACGAAGATTAGTATGCTCAAGGAAGGATGAGTGAATGGTTCTACCCTCGTGGAAATACCTTGATTCTAGACCCCTAAATATTTCTCTTTGTTCCTTGGTGAGTCCTTTGGTTTTGTGGTGTTTGGGAATGTAGTTAAGAGTGTCTTTGTGATCATAGAATCTTGCGGCTACCATGGTTATTCCTAAGGACAAGAGTTAACATGTTAAAGAATTAAGATAAATTTTAAGCGTTTTTGATTCTAGTGTGTGCCTATATGAAAACAATTTGGAGTTGCGGTTATCTCGACTCATTTTATGCACAAAATGGTTTTAGTGGAGTGTTTGGCAAATACCATGAGATAACCCAAATGCTCCTAATTCAATGTGGCTATATTTGAATATACCGGGAGTGCATATTAGTTATGCAATACCTTTAGTATTCAAGAGCATGCAAGTGATGAAAATTCTAACGTTTCTATTTGTATTAGCAATGAAAAATGTTTTCCTATAAGTGAGAAGCTTTTCAAAACTTTTGACATGGGGTGTTTGGTTGTTTGAATAAGGCCTTATATTTATTATCTATCAATTAGTGGGAAACATGATTTTGTTTATGCAATATGATAATGTAGTACCTAATTTGAATGACTAGTTATGCAATTTGCCAATTGAATTCATATTTGGTATTAAAGCATACATAAAACCCCATGTAATGATTTGTGATAGTTTTGTGCATAAATAAGAATCCTAGACTGAGAATTAAGAGATGAAATGTAGTTAGGATACTTACAATGATGTTATCTTTAGTGATTAGTGAGTGGGAAGATGACAATAATGAGCTTGGTTTAAGTTTTGCACGTTTTGGTAAAGTGGGTTGTGAGGAAGAAGATGTTATGTATAAAGCTTGTTTTACTTACGTAGACACCACGGACAGACGGCACCAAATTTTTGGTTCCGTCCGTGTTGTCGTTTGGTGCCGTGGCTACTGATGCAGAAACAAGACAAAATTGTTTTGGTTTGACTATTCTAATGTTTTAGGCTATGTTTATCCTACATGTTTGGTTCCATTAACCCTAAACCAAGTCTAAGAAGATTAAAAGGTTCTCGTTTAAGAGGTTTAGTAAAGATGTCGGCAATGTTGTCTTAGGAGGATACTTTCTCGATTGAAATGTTTCCTTTTTGAACATTGTCGCGAAGAAAGTGATGACGTATTTCAATGTGCTTTGCGAGCATGTTGAGCGGGATTCTTCTGAGATCGATGGCTCCTTTGTTGTCGCAAAGTATCACAATGTCGTTGAGATGAATTCCGTAGTCTCCGAGAGCTTGCTTCATCCAAAGAGCTTGTTGACATGCTTTTCCGGTTGAGACGTATTCGGCTTCATTAGTAGAGATGGCTAAAGCCGTTTGCTTCTTTGCAAACCATGAGGTGAGACAATGTCCAACAAAAGTGCAAATACCACTTGTACGTTTTCTATCAACATAATCACCGGCATGATCCCAGTCGGCATACACTATGGTTTCTATACCCGTTCCTTTGGGATACCATAATCCTAAACCCGTTGTTCCCTTAATATATCTAAAAATCCTTTTTAATGCTTCTAAGTGTGATGCCTTTGGGTTTTCTTGAAGGCGAGCACATAGACAAACACTAAACATAATGTCGGGTCTACTAGCCGTAAGATAGAGTAGGCTACCAATCATTCCTCTATATTTAGTGTTATCTACGGATTCACCTTCTTCGTCCTTGATGAGTTTAGTGTCCGAGGACATGGGTGTTTTAGTTGGTTTGGAATCTTCAAGACCAAATTTCTTAAGCATGTCTTTTATATATTTAGATTGGTTAAAGAAAATACCATCTTCTAGTTGTTTAATTTGAAGTCCTAGAAAGAAGTTTAACTCACCCATCATACTCATTTCAAACTCGTCATGCATGATTTTAGAGAAATCATTACATAATTCTTGACAAGTTGATCCGAATATAATGTCATCAACGTATATTTGAACAATAATAATTTGTGATTCCTTTTTCTTAGTAAAAAGAGTATTATCTACTAATCCCATAGTATATTTGTTATCAATAAGAAAAGTCTTAAGGCGGTCGTACCAAGCTTTAGGTGCTTGTTTAAGGCCATATAATGCTTTCTTGAGTTTGAAGACATGATGTGGTTTCTCAAAGTCGGTAAAACCGGAGGTTGAGCAACATACACTTCTTCGTTAATAAACCCATTAAGGAAAGCACTTTTAACATCCATTTGAAATAATTTAAAATCATAAGCACATGCATAAGCAAGTAATATTCTAATAGATTCAAGTCTAGCTACCGGTGCATAAGTTTCATCATAGTCAATTCCTTCTTGTTGATTATAACCTTGTGCAACAAGCCTAGCTTTGTTTCTAGATACTACACCATTTTCGTCCATTTTGTTTTGAAAGACCCATTTTGTTCCAATTATAGTTTGATCTTTGGGTTTTGGAACTAGTTTCCAAACATCATTTCTAACGAATTGGTTTAATTCTTCTTGCATGGCAATTACCCATGATTCATCTTTTATTGCTTCATTTATGGGTTTTGGTTCAATGGTGGATACAAAACAAAAATGATTACTTTGATTTTGAGCTTGTGATCTTAAGGTTCTTTGATTAAGTTTTCCTATGACCTTTTCTAATGGATGACTTTTAGATTCTTTGATGTTGATAATTTCCTTATTTAATGGTTCATCTTCCTTGTTATTATTAATTTGACTTTCAATTATTTGACTTTCAACTAAGTCATCATCTACCAAAGGTGATGGTTTAGAGGGAGGTGGACTTTCGTCAAATGTTATGTTCAACGATTCCTCGACTATCATTGTTTCTTTATTTAGGACAATGTAAGCTTTACTAGTTTGAGAGTAACCAAGAAATACACCTTCATAAGACTTTGGGTCAAACTTGGTGAGATAATCCTTAGTATTAAGAATAAAGCATTTACAACCAAAGACTTTAAAATATCCTAATGTTGGCTTTTTACCTTTATAAAGTTCATATGGTGTTTTGTTTAGGAAAGGACGTATTAGGACTCTATTTAAAATATATGTAGAAGTGTCAGCGGCGTTACACCAAAACTTTTGAGGAATGTTTTGTTCATTAAGCATTGTTCTACTCATTTCTTGAATTGTTCTATTTTTACGTTCTACTACTCCATTTGATTGAGGTGTTAGTGGAGCCGAAAAGTTATGTGTTATACCATTTGTATCACAAAAGTTTCCAAATTGAGTTTAGTTGTCAAATTCACGACCATGATCCGTTCGGATCGACACAATTTTGACACCTAGAAGATTTTGAATTTTCTTGCTAAGTATTTCAAATTTATCAAAAGCTTCATTTTTGGTTTTCAAAAATAATGTCCAAGTAAACCTTGAGTAATCATCTACTATGACCAAAGTGTATAAGTTGCCTCCATAGCTTCTTATAGCGGATGGTCCAAACAAGTCCATATGTAATAATTCTAGACACTTAGATGTGGACACCATATTTTTAGATTTGTGACTACTATGTGTTTGTTTACCAATTTTGCAAGCGTCAAAAGTGTTGGTCATATTTAAGTTTTGGTAAATTCTAACCAACTCTTTTGAAGATAGGTTTTGTATAAGTCTCATATTAGCGTGACCTAAGCGTCTATGCCAAAGAGATGAGCTATCGTCTAATGTTGTTAGGCAAAGTTTGTCATTATATGTTTTATCTATTTTCATGACGTATATGTTATTTTTCCTAACTCCTTTAGCTATGGTGATACCATCTTTTAGTATTTTACTACCATTTTCATCAAATAGTACTTTATACTTTTTATCACATAGTTGGCTAATACTAAGTAGATTAAATCCTAACCTATCCACATGAGCAACATTTTCAATAGTTATAGAGTTATGAGCAATCGTACCTTTGCCAATGATTTTGCTTTTGAGATTGCTACCAAAGGTGACATTACCTCCGTCATACTCTTGGTATGATGAGAAGAGACTTTGTTGCCCGTCATGTGTCGTGAGCATCCACTATCTTTTATCCATTCATCGGGTTCCAATCCAACTTTCAAGCATACCTAAGAAGCAAATAACTCAAACATTTGGTCCCCAATATCTCATGGGTCCGTTTGGGTTAAACATACCATTTATTTGATTCATGTATGGAAATGATGGGTAAGGGTTCCATGGCATGTAATCTGGAGTTTGATATGGTCTAGGAAAGTTTTGATTCCAACCGTTGTGTTGGTAGTTAGGTTGAACGTTGTGGTTGCTCTTAGGAAAGGCATGTTTGGCAAAAGAAGTTTTATATCGTTGTTGAGTAGTTTTTGATCTAAATTCATTTTAACAAGTCCTACTCCCGATATAATGGCTGGTTTTAGTTTAACATTATCATTGGTTTTCTTTGTTATTTTAACAAATTGACGGTCCGTATAAGCGAACATACATTCTTTGAAGTACCCGCGGTACCATTTTGCATACGGACGAACCCTTATTTTGGTTCCGTCGTCCGTCTTTATCTGCAGCAGCTTTTGACAGAATGTTCTTCTTTTTCGGCCGGTTTGTTTTGACTCTTTGGAATTAATACTTCATTAAAACCTAGCCCATTCATGTCTCATGGTGTTTTATGAATTTTAACTATTTCATCGGCAATGGCGATGTTTTTGTTAAACCTTTTAAACTTAGAATTATTTTCTATTAAAACTTCTTGTGTGAGCTTTAGGTTTTCTATTTCAAGATTAAGCTCTTGACATGATTTACAATCATCGTCATTTGCTTTTCCCTTTTCAAGTCGTTTTGCTTTTTCTTTTAACTCATATACCTCATTTTCCAAAAACTCCTTTTTGGGTTTTAGAAATTTATTTTTAGTTATGATTTTTAGACTTAGCTCACACAATTGATTATATTGTTTTTGCAAGGTGTCATCATCTATAGAGGAATAAGAAGAGTCGGAAAGTACCTCATTTGACTCATGTGCCATTAGGGCGATCTCTTCCTTGCTTGATTCTTCATCGTCTTCACTATCACTCCAAGCACCACTTACAAAAGCTCGTTGAGTTTTGGTTTTAGGTGGCTTGGGACATTCTCCTATGAGATGACTTGCATCACCACATCTAAAACACTTTCTTTCACCTTTAATCTTCTTGTCATCCCGATCCTTTTGGAATGGCTTCTTTTCTTCTCGAGGTTGTCTTACAAACTTTCCTCTTCTTCTAAAGAACTTCTTGAAATCTCTAACGGCCATAGCATACTCCTCATCTTCACTATCAGAACAAGATTCACCATCATCGCTTGATTCCGCCTTTGCCTTAAGAGCAACAGTTTGATCTTCTCCTTTCTTCCTTTGATGATCTCCGAATCTTTCTCCATTACCATTTCGTGAACTTTGAGGTTGCCAATTAGCTCGTCTAGTGACATTATTGAGAGATCTTTTGATTCTTCAATAGCGGTCACTTTAGCTCTCCATTTGGGATGGAGTGCTCTAAGAAATTTCCCGACAAAGTTCTTACTACGAAAAGATTCATCAAGTGCTTTAAGTGATGTAATGATAGTGTTAAAGCGAGCAAAGCCACAATCAATGGTTTCATCTTCCGGGATAACAAATTGTTCATATTGTTGAACAAGAAGATCAATTTTGTTATCCTTGACTTGTGAATTACCTTGATGTGTAACAATTAAAGATTCCCAAATATCTTTGGCGGTTTCACACATAAAAATTCTTTCATATTCTTTTCTAGGTAAAGCATTATAAAGCATCATTTTAGCTTCATTATTTTTAGCAACTAATTTCTTTTGTTCATCAACGGAAATATCCTTTGTTGTAGAACTAAAATCTCCTTTAACAATAATAAACCAAAGATCTATATCTTTTGATTTTACATATGTTTCAAAACGGTTTTTCCAATAGATAAATCCATTGGTTTCAAAGAGTGGTGGTCTTTGCATAGATTGCCCTTCTTTAAAGTTTTAGAATCCATGGATCGTTTCAAGTTTATAAAATACAAGTTATTTTAGAAATTCTTGAGCAACGAGGCTCTGGTACCAATTGTAGAAAACTAGAAGGGGGTTGAATAGTTTACTAGATTAAAAACTTTGTTTTGAAACTTATTGAAAGATCAATTGATATTGATCTTGAGTATGTTAATGAAATATGCAAGCAATATGTAATGAGTAAATAAGGAAAGAAATGATCAAACCACAACAAGTTGTTTATAGTGGTTCGGCCTACAAGGACTCTTTTTCCTTGCCCTACTCCACTCCCGAGTCTCACACTCGAGAGTTTAACTTCACTAGTCAACAAGCTCCTTTCACCGGGGAGAAAACCTTTACACTTAAACTTACACTATTTCCGACACTAAGCTAGATGTCGAGTTCTTTCCAAGGGTACAACTACTCCCACACACAATGTATTTTGAGGACTAAAATACTAACCACTCACACTCACAAGATTATGATGGTTTGATACAACAATGAAGTATGAATCAACACTAGATCATACAACACTAAATAAAAAGACTTCCAACTTCGTTGAAGCTTGAATATGACTTGATCTTCTTTGCTACAAAAGAGATCACTAATATGATATGAAACTGAGTTAGAAGGGTTAGAGAGAAGATATGTATGAGAGTTTGTTAGAAAGGGATGAGAAACTACTTGGCTTGGCATTGCTATTTATAGCCAAATTGGACAGGAGCGTCCACAGACCGCGGACCCCTAAAAGGGTTCGCGTGTACCAAATTGGTACCGTCGGCAGTCAAGATATCAAATCTTGTCTAAAGTCAACTCTATCTAAGTAAGATTGTGCAAGATATGAAGAGTACAAATCTTCACAAAATATCTAATGAAATCTTCCAATGATTTCCATGATGTAATACATGATGTCAAATGTTGTATTACTATTAATAGAAATATGCAAATGCTTAAGTAGTGTTTGGTTTTAAGAACCTAACACATTCTACAAACTATTATCATACATAATGATTAGAGTCATATCAAGATGTTACTAATCATAAATGTAAATGCTTGAATGATGAATATATTGTTTAAGAAAGCTTGTTTTAATATCTAATAAACTTGACAAGCTTTAAGCTTTTATAAATTAAATTTACTTTTGTCGTTAACAAAACTTAGGCAAAGATCAAAAATATAAATAACGTTTAATGACGATATTTGTATTAACAAATTTCAAGATCTATGGGTTAGGGTCGGATGGGCGGTCGGAAAAGGAAAAGGAGCAGCGACCATAGAAGGAGAAGGAACAGCGGTTGGAGAAGGAGAATGAATGGCGGTTTATCAACATCTGATGGCATAATAGAATGCGCGGGTTAGGAGTTTGGGTCGCCGAAAAATAAGATGGGGAGGATGAGAGATTTGTGGGAGGAAATAAGATAAGAGGAAATGAGATTGGAGGCCGGTTGTGATGAGTTTTAGGTTAGGTTATTTAGTGTTAGATGTACAAAATACCTATAATACCCTTTTGGCTATGTATTTAATTTTCTGTTTTTTTAATAAGCAAAATCCACTTGTCACCCATTGATTGGGTTCTCATTTTTAGAACTTTAAGAAATTCTCATTTGATCTCATTATATATATATATATATATATATATATATATATATATATATATATATATATATATATATATATATATATATATATATATATATATATATATATATATATATATATATATAGGTTTGGGTTATTATAAAAAGTTTCTTATAATGAAAAGAATGAGAAGGCATGTAGAGTAACATGTGTCACCTTTGCCACATCACCATAACTAAAAAAAATTTTTCGGCCAAAAAAAAAAAAATTCCCTCAAAAAATTTGCATCACAGTTATAAAAGTTCTTTGCATCACAATCATGATTTTAGTGTATTAAAGTTATAAATTACTGCATCACAGTTATAAAGTTACTGCATCATAATCATAATTTTAGTGCATTAATGTTATAACCTTGATTTTAGTGCATCATAGTTGATGCACTTAACTATTAACTATGATGCAGTAACTTATAATAAAGATGCACCAAAACTTATTAGTGCATTAAGGTTATAAGTTACTGCGTCATAATTATGATTTTAGTGCATTAAGGTTATAAATTACTGCATCACAATCATGATTTTAGTGCATTTAAGGTTATAACCTTGATTTTAATGCATCATAGTTGATGCACTGAACTATTAACTATGATGCAGTAACTTATACTCCCTCCGTCCCAAAATTATTGTCCACTATTGACTTTTTTAGTCTTTCTACTTCAACTTTGACCATAATTATTTTCGTTTGTGTTATATAATACTTGATGAAAATTATATGAATGTATTGGATTTTAAATGTATTTTTCATTGGTATAATTTTCATCAAGTATTATATAACACAAATAAATATATTAACGGTCAAAGTTGAACAATAAAATTCAAAAGTCAAACTGGACAATAAAAATGGGACGGAGGGAGTAATAAAGATGCACCAAAACTTATTAGTGCATTAAGGTTATAAGTTACAGCAACACGATTATAAATTTACTGCATCATAATCATGATTTTAGTGCATTAAGGTTATAAATTCTTTGCATCACAATTATGATTGTGATGCGGTTTTATCTTGTGATGCAGTAATAAATTTTAGCGGGAATTTTTTTGGGGGTGACACATGTCACATGGCATGGTGATGTGGCAAAGGTGACACATGTCACCTCCACATGCTTTCTCATTCTTTTCATTATAAGAAACTTTTCATTTTAACTCTACCCTATATATATATATATATATATATATATATATATATATATATATATGATAAAAATCGAATAAAAAGACAAATATCCGTAAAAAGATAAAGAGGTTTTTTTTTCAAAAAATGTTCTCGAAAAATTCCCAAAAAATTCCACAAGATCGGGTATGATAGTGCATGAAAACGTTGTGAAAAACTTTTTTCTAAAAGTGGATATTTTTTCCAAAAAAAAATTATGAAAAAATACGTTTGCGCATTAAATCATTTTTTTGTGCATCAAAAATTAGTTTTTGCACCCAACTTCTTTTGATTTTTTTCATCAAAATAACATTGCGCGTTTAACTAAAACAAGTTGAAAATTTTGTGCATCAAAAATTTTTTGCGCATCAAAATTCGTTTTTTGTGCATTAAAAAAAACGTATCAAAACTCAAAATTATAAAAAAAAAAAATTCATAAAAGTTTTATGCACCAACATACCCGATCTCGTGGAATTTTTTCGGAATTTTTGGAGAATTTTTTTTTAAAATAAAATATTTTTATTATATGGTAACGTTCATGTAGTGAACACTTTTAAAATAAAAATAATAAGAACCAATTATAACATGACATGTGTCTTAAACCATTTAAATTAAAGAATAAAGCATTAATGACAATTGAGTTAATTATTTAAGAAAGAAGGGCAAAAAGGTAATCTTTTTTTTTAATCTCTATTAAATGAGCGCTTATTTTCCTGTCATTATTTTTTTTAACATCCATTTTTCCACTTTACAAACCAAATGACGTTGAATTCGTTGATAAACATGTTCCTTCTTCTATTTTTTTTTTTTTTTTTTTGTATTAATATAAAAAGATGAAACACAATAAAAAATTTTGCTATAACTACGATGATACACTAATATTTTTGACACATTTTTTGTGACACATAGTTTCATGATACATTTCTAATGACCGCTATATTTTTTTGACACATTTTATTTTGTGATGTATTTGTAGTGATGTATTAAGTTTTTTGATACATAGTTAGTGACACACACTTAACCATTTGATACATTAGTGTGAATACACTAAATTTTTTACACATTTTTATTAATATATTATAATTTGTGAATTTTAAACGGTAAACTAGGCTTTTCGACACAATTAATTTCGTTTCAAAATGACACACGTCGAACAATTTTTGTGAATTTCAATGACACAAAAATCTAAATCTCAAAGTTAGAATAATACTTACACACATCTATTGATATAATGTGATATATATCATTGGTAATACAAATCTCAAACTTAGATGCGAATAACAATTCCAAAATAAAATTCTGCCAATGAATAATACGAATGCACATCTCCAAATATCAAACTAGAAAATGAGGAATCTCAGAAAAAAAAATAAGTTATCATTAGTTTTAAAGGCTAGCAAAAAATTATCCAAAAACCCAATCTGAAACTGTGCATCTCGAAGCCTTATCGGAATTTAAAGCCATCACATAACATGTATCGTCTATACTCAGATCCGACAAAGGATTCAACGGCGGCGGTTAGGGTTTCTTACCATACCCTATTGTTGAGCACATTAAGACACCGGCGGTTAAGACAGCGGTGAATTTTGTTGATCTTTAACAACAAAATCAAACCATACACGAGACCTTGTATCAAGAATTCAAGATCTTGAATTCAAATATTGATGACCGATGTTCCGGCTTAAGATTCAGATATGAAAAATGATAAGCCAAAAAAGGGTCATTTTGATTAAAAAACAATGAATAAGTGGTAAAAATGATGGCAACAAAGTCGGTTTACGGCAAGATCGACCAGATATTGATCGGTGGGAGGAATTTTGTTTTAATTTTTTGGTTTCATTTTTCTACATGGAATGGTGAGTTTAAGGGGGTGTTTGGCTAGGCTTATTTATCATAAGCCGATTTGGGCTTATTTTTAATAAGCTCCGATTTTGTGGCTTATTTTGAGACTTGTCGGCTTATTTAAGTTTCTTATGATATGATAAACTTATAAAAGCCGACAAGTCTCAAAATAAGCCGTAAAATTGGGGATTATAAAAAATAAGCCGAAATTTCATGAAATTTCGGCTTATTTTTTATAAGCCTCAATTTTACGGCTTATTTTGAGACTTGTTGGCTTATTTAAGTTTATTATGATATGATAAACTTATAAAAGCCAACAAGTCTCAAAATAAGCCACAAAATTGGAGCTTATAAAAAATAAGCCCAAATCAGCTTATGATAAATAAGCTTAGCCAAACAGGGCCTAAGAGGGTGTGAGAGGAAAAAGGGGAAAAGGAATGACGGTAGTTACAAATTTTTATTTGTTGATAAGAGATAATTTGGGGTTATGGAGATAGGTTAAATGACCATGATACCCTTAAGGACATTTTATTAATTTACATTTTCTTTTAAATGAAAAGCACACTTGTTAAATTCTGATTGGTTCTTATTGTTTTTATTTTAAGCTTGGTCACCACATGAATGCAAATCAATATTATATATATATATATATATATATATATATATATATATATATATATATATATAGATAGATAGAGTAGGGATCCAGTAAGAAGTAAATTAAAATAAGAAGTGGTGAGAAGTGACCAAAACCACGCATTTGAGATGCAACGACTTGCATTAGATGCATTTCTATTCATATAGATGCAACATCTTGAGTTTCGAAAGTAAATTTAATGTATAGATGGTGCAAATTGATTTTCATGATTTTGGCACGTGCAGAGGAACAAAAAACAAGAGAAATCACGAAATGCATCTAATACACGTATATGCATCTGATTAAAAGCTAGAAAACATACTATGGGGCGTTATAATGCATCTAAGATTATAGGGATGTATCTAATTTAGGTCGGTGCATCTCGGATTTGCGGTTATAGTTCTTCTTATTCCTTCTTATTTTAAGTAATTTTCTTATTTGATCCTAACTCTATATATATATATATATATATATATAGTGTAGTGTTCAACGAGAACCATTATTTTTGTGACGAACTACTTAAAATCAATATGAGCCATTAGATGTACTTAATCAAAGGCTAAAATTAAAAGTGTCAAAGTTGTAATTAAGCAAAAGACTATATATCTCTTTTTAATTAAATAAAAAGCTGAGAGGGCAATCTAGGTATTTCATGTTTTCCCTAAAACTGCTAGGCTATCTCACTTACCATATTCCTCCTCACAAAACAGATAAACCGCCACCCACAAAAACACATATGTTGCCTCCTCTCCTCCGGATCAATTGTTCGGCATCAAAAAATAAATATCACCAATGCTTTGTATGAGTAAAAAATAAACGTCGCAATTCTCTTTTGATCGAAGTCATATCAATCTGAGATCTACAAAGTTAGTAAGTGGTTTCAATTCGATCTATTATTTGTGTGCAGATGATAATCAATTTTGATTTTGTATTGGTTTTGAATCCTACTTCTAATACACGGGTGGTATCTTGGATAGATAGCGTGCATGTGTTTGTTAATTAATGTTCTTATGTTGCGTTGGCCTATATGAGAATGGGATTATTCAGGTGGCTGTATAAGTGAAGGTTAATGGAAATTGTAATATTAATTTATTCATCAGCTTTTAAAAAAAATAGACACGTGAAATTTATTTTGTCAAAAATCACACATGGTTACCGGCTCCCATGCTACATTTTCTCAAGTTCTCCTAATTGTCGCTCTCATAATCTTTCTTCCAATAATGAGGTTTGTTCATGATTTGTTTAAAATGGTTTTTTAATCTATGATATTGTTTTGATTGGTTATTCAATCAATGATCTAAACGTTTCTATATAGTTTATTTTTTTGGTTTTTCTAACGTGCATCGGTTAATCTTGTATACTATTCGATCGTTCACGATTTGATGATTGATGTATTTTTTATTTTTCGATGTCAGTGATGTTCTTTATCGATCAAAATCTATGAATTATGTAAGTGAAATTCGATTTTGGCTCTAATAGATGTGAAAGTGCGAAACCAACATTAATTTTAATGTTGCTAAAGTCTTGTTTTTAGTATATATTTGGCTTGTTAAGAGGTAGATAATATTAATGGAGTATGATGTGTTTGTTCGTTTGAATCGCATATAGAGTAGTTCTAGTTTTCGTTTTTGTTTAATGATAGTTATTTAATTTTTAGTTTTTGTTTCGAAACATGTAAAAGAATTGGACAAGAAAGTGCAGCGTGCACGTATGTTCTTGATAAAAAAGCATGCACATATGTTTTTAGAATCACGTGCACATATGTTCAAAAGAATATGACGAGAAGTGAACAAATGCACACATGTTTTTAAACGGGCGCACATTTATATTTAACAAGATACTGTACATGAATTGTATTTTATTTAATATTAATTTTGTGTATACTATATGCTTCTTGGTTTGTTATAAATTGTTAGAGGCTACGTGTGCATTTTATGCTTTGGTCATAAATTTCGATAGTCAAATAATGTACACTTAAAACATATATTCAATTACCATTTTAAGAAATAAGTTTGGACGTCTAAATGCAAGAAACACATGTAAATTTACTATATTTATGAAACAAAAAAACACCTATGCACTTGATTTTTCTAAAAAACATGTTTGTTGAAAAAAACATATATGTACTTGAGATTTTTTTAAGAACATGCATGCTGTAAAAAAAAAAAAAAAAAAAAATCCGAAAATTAAGGGTTAAAAAAAACGTTTTTAATCAAAAAAAATCAAAAAGAAAGTAAATACAAGTTTTTACTATTATACCCTTTTCATTAAAATATAAATATTTAATAATACTAAATTCTTATTGGTCTAAAGTGGTTCTCAGAAAAAATTCTGTACAAAATAATGGTTCTGCATTAACGTAACCCTATATATATATATATATACGTATATATATATACGTATATATATATATATACGTATATATATATATATAAGTGAGTCTATCGTCAGTAACCAAATAAATTACTTAACTATAACCGGCATCAACCAATCAGATTTTTTTAGATATTTATTTTTATTATTTAATTCAAAAGGGTATAATAGTAAAAACCATTTTCAAATTATTTTTGTATATAAAATCTCGTTTTTAAAAAATCCCTTAAATTTTAGGAACTAAATTTTTTTTCTTTTTTTTGCATGAATATTTTAAAAAATTCAGGTGCACATGTGTTTTTTTTTTAATTCAAATTTAAATGTGTTAATAGTGTACAATTGTTATATAATTAAAAAAAAATTTGCTTATAAAGATAATTGCACGTATGTTATTATTGTGTACAATTCTGTAAAATTCGAAATTTAAATCAATGAACATTAATATCCTTCAAAGATTAACTATAATATAAAATACAAATTCAAATACAAATAATTAAAAGATATAAAGAAAATTAAAAAAAAATACTCTACAATTTATTGATTATACATGTGTATACTAATAATATTTAACACAATTGTTTTCTGCACTTGTATCTTTACATCATTATCATGATCAACTTTTCTTTAGAATGCAAGTACTTGTTGAAGACACATATGCACTCTACATATTTTGGTGATGACCGATCTTTATCAAACATGTCCAATACCTGAAATTACAAGCAATTGTTATTTTTTTTTAAAAATAAAACAACTAGCAAACACATATGCACAAAATAAACATATATGCGTACCCATATTTGGTTTATATGAACCTTAAAACACAAGTGCACAACCCTTTATTAACTTTTAACCAGCCATAAAAACACATATGCAAACCCACTTTCATTGATTTTTACAAATTTTCACTAAACATAAAACACAAATGCACTCTAACCTTAAAACACATATGCAAAAAACACAAGTGCATCCTTACGTTAGAACTAGCAAACACATATGCACAAAATAAACATATATGCGCTTTCAATACATTCAACTAAAATCTGTAAAAAAAACACATATGCACTTTCAATAATATATAGAGATCACGATTAAACATTTTATCTTCGGTACCTTCGTCAGTGGTCTTCCCCGAAAAATGACTTGCAATACCGAATAATATTCACTCAGCTAAAATTTTTTACTCTATTCCAAATAATACGTAGTACATCTTTTGTTCTTCTTTTTCTTCATCTAGACAAACAGTAACTACCACAAATTATCCCAATACAACATGAACAAATAACATTATAAAACATATGACCCCAAGTTGACTGTTACCAAGAAAATTCATGAATCCCCTACACTCTAATACACATATGTTTTATTAAAACATCCCACTTCATCAGTTCATCGCATGTTTAATTTATAGAATTAATATATTAACATAATCAAAACCATAATACAATTAATATACGCATAACTTATCCCATTCACATTCAATAAACGAGAATATTGCAGATCTGAATAGAGGCGCCACCAAATCAGAAAAGACAGACCAAAAAGGATAGAGGCGCCACCAAATAAAAAGACAATATCTGTGGCGGTTTTAGTTTTGAAAAAAAGAATACTAAGGTAGAGATAAATATGGATTTGAGAGTGTGTTGTTATCAGGCCAGTAATCCTTATTATTAGAACAATTAATTATCAGTGACTTACATTTTGGATCTAACAGTTCCTGTTTCTATCATTTAAGATGATTGATTTATCAGATCGGATGTTGGAGAAGAAGAAATCATCTTTTAGACCTTTCACCAGATCGACTATTGGTATCATTTCATCAGATAGGTGGACTTGAGATTCTTTTCCGGCGGCTGACAAAAAATTAGGGTTAGTGGTTCTACTAGAATGAGAGAGAGGGAGAGAGGGGGTTAATGATTTGTAACTGATGTATGTCCTATAAATGAGCGATCGTTTTTAATTGGTAGAATACCAATAATACCCTCTATTCTCTTATAGAATATTACATGATATTTCATTTAATTACATCTATGCCATAACTAATTTGGACCATTGATCAAATTATCAACGCATGAGATTGGTTCTCGCAGTTCTCGCAATTTATTTGGTTCTGAAAATAACCTCACGCTATATATATATATATATATATATATATAGGGGAGGGTTAATGTGAGATCAAACTTAAAGTTTTAAAAATAAGATCAAGTCTAAAAAACCACTAAAACATTTATAAATAACAATTTTAGCAATAATACACAAAAATATAATATTTTAATACAAATAAACATTTTAGAAACTAATAACCAAATGATACATGAGTTTGAATTAGTGAAACACCTGATACACATTAGGTAATAAATATTCCAAAATCTATAATACAAAAAACTGATACACATTACACTTCTAATCAAAGTGTATCACCTAGGTTTCATATATTTTAAAAAGAAATCTATCAAAACTTTAACATTTTTAGTTGTAGCTAATAAAAAAATTATTTTTGTTATAAGGAGAGTGTCACTTGTCAAATTTTAGATTGATCTCATTTTAACAACTTTAAGTTTGATCTTATTTGATCTAGATTATATATATATATATATATATTAGGGATCCAGTGAGAAGTAAATTAAAATAAGAAGTGGTGAGAAGTGACCAAAACCACGCATTTGAGATGCAACGAATTGAATTAGATGCATTTCTATTCATATAGATGCAACATCTTGAGTTTCGAAAGTTAATTTGATGTATAGATGGTGCAAAAAGATTTTCATGATTTCAGGCGTCTGAAGGAACAAAAAACAAGAGAAATCATGAAATGCATCTAATATACGTATATGCATCTGATTAAAGCTAAAAACACACTATGGTGTGTTATAATGCATCTAAGATTATAGGGATGCGTCTAATTTAGTTCGGTGCATCTCGGATATGCGGTTATAGTTCTTCTTATTCCTTCTTATTTTAAGTAATCTTCTTATTTGATCCTAACTCTCTCTATATATATATGGGAGAGTTAACGTGAGATCAACCTTAAAGTTGTAAAACTAAGATCAAGTCTAAAAAACCACTAAAACATTTATAAATAACAATTTTAGCAATAATACTCATAAAAATAATATTTTAATACAAAATAACATTTTAGCAACTAATAACTTAATGATACATGAGTTTGGATTAGTGATACACCTGATACACAATACACTAATAAGTATTCCCAAATCATACATATACAATAACTGATACACATTACACTTCTAATCAAAGTGTATCACCTAGATTTCGTAAATTTGAAAAAGAAATCTATCAAAACTTTAACAATGTTAGTTGTAGTTAATAAAAAATTTATTTTTGTTGTTAGGAGAGTGTTTGCTTGTCAAATTTTAGTTGGATCTCATTTTAACAACTTTAAGCTTGATCTTATTTGATCTAGATTATATATATATATATATATATATATATATATATATATATATATATATATATATATATATATATATATATATATATATATATATATATATATATATATATATATATATTGTTAACTTGTAATATGTGGATTAATTTTATATTTTTTTTGTTTTTATTTTTATGTCCCTGATTATGAAACAATAGTGCGAGCTTTTTATTTGTGTAATAATATATGTTAAATAATCAAAATAATTTTCTCACATAATGATATAGTTGTTTTGTTAATTTTAGAGATGAGCATGGGATGTGCTCGAGAACGGAATTTTGGAAAAACAGAAATCGAGAACTGGTTTGAACACTTGGTTTTCGGTTCTAGTTTGAGGCTAGGTTCTGGTTGTGGTTCTTTGAATATACTCGGATAAGGGCCGATTACTTTGTTCGGCTAGCATATGATAATTGTAAACTGATATAGAAAATTTAAAATGATAAGATATTGCGTATATTTATACCACATATAATGCACAAACCATATTGTTGAAATGTTGAAAAAATCAAAGACATAAAATTGTTAATTTGCATTTGATTATTATTGAAATTACCAATTAATGTTTCCAATATGCTATAATTATTGAAATTATCACTTAATGTTTCCAACCTCCATAAAATGCACTAAGGGAGGAGGGAGTGGTACCCTAATACCCTGGGTGCCACATCACCTCTATTCAATAAAAACACTCCAACTCAAAACTACCCAATTCTACCCTAACACTACCCGATTTGGAGGGAGTGGTACCCTGGTACCCGATTTTTTTTTAATACATAAAATCACATACAATATTAAAATAAAAAATTTCATTTTTCTTGTGTTTTTTTTTTTTCTTTCATAAAATTTATTGCCTTAAAGAAAAAAAAAAGTTTGGAACTTTTGTTTATTTCATCCTTAGAAATATATTAAAAATGAATGGGTTTTAGAGTGAGTGAAAAACCCAAACAGAAGCCCAAATAAGCCCATAAGTAGAAAGATATATATCAAAACCCTCGTCTCATTGAGCATCCGCACAGGTTTCTTCTTTGTTGCAGTCTCACTTTACAGGTTTAGCAAGGGATTTTTTTTTTTTTTTTTTTTTTTTTTTTTTTTATTTCTTGCAAATGAGCCGTTGAACCTCCCAAACGGTCATTTTTTTCAAATTCATGCAAGATACTCGCTCGAGCTCACAAACCGAATCCAATACCCGATTTCACTACCCGACGAGGACGGGGCGGTGTACCCGCTCGGGTACCTCTACTCGAATCCACTACCCGTGCCCACTCCCTCCTCCCTAAGACATTCGGAAAATACAAAATTAAAATGATATTGTACAAATGAATTAAACAAAAAACCTTTCTTGTAGCATTCATTAGAAAAATTACAGTTATATTTTTTGTAATGAGTTGTATAAATTCTTATAACAAAAATTACAAATTTTTAAGAGTTATTGTATTTAATAGACAAAGCACCCACAAAAGATGCATACTAGAATCTAGACAAATACTCTTCTCAACACAAAACCAATACAAAACACCCCAAAAGGAGATATGATTGGACTCTATTTCGTGTAAAAGAGATGTCAAAATCTTTAGCAATGGTGGGAAGGGAAGACGATGTTATCATGTGAAAATTATTATGGTCAAATACGCGGTGGTTGCAAGCGAGTCTGTCTTGATAAGGCTTGTGATAGGTAAATATAATGGTCGCGGTCAAATTTGTTTAGTGATAGCCCGACATATGTGGCAGCGGTGAATGTATGCACGAGACAAATCTTTGATGGTAGAAGGTGAAGGGAGACCGACGAGTGGTGGTGGTGAAGGAATAATGGGTGTCGGGTTTTTCTTGTGTTGGAAAAAATAATAGTGTAAACAATTTGTTTGAATAATAATTTACGCCAATTTTTTTATGTCTGGATGGGTTTAGATGTGGTAAAATTAGATACCTGTAATAATCTGAAAGGTGGAAGTATAGCCTTTTTCATTCCGTTTTTATTTTTCTTTTTTAATCAATTGTATATATAAAGAGGAAAATAGTGGATACAAATGCTTAGGGCATCTATAACGGAAGGTTTTTGGAAAACTTTATATGTTATGAAATGGTTATAAATCAAGTCGAGAGGATGTTTTTACATGACATGAAACAAAAAAGTTCAAGTTTATAAACCTTTTCATTGTAATAAAACGTATGTAACACATTTAACATTTTTTATTTCTAAAGCTTTAGAGAGTTTTCCATTGTGTGAATATCTTTATATTGTGAAAAGGTTTGTAATTGTATGACATGACAATTTATTAACCTTTTAGAAAGTCCTCTATTGTAGATGCTATTAGAGTGTTAGATGTCAAAATGGCCCATTGATAACGGTAAAAAGATATTTAAAATATTGCATTCTACGTAATCAACTTACCTCCTGCTTTACTGTTTTATTCTTTGGGTATGTCCCAAAATCTAACATGAATATCATAGACTATATTTTTATATGAAATGACGTAGTACTTAGGCTGCCTCCAATAGAGGCCTCGATCGAGAGAAATGATCGATCGCCACTCGATCGTCCCTATTGTGGGGGATCGATCGGCACTAAACTTTCACACATCTTGGTCATGATCACGATCGAGTAAATGGAACGTTTTAATTCTTGTGTAATCCTACTGTTATATGCAACGGTTTAAAAAAAATAAAAATAAATAAAAATTAACATTTATAAATACACAATACAAACACACTTCAATCCACAAATCTATTTCACACAATTCAAACTCAAAATACTTCTCAACACAATATTTAATATGGTTGCCGTCTCCCCCATTCCGTTGAAAATATGAAAATGTACGTTAACAAACAATGCGAGGAAGATGATGTTGCTCGAAAAAACGCTATTATAGATGTTATCAATCTGTTTGACAATGCAAGGGCAAAGAAGCAACTGATGAGAGAAAACTACAAGAGTTGCAACGACATTACGCCTGAACGAAAAGCTGTGATCGACAAATTTTTGAAAGATCAAGCCCGCAAAGACGGCGAGATTGCTGACAAGTTGTGGCGGTGTGTTCAAAAGGTATCGGACAACGTCAACACCAAAATCAATTGGAGCTACCGGGAGAACGAAAAAGATGGTGTAGGTGCATCAACTTCGAATACTAACTGTTTTGGGGAACCTCTGCTAGACGAGGAATATTTTTCCGGTTATCAGACTCCCTCGTATGACTCTGCATGCGGGGAGCATTCAGTTTAGATTTATGATTTATGTATTTCGTATCGTTTTTATATTTAATATATTATTGTTTTTATTTAGTATTGTAACATTTTAATTATTAATGAAATTTTATTTTGTGTTAAAAATGTTTTTTTTTTTTTTAAATGAACTTGGTCGCCCTTACTGGGCACCTAATCGCCTGAAGATCGTTGGAGAGAGAAAGCTGACGTGACAGGAAAAAATAAATGGATTAAATCCCCTTACTGGGCAGCCTTATATAGTACAGTTCATTACATATTACCATATGGCTAAAGTAGAAAGTATATATTTTTCAACTTTCAAGTATACACACGTATTTACCTAGGAATCAGGTTCTCATGATTGGATTAATATAGTATAAAGGGATAGGCTAAATTTGTAACTTGCTTCAAATGTAAAGATCAAGGTTGTCAAGATCGAGATCGGAATCCTACCCAGGATCGTTTTCGTCTTTGCAAGATCGTGATCGTAAGATCGGATCGGGATCTTAAGATCCTATTCTAATGTTATTTCTTAATAGTTTATGTAATTTTATACAAATCTACAAATTCTAGTTCACTAAAACCACAAAAGAAATATGAATGTTTCATACAAATGTTATCCTAATTTATGATTATAAAATGTTTGAAAAAGATTAACATTGTCTTTTAAATTCTACGAAAAATAACCTATAAATTTGTAGTTTTTTAGTTTGTAATCCGAAAAAAGTAAGATTGGATCGGATTAGATCTTAAGATCGTATGGTAAAGATCGGGGGATTCTATAAGATCTTAAGATTGCAAAGATCCTATGTAGGATCTGGATCGTTTTTGCTTTGCAGTATCGTAAAATCGAAAGATCCTAAGATCAGAATCGGGATCCTGACAACTATGGTAAAGATAAAAAGACTTTTGGTTTAACTTTAGCGGAATTTGGGCTACCAGTTTAACAAATTCGGACGTCAAACTTAAGCTTTTATTTCACAAACTTTAGGGTTACATGCGGAATAAAAAAACGAAATTAATGGCTTAATTTTCTTTGAATTTTAAAAATAAGTGTTATCCAAAAACAATGTTAGACAGGCTTAAATAGATTTGTAATTTATTTGTTCTTAATTTTCACTTATACACATGTTTAAAGAAAATGAGTAGTGAAACTCTTTTAATGCGTATTTTTTATATAAAGTAGTTTGTTATTCTTTTAAATCGTTTTCTAGCCATCCTCATTAAATGTATTGTAACGAAAAAAGTATAATGAAAAGACCTAGTTTGCCGAAAACTTTAATGAATGGGGTACCCGCCACCGCAACATGTCGTTATCCTGCTAGTATTTAACAAAATGACTAGTTTGCACATGATTTACTTTTAACTACGCGAAGGTTACACAACACATTTTTATTGCTAAAAATTAATTTTGATGTATTAAAAAAGTTTAGACGTAGGGTATGTTTGGAAGTAGCAATAAGCAAAGTAGAAGTAGCAATAAGCAGAGTAGCAGTATATGTTTATTTCATAAAAATGTTTTGCAAAGTAGTTGTGGTTGTAATTATAACGTATAAAATAACGTAAAAAAACATACACATTAGAATAAAATTGTTTAAATAAATAATAAGGGTATAAGTGTAATTTAAGAGCCAAACGCAAACGGCAAGATCTAAATGCTTTTTGATGAAGACTTTTAGATGAGAGCAGTCACACAAAAGTTCAACCACTAGTTGCTTGTTATCAAACAAACTTTTTATTTAAACCTTTACTCGCGTCGCTAGTCGCTAAAAAAACACACACAAATGCTTTGTGCCAAATAGATGGCAATCTTTAATATAACAGTATTTGCTAAAAACTTAATTAGTGCGTACCAAACACAATATAGATTTTACTTCTATGGGAATGGATCCAGTGAAAAGTGTAACACCCCCAAAATATCGCAGCGGAAGATTGTGTCATTGGGGCGCTACTTCATAATACAAAGTACAAGGTATTGAAAACGACCTCTAAATGAAACGTTTTGAAAAGTTACCATTCGATTAATGAGAACAGAGTTACAACATAAGTTCTGAAGTACAATACATAAATGTTTTTAAAACATATCGAATGGTAATAATAAAAGCATAAGTCTTCAAAATATGCCAAGCGACTCTATGCTCCATGCAACAGCTATCATCTTATAGACCTGAGATAAACATGCTAAAAAGTGTCAACACAATGGTTGGTGAGTTCATAGAGTTTGTTTTGAATAAGTTGAAAAGCCTTTAAAGAATGTTCACACAGCAAAGACATTGTAAATCCACTCAGTTGCAAACTCCGCCCATACAAAACTTGCAACCTGTGTGTTTACAACTCACTGCTAAAAATAGTATTTTAATCATGTATGTATGTATCATAGTAGTAAGAAGTATAAATGTCACCACAAGGGTCTTCCAACAACTTAATTTGGGATGTATCTAATTTAATAGCCTTCCAACAACTTAATTTGGAGCTACTAAATTAATGGTCTTCCAACAACTTAATTTGGAGCCACTTGTGTATGTATCTAATTTAATAGCCTTCCAACAACTTAATTTGGAGCCACTAAATTAATGGTCATCCAACAACTTAATTTGGAGCCACTGAATTGAATAACGCAAATAAGTATAACGTAATCAAGTATAATGCAATCAAGTATAACGCAATCATTTATAATGAAATCAAGTATAATGTTTTGAGTATTTATACAAGTAAAAGCAAGTAGTTGAGCATGTATCTCCCCCAAAAGTTTCAAACGAGTATAAAAATGGGGCTAAGAACTCACCTTAAAAATGTTATTACAACGTATAACGGAATCGATGGATAAGCCTGGAAGTCTCTATGTATAACCTAGAATATGATGTCAACTCTTAGGTTCAGAATAATGCCTAAGAAAACATGAACGATCCTATGTATGTAGCATTTGTATGTTTGTTAATAGAAATTGTTTTAGTTTGTATATCTCGTACTACCGTTCGGGCCATCATAATTTAGAGGTCATGCAGTAACGCGTTAGGAGCTAGGACACTTTAAATCGTAAATCCAACAACTCGTCGATCCGTTTACCCAAATGAACCCTCACATGAAGTTCCCTAGTGTTGTAGTGCTCAATACGTAAAACATGTATTTTAATTATTTGATTATATGATATATTAAGAGTTAAAAAAATACAATAAATAAACTAACCAAGTTTATAAGTATTTAAATAAGTTTGAGTTATATATATATTTACCTTAAAAATAGAATGCTTGAGTATTATGGAAAAATAAAATATTAGCGGAGCTTCGACGTAGACTTTGCAATCTTTGGAAACCCACGACTATTAGAAGATTATAACAACGCCTTCTTGAGAACCCGAAGAAGAAAAGAATATTATAACGACGTCTTTTTGGAGACTTGAAGATATTTGAAGATTATAACGACTTTTTCTTGAAAACTTCCAAGAACGCAGATCAAACGCTAGTTTTCTTCAAGAACACATGAATGTTCTTACAAGATCTATAAGAAATGTCTTAGGTTTAGGACTTTAGATGATAAGAAGGGGTGGTGCAAGAAATTATGAAGGTTTATGCTTGGTATTTATAGGCTAGAGATTTTAGTTAACTATATATTGGGTTAGAAACTAACCATGTTTATTTTACACATGTAAATGATCTAAAGGAAGTATGCTTAGGATTTTGACACCAAGGTGATGACTACCCTCCCTAATTTCGTTCATGATAAGATAGGATGACTTTGGTGGATAGTTTTGGTATTATCTTGGTTACGGAGTGAGTTTTGGTTCCGTTAAATGCTAACCGAAGCCATAAAAGGTAAAACCGGGTATCGTAAAAATATGAAACTTGCAGGAATGATGAAACTCATCATTATACTCTATCTAAAAATATAAAATGGGTGATAAGTCTTATTGGATGCAAAAAAGCTGCTTAAAATTAGAAATACGGGTCAAAAACGCGTAATTCGCACTTTATCAGAAAAGAACGAAATTTCAGGGAAACGACCGTGAATTTATTTAGAGTTGAATAAAATTAGTCTAAAAGTGATATGAGATGTCAAACTTTGGTTTTCGTCGTACACGGGATAACTTAACAGTTATTCGTGAAGTTTAAAAATTACGCGATTTAAGAAAAGGTAGAACGCATACAAGGTTAATTTCTTTATGGTCAAAGGAGGAGGGAAATATGTTTGACTTTTCCAAAAATGTAAAAGTGTTAAAAACATATTAGAAACACGATCGAGGAATCGTTAAGTCGGATGTAAGTAGAATTGTTTAAAACGTAAGTTTAGTTTTGTTCTGTATTTGGGCTTATTTGGTAATATAAAAATAATAAATCTTAAAAATTCTCAAATTAATCATGAGTGATCTAAAATTTATCGATGTGAGGAAAATTATCGAGTTGATTTTTGTTATGCGTGTGATGTTTAAAGCGGTGGACCGTCCAAAAGCGAAACTTTAAACGATGTTTTCATAATAACTTTTGCGAAAATGATCTAACGATTGTCAAACTCTCAGGTCATTACTAAAATAATTTATCCTACGAGAATGTGAAATAAAATTTTACGGATGAATAGTGAAAGTGAATAGTAAATTCTAAAATGCGAATTGTTACAGTACCTACCCCTTAAAAGAAATTTCGTCCCGAAATTTAATGCATCTAGGTTTCTAATCTACCAAGGCATGAATAAAGCTAAATTGCGTACTAGAATAGAACAATGCAGAGGATAAGGCACGTACTTGTTTATGTATTGCGGGCTTCCTTAGTACCTAAATAGTATGCTCGACCCCGAGGTGGACTAAGATTGGCTCCATGGTTTGGGTTATTTCCTTCCAGCATTACGGCTAGAGTCGGGTTATCCAGTAGCTTGTCGTGTGCCCCATTCAACTTAGGATAATTAATTCGGAAGTGGTTTGGGCTGTTACACTCAAAGCATGTCCTTTGGTTGTTCCTCCTATCGGCCGCATTTTCCTGCCTCACAACTGATTTACACTGATTTGTATAATGGCCATATCGATTGCAATTATTACATAAAGGGCAGGGCTCAGACACCCGATGATGATAAGCACATTTTGAACATTTAGGCAATGGGCCCTCATGCGCGTCTCGACTAGAAACAGTTGCCGCAAATCCTCTTGCCCTCTTGTTATCAACCATTGTACCATTTGATCGACTGATTCACCCGCTCCATTTCTTTTATCATTACTCTTCAAAGCTCCATTCCTAACCATCTCATCTGTTAAGGTCACTGCTCTTAGTATCGCACTTTGAATTGTAGAAGGCTCGGTTGTTTTTACTGTTCCACGAATCTCGGGAACAAGACCATTGATGTTGGTCGTTGGAGCACACCAAAAATTATTTATAAAGGGGAGGAAAGATACGGATACGAACCTAAATACCTAAGTATTGCGGTAAGCATAGATCTCCCGAGTTGTCGTTCTAAAGGAATGATGGATTTGAGACACGCGTTTTAGTTCTTGTTGGATGCTTAGATATCGCTAATGTTGGGTTTTTTTTTAATAATTATAGACTAAAAGGAAAATAAAGGAAACTTAAGGCAAATAAAACTAAGGAAAACTAACGATAAACTAAGAAATAAGCTAAATGGGATACCTAAAAGAAACTAAGGCAAAATAAAGCTAAAGAGATAACAACTAAATAACGGAAATTAAATATATAAGAGAAGGAATATACTTGTTTGGACATGGTTGACTTTTAGTGACAACTAATTGGTAATTTGGATTGGATGATTAATAATTTAAGATAAAAAAAAAATTAAGTTAATTAATTACTTAAAAGCTTTTGATTTTAAAAGATAACAATTTTTAAAATCTTACATGAAACCATTTTTCAATTTTAGTTAAAACAAATTTTCTAACTTTTTAAAACAATGTTTTTGGATTATCATTTGAATCAAAATTCCTATCTTAACTCATAATAATCTTCTCCAAATCACTAATTAATCGTCACCTCAAATCAACCTATCACCAAACAAATATATCAATAAATCTACTCTAACATCCTAAATAAACTAAAAGATATGATAATAAAAGTAAACATGACAAATCTAATTGAGCTAAACATGACAATAAACATAATATAAAGAAAGTAAAGAAAAAAGGATTAGAAGGCACCGGGATTGTATTAAGCATAATGATGACGATAACACTACTAAACTATAAACCCCATCTAAAGCTCCATAATTACTCAAAATACTCTATAATACCCATTAATCTTCTACTAATCATCCCAAGCTTGAAACTTTAGGTGAATTTGAGGTGAGGTTTAAGGTAAAGTATGGAACTTTATTGTTTAAAAGCTAAAAAATTGATTTTTGAAACAATTTTGAAAACTAATCAGACACTAATAAGCAATTTAAGAGTAGAATTTAAGTAACCATTTTCATGTATTTCTGTTCTAATTTCTTTTTGAATGAATATAAGAAACAAGAGAAACAATCAAGATAATTAAAGACTCAAGTTATTAAAGAGAAATGAACTTAAATAGAACATGAAAGTGCTTAAAATTGAAATTGGAATCCTCGTATTAAACAAAACAAGACTGAAAGTAAAGTTTTTAAAATTGCAAAAAGGAAATGATTAACTAACAATAAGATGAGAAGTAAATGTTGCAGAAAAGTAAAAAATAAAGATCATCCCCCGTAGTCATCGATCTCGAGTCCTTAAATAATAATCAAGCAAAAACCCGACCGTTGGTAATAGCCGTTGCAAAGATGGTGGGCCCCGTTGCAAGAGTAGCAGGTGGCAAAACTTCTTTAATTTTGCTAACGTTAGTATATATTGCTATATTGCTTGAAGAGACCTGCTTGAGTATCATTGATAAATTTTGCTCCGATCCATTGGGCTTCGAATGTAGGCTCAGATCTTGAACTAAACTTTGACAACACTCTTGAACACTTTTGGCTTTATTTAATCATTCATCAATCTTAAAGTTAATCTTCTAATAATCTTCAAACTTTATCTTCAAAAATCTCAATAATCATCACTTTGCTTCACTTTTTCTCCAATAATTTCTCGAACGTACCTTTAAAATAAAATAACAAATAGACGTAATATTTGCAATTAAAACTATAATATCATTATTTTATTAAGCTAAAATGCGGGTATTTCCTATATAAAAACATGTATAAACGTGATTTCATCACTACCCAACACTTAAGCTTTGCTCGTCCTCGAGCAAAATCATCAAAAACATTAAGCTAAGTAAAAACTGAATACTTAATTAATCTCGCATCTCATCAAACAAGAACTGATATGAAATTAAGTTAAGAGTTATTAAAAAGCTCAACGTTCGACGACGACCCAAAATTAAACCATTATTTTATTTATTTTTATTTATTTATTTTTTTTATTTTTTATTTTTTTTTGGCAAAGTTCGAAAATTTGAAAATTTTGGGAAACATTTTTCAAAAATTTGAAAAAAAAAAAAATGGCACAATTTTGGGGTTGCTCAAAAACAAACAAGGAGGTACAAATGCGATCAAAACCCACCCAACACTTAGAATCAAACATCGCCCTCGATGTTCTAAATAATGGGACGTACCCAACACTTAGAACGAAAAAGAGTATTGTGCAATTAAAAGTGTGGAGACTGGAGTCAAAAACAATTCAAATAATGATCACAGAACAGAAAAACTCCCCTAGTATAGGCTCACGAATCGATAGTAAACGGATAAGCATAGTGGAGCTCAACATCAGCTTCCAAGAAAAATTACACGATCCCAGAAATCAATCTAACCGGAGCAAATAATAGTGTAGAAGATAAAAGCCCATAGCGTTCCATGTCCAAATATCACGTCCAAAATGTGACAATTTCATACAAGTCCTGAAACTTAAAAGAAATATCATAGTATAATGAAGTAGAGAGACTAATATAAGGACAAAAACACTACAACTAGGTTTTACTCCTAAATAAAAGAAAAACAAAATTACTTAAAAATAAACCTAAATGTAGATAAACTACTTATTCATTTTTGAAAACACGGGTTGCCTCCCGAGAAGCGCTTGTTTTTTTATCGAGTCGTTAGCTTGACCCGCCCCGAATTTAATTAGTCTTGGGGAAGCAAGTGGAAGAGAAAATCTCCATCGGACTTTCATTCAAGATGTTTGGATAAACATTGAAGCATATGAAAGTTCCACCCCGATGAGATGCCCACAGCTCTAAATAGAAATTATAAGTTGAGATGCAGGTCAAAATGGTATCCTCACTCTCGAAAGAGTGAAGAAGAGGAGAATTCACATCATATGTGAGAAAAGGAAGGAAAATTCGATAACATATGCAGAGAAAAGATAATGGCTATCCTTAAAGGTGAATCTCACATTTTCCTTAATCGGTAAATTATCATTAAAGCTCTTTGGGTCATGATCTACAAACACCTCAGGAGGGATATACGGAGGTGGGACATGTGCGGTACTTTGTGGGCTAGAATTTTGCACCTCGTCCATTGTCGTCTCCGTATCAGACTCATCACTCTCCTTATTCTGAATATCAAAGATTGGATTATCTGATTTGAGAGTAAATTCAGAATCAAAATCAAACAAAGGATTTGTGATAGTCATATTGAATGTTTCTGAAGTAGAATCAGGAAGATCGAAGGTTTCCTCAAATACCTTTGGGATTGGAACAAGGTCATCAATTTCCTTAAGAGGATTGACTTCGACTTCCTTGTCCCCCATTAAAAAGGTATCTAAAGGGTCCTCAACAAGTGGATTTATATTTGAGTTCTCTTCTTCAAAAGTTTCATCCTCATCACTTTCATCGGAGTATGAAAAGTAAATAGTGTTAGGATGACCTGGTCCTTGCTGGCAATGTTGACTTATATAACTTTCTTTCTTGCCAAGGACCTCAATTTGTGCAATCTCTGCGGACATGTAATCAGAATGATGATCACTCAAATTTGTGGTAAAGTGATAATGGACCTCGATTGTCCCATCGATAGTGATGATGTGTCATATTCTCGATTAAATCATAAGCTTCTTGAGGAGTTTTTCGCATGAGATTACCTCCGGCATCCAACATGATTTTGTCTCGATCAATCATATTTATGCCATGATAAAAGGTTAGGATTTGATCAAGAAGCAAAATTCTATGATCGGGACATTTCGTATCAATGATTTGAATCTCTCCCAGAGCTTCAAATCTGATTCATTTGGCAATTCTTTGGAAATTTAGAATGTCTTTCCTGAGCTGCAACGTTTTAGAATATGGAAAGTATTTTGAAAGAAACTTGAGGAACATCTCTTCCCATGTATGAATTGAATGAGTTTTAAGTGTATAAAACCAAGATTCAAACCGTGGGTTAAAGAGAATGGAAAGAGATTCAAACGGATGATATCTTGAGAAACTCCATTTTGCTTGATGAATTGAGTGATCGATAGAAATTTGTCTAAATGATGGTTCGCATCTTCATCTTCAAATCCATGGAATTGGCAATATTGTCGAATATGCTCAATCATATGATTTTTCAATACAAAATTGGTTGTCGGAGCGATCGGTCCTCCTCTACCGATAAGTGACGGACGATAAAAATCCTCCATGGTCCGAGGATCATGGGGCTCATATGGTGAAGAATCGAGCATTGTGAAGAATTAAACAATATGAGAGGATAAAGAGATAAGAATTAAACACTTAAGAGGATAACGAAGATTATTTTTGGGGTTTTTAATATATAAAAGAAGAGAAGAATAAAATAGAATGAAAAATATTTTTGCAATTATCAACATTTTTTAAAAGATAGAAAAATAAGAAGAAAAATATTTTTGGATTTTTTTATAATTTTGAAAATTTGAAAAACAATTTTTTTTTTTGAGTTTTATATGCTTGCCAAACAGTCAAGCTAAATCACTCAAGCCGGCCACTTGTGAATGGCCGACCGTAATAAGCTTAAAACTGCTTAAGCACGAATGCAATGAGGATCAGGGGAGTATAGTGTTTCCCCGGGTCGTTATGTCCCAGCGAGCTATGCAATGGATTACCAAACGTAAAGTGATCGAGGAATTTGAACGAAAAAGGGATTTGAATGATATTATAACTACAGGAAAAGCCAACAAATTACAACGGCTTAAATGCAAATTAAAGAGAATTAAAAAGATAAAAAATATTAAATAAACGCTATCACTATTTGCAAAATGATGTTTTTGATTTTTTTTCTTTTTATAAAACTAAATAACTCTAAATAAACTATTTTAATTAAAACGTAAACCTAAATTTCCTAAAAACGTGACTTAAAATGAAAACGTACGTTAAGTATAAAAATTACGCGAGTGCGCAAGTAAAAACGTAAAATTTGTGAAATAAAAGTCCTATGAATGTAAAAACAATTTTCCTACGTCCTAATTGACCAAAAATAATTTTAGGAAAAAGCCGGATATTTTTTTTACTTTTATTTTATTTATTACGAATTAAAAACTATAAACTAGAAATTAAATGATAAAAAATATTAAACTTATTTAGAAAATTTCCAATTTTTCCTGAAAACTATCTTGAACTAATAAGAACTTAATAAAAATGAGTGCACTGAAAAAGCTGGAAAAATAAAATATTAGCGGAGCTTCGACGTAGACTTTGCAATCTTTGAAAACCCACGACTATTAGAAGATTATAACAACGCCTTCTTGAGAACCCGAAGAAGAAAAGAATATTATAATGACGTCTTTTTGGAGACTTGAAGATATTTGAAGATTATAACGACTTTTTCTTGAAAACTTCCAAGAACGAAGATCAAACGCTAGTTTTCTCCAAGAAGGCAAGAACACATGAATGTTCTTACAAGATCTATAAGAAATGCCTTAGGTTTAGGACTTTAGATGATAAGAAGGGGTGGTGCAAGAAATTATGAAGGTTTATGCTTGGTATTTATAGGCTAGAGATTTTAGTTAACTATATATTGGGTTAGAAACTAACAATGGTTAAATTTACACATGTAAATGATCTAAAGGAAGTATGCTTAGGATTTTGACACCAAGGTGATGACTACCCTCCCTAATTTCGTTCATGATAAGATAGGATGACTTTGGTGGATAGTTTTGGTATTATCTTGGTTACGGAGTGAGTTTTGGTTCCGTTAAATGCTAACCGAAGCCATAAAAGGTAAACTGGGTATCGTAAAAATATGAAACTTGCGGGGAATGATGAAACTCATCATTATACTCCATCTAAAAATATAAAATGTTTGATAAGTCTTATTGGGTGCTTAAAACGCCGCTTAAAATTGGAAATACGGTAAAAAACGCTAAGTAATTCGCAGTTTATCGAGAAAGAACAAAATTTCGAGGAAACGACCGTGAATTTATTTAGAGTAGACTAAAATTAGTCTAAAAGTGATATGAAATGTCAAACTTTGGTTTTTAAATCGACGCAGAGATAACTTAACAGTTATTCGTGAAGTTTAAAAATTACGCGATTTTAGAAAAAGGTAGAACGCATACAAGGTTAATTTCTTTATGGTCAAAGGAGGAGGGAAATATGTTTGACTTTTACAAAAATGTAAAAGTGTCAAAAACATATTAGAAACACAGTCAGGGAATCGTTAAGTTTGGATGTAAGTAGAATTGTTTAAAACGTAAGTTTTAGTTTTGTTACTGCTGGGCTTATTTGGTAATATTAAAAATAATAAATCTTAAAAATTTTCAAATTAATTATGAGTGATCTAAAATTTATCGATGTGAGGAAAATTATCAGAGTTGATTTTCGTTATGCGTGTGATGTTTAAACGGTGGACCGTCCAAAACGAAACTTTAAAACGATGTTTTCATAATAACTTTTGCGAAAATGATCTAACGATTGTCAAACTCTCAGGTCATTACTAAAATAATTTATCCTACGAGAATGTGAAATAAAAATTTTACGGATGAATAGTGAAAGTGAATAGTAAATTCTCGAAAATGCGAATTGTTACAAAAAGAATTATTGAGATGAGAAGAATGAGAAAAAAATACTAGCCACATATTTTAAATAAAGAAGAAGAAATAATAGGGAGATGCATCTATTTTTATAGATGCATTTCAAATTTGTGGTTATAATTTCTTCTTATCTTTCTCATCTTATTTATATTTCTCATTTGATTTGGGATGATATAAAAAGAAAAACTAAATTGTTTAATGAAAATCGGCCATTTATATAAGGGAGGTGATTTGTACACTCCATAAAATGATTAATACACTCAAACTTATTGTGTTTGGACATTTATACCCTCACAAATACCGTTACATTTTCACCCTGTGAGGGTATAAATGTCCAAACACAATAAATTTAAGTGTACCAATCATTGTGTAAAAATTGTACAAATCATCTCTCTTTATATTAAACTAGTCTCATGACCCGGCTTAAACAAGTTATGATGCATTACTTAACTAGTTGTGGCCATCTTCAACCATGGTATTTTGACCATGTTTTTCTTCATATTTGAAGAATAGAGCATACAAAACCGTCTCCAACCATGCTTTATTTTTTTATTTTTTTCATTTTTTCTTTGAGTGTCGATCAAAATTCTCAATATTCAAAGGATCATTATTCATCCTCTAAACATATAATAATGTTTGGTATACATGAAGCAATGTGAAGAAAGTTAGTCACTAGGAAAAAGTAAATCAATCTTGTATAAAGAGGTTTTGAATTTTAGGTTTAAAGAATATGGTTGGAGAGAACACTTTTATGAATGATGAACTTAAGTAAAATATGTATTTTTCCTTCAAATTTGAAATTCTTTTGAAGAATATGGTTGAAGAGCCTAAATGAAAAAAAAAAATTGAATGAACAACCCCATATTCTTTTAAGGACACGTTTGGTAAAGAGATTTTAAAAGATTAGAATGAAGTAGAGAATATAAATTCAGATAAATGAAATTGAGTAAGAAATTTATTGAATTTCATTGTTTGGTAACATCAGAGAATTGAAATAAAAAATAATCACAAATTTTCTTTTTTATCTTAGAAAAATGGGGCAATTGCATATATACCCACTAAAACTTGCATATTTGCATATATACTCAAAACATGCTTAACTTGCATTGTACATCATGCATTAAAAACTTGTATTTTGAGAAAATATGCAAGTTTTTAAGTTTTAGTGGGTATATATGCAATTCTATTTAGAAAAAACATCTAATTAAAAAAGGATTATAGTATAATAATGTCACCATTTCATTTATTTCAATAATGTTATAACCACCAAATGTTGCACGTAATTTGTTTACATAATTATTTTAGCAAAGTCCATTCTTTAATAGAATTATAATTGGAAGCGATTACAAAGAATCGAACTAGAAAAAAATACATTTTTTCAAAACGAAAAAATCAAAATTTCCAATTTCTCAACTAAAATGATGGAAATAGAGTTACCCAAATTATAATGCTCATTTCTCTTGATTTCTCCACGAATTCCTCTTCAATCTTCCTTTTTTATTTTTTCTTACCAAACAATAAAAATTAGTCAAATTCCATTTCTCTCATCTTTTTTCCTGCTATAAAGCACAATTCTTATTTCAAATCTATCCTCTTAATTTTTAGAAATAATTACATGTTTGGTCCCTATGGTTTACCCCAAATAACAAGTTTAATCCCTAAGTCGTTTTAATTACACCACACGTATCTATTTTTGAAACATGTTGCCCATTTAGTCCCTATTTAAAAAAATAGGGATCATCTGTGTAATTATTTTTATTACACGGATAGTCCCTATTTCCCATAATGGGGACTAAATGGGCAACAGGTTTCGAAAATAGGTATGTGTGGTGTAATTAAAATGACTCTGGACTAAACATATTATTTGAGGTAAACCATAGGGACCAAACATGTAATTTTGTCTAATTTTTGATATGAACAATTGCCATGAGGTAGTTATTGTTCACCAAATAGTATATTGCAAAAAAAAAAGGCAAAAATAGTCCATGTGGATTACTTGCGTTGCGAAAATAGTCCTTAAAAATTGCAACAAAAGAAGAAGAAAAAAAATGCTCGTGATGTTTACTTATTATAGTTACACAGAAAAATTCCATGCGTTAAATCAAAGGACTATTCACGCAACTTAAATTCATAAATGTCCCTCTGCTTTACTTACGTTGCAGAAACAGTCTCAAAAAATTGCAAAAATCATCCATGTCGTAACTTCAATTATGCGAAAAACAACGCCGATAAAAAAAAATCATCACTAGATACATTTGTACATTGAAATTTACTAGTTATCCCTCCTCATCTTATCCTTCTATCTATACTACATATAATAGATAAACGGTCAAACCTTAAGTGAAAAGTTGAAAGTCAAATGTGAGATAAATATATTGTGTAATTAATACTCTTATTAAAATACCCCATTACTTAAAAGTACAATAATTTATTCACGTTGTACAACTAATTAAAAGCATATCTACCAAATTAAAAACAACCAATTAAAACACCTCTTACTAAAAAGTACAATAAAATTTTCATAATGTACAATTTAAATAAGCTACAACATAATTCTAAATATAAAATAATTAAACACACTAAAATAAAAAGTACATGTTATTATACACATTATACAAATTAATAAAACACGCAAAGCTTCATACAAGCTAACAAGTTGATCGTACGTATAGTTTTGAAAATCGGACCGGACCAACGGGTTCAACTGAAACCTGTCGCCACGGTCGGCTAACCAATAACCATCCAAACGAACCAGAGATGACCCGTTGAAACCGATACAACCGGTGAATCGGTCTTATCGAGATCTATTTCTCCGGTTAATCGTCACAGAGTACCGTCGCCGCTTAATGCGTGGTACTCGCTATACTATATATAAAGGAAAAATCAAAAGTAAAAGTGAAAATTTGAAACTATTAATAGATATCGAAAACGGGTTGACCCGGACGCTTCAAACCCGGTAAGTTGACCCGTTTTATTTGACCCGTTTTGACCCAACTCGGGTTGACTCGGTTTAAGTTTCATCGACCCGTTTTTCGGACGGGAACGTTCAACCGGTTGAACCACCGGGCCGAACGGGTTTCAAAACATTATGTTTAATCCCCAAATCTTCAAACTTTTATTATTTTTCGTTTAGAACCCATAAACTTTTTTAACACAAAGCGACTGTCGCTATATAAATATATATATATATATATATATATATATATATATATATATATATATATATATATATATATATATATATATATATATATATATATATATATATATATATATATACGTTTTTATTCAAAAACGATTATAATGTTTTACAATTAAGAGAAAATATATGCCCGTTAGTGCACATTTAATTTTTCAATAGGCTAAACACGCCCATTTAAAAAAAAAAAGGGGCTAAATATGCCCAAATCTTTTACAAAATAGTCAAAATTAGCCTTTTTGTTTGGGCTAATCACATTTATGCTAATTTTGGTACTTGCGTTTCTTTTAACAACGACACCTTAATCTCATCCTTGTTAGTTTTTACACGACAAGTAACGTGTGTTGTTAGTTTTTATCTCATAACTGATGTAATGTTTACTTTCATTTTCATTAAATGTTTTTACATGTTGTTTGATAGATGTTAAAATTTTTGTAAAACTTAGTTATCGATAGTCAATCGTTTTTGCAATTGCATTTTCATCGGTTCACGTTCTATTTTAAACGCTACACAAAACATTCACCACAATTTCACAAATCATTAATTATCTGACGCTAAAAACCGCTGCCGCAAATATCTATATATCATGATTATAAAGTCAGAAAAAGGAAAAAAAAAATTGGCACCCAAATCTAAAAGCAAATATCTACCTATATTATAAAGGAAGAGCTTGTTTTTACTGTGTAGCCCCAAGAAAATGACACATCAGATTTTGTGTAGCCTCAAGGAAATGACACATCAGACCCAAGGAAATGACGCGTCAGCTTTAAATAGTAGCTAACCAAATGAATAAATTACACTCCACCAATTCAATTACTCTCTCACTCTTCAATTTACTATCCTTACTTCTCTGCAACTAATCTCACAAGGTATACTTTCCTTCTTCTTCCTTCTTTGCTTCATAGTTTTAGCAACTTTTTGTTGTTGTATACTTTTCTTCTTCTTCCTTTTTTTTGCTTCGTACTTCGTAGTGTTACCAACTTTGTGTTGTTAGTGACTTTACATTTGATTCAAAAAAGAGGTTTAGGGATGTACGCTCTTTACCTATAGCAAGATCTTTTATCTGTTGTACAAGGCTTCAACAACTGATGTGCGAGGCTTTGACAATTTACATTGATAAACCACATTTCTTCTTCTATCGTTTTTTTTCTAGAACTCTAGAAGGGTTCTATATACTAACTTTGCTTTATCTTTCAGGTTTTGTTGTTGTTGGTTTGTGTGGTCATGCAAGATGGTGGTGTCATGTAACTTATGAAAAAAGAAGAAGACCGTAAGTACTTTAGTTTTATCTCATGTTTTGGTCAAGACCGAAGAAAAATAAACAAGTATATCAAACAAATATATATCATGTTCATCTCTGATATCCATCATAGCTTGTGTAATTGTCTATCTTCATCTCAAGAAAGATGATACATAAAAATTATATCATGCTTTTGTGCAGATTCACTTCAAATCAATTGTCGATTAGCGAGCATTAATCTTTCGTGCCTCGATCTAATATTAGTGAGTCACTATTTTGGTTATTTCCCGGTATTACCTTATTTATCAAGTATCCAGATGTTGTGTGGGTTATTATCTTAATAATTTTTATGTTCTTTCTTTGTGCTTTTTCACATTTTTATATACATAATTAAGAGATGTTTATATTTGTGCGATTGGTTAAGTTCTATGAATTATAGCTATAAAATCTCATTCTTGATTTGAAATAACTTGGTATATGTTAACATTTGGTTTGTGGCTATAACATTTCGTTCTTGATTTGAGCTAACTTGGTATATGTTAACATTTGATTTATTTATCAAGAGACGGTATGTGACAGATAACATATTATATATTATACGACTTTGCTTTAGTAAATAGAGTTATGTAACAAAACTTAAAAGTGACTCATACCGTTTGAATATATTGAGGTTATTTTCTTAAAAAATTGAAGTATGTTTTGTTGATAAAAGTTTGGTTGATGTTAGCTTATTTCCGCGAAACTTTTTTTTCTTTCTAAAACATATATGCTCATCTTTATTGCAAGTATATGTTTAATTGTTTAAAGCCATCGATCATATTGAACATTTATGATTTAACTAAAGTACCGACTATTATATATGATTATATGTCCAGGTACAAGTATGGCTAGCCAAAAACACTTAACGAATGAGTATGGCAAATATGACAAATCACGTATGGAGATTTAGTAGTCAAACACTCCACCATTATAAGTTGTCAGTGTGGAGTAGGGGGTATAGTATACAATATTTTGACTTTTTGATCAAATAATGAGGGAGTAGTAGTTTTTCATATAGATAAATTTTTGGGAATTTTGTAGTTCAAATAAAATTGCATATTTGGACGGGGACCCACATAAATAGTTATTAAAAACTACAAAAAGATAAATCTTAACCAATGCCCTTAGGGTGCGTTTGGTAGAGAGAAATTCAGAGAAAAGAAATGAAGTAGAGAATAAAATCTCATAGAATAGAAATCAGTAGAAATGTGTTCAATTCTAATGTTTGTAACAACGAGACTGACCCGAGAAATGAAAAAAATTATTTAAAAAATAATTTTCAAAAATAATTTTTTAAAAAAACTTATTTTAAAAAACTTATTTTTTAAAAAATAATTTTTAAAAAAATTATTTTAAAAAAAACTTATTTTTTAAAAAATAATTTTTAAAAATATTTTAAAAAAATATTTTTTAAAAATAAATTTTAAAAAATAATTTTTAAAATAATTTTGAAAAAAATGTATTTATTTAAAAAAATGTATGTATTTATTTAAAAAAATAATTTTTTAAAAATAATTAAAAAAAAAATGTATTTATAAAAAAAAACTTATTTTTAAAAAAAATAATTTTTTAAAAAAAAATATATTTTTTTTAAATATTTTTTTTAAATGTAAAAAAAAAATTAATCCATTTCTCCGATTTCTCCACCAAAATAAGAGAAATGGAGCTAACCAAATTACACTACCCAATTCTCTCCATTTCTCTACCCCATTTCTCAATTTCGGTACCAAACAAGCAGAAATTTAACCATTTCCATTTCTCCAATTTCTAAGTACCAAACACACCCTTAGGGCATTGGTTAGACATTCCCTAAATTTATTTGTGACTTACATTATACATATGCATAAAAAGTTTTTATAGCCAATCACTTTTTATAGTTTGAGTTACTTATAAATTCACAAACACAAAAAGTTACGTGTTCTTATTAAAAGTAAGAGTACAACAAAAGTATGCTACTAATTCAATGTCATTATACACAATATTTTGTATTTTAAAATTGGACATCAAGTTATCAGTATTAGTATAATATATAAAATCTAATTTATAAATTAGAAAAAATAATGAGAAGAAGACATAAAGGGTTAGGTGATAGGTCCTTTTATTATTTGAGCAAGCGGTATGGTCTTTTTCGTTTCTCGCCGAATCAAACGTGGCAGCTCGCCACTTCTTTTCTTCCCTCGCCACCATACCACAAGGGCTCGCCAGTTTGGTTTTCGCCGGGGGAACAACGAAGAAAAGGACAAAAAACCTATCAGAATATATGTGTTTGTGTTTGTGTTATTTATGTGTTTGTGAGGGTGGGTGGGGCCCAAATGAAGAGAAGTGAGTAAGTTGTGATTGAGGGGAATTTTTTAGTTAGTGTGTTGGAGTGATGTGGAGGTGATGTGGCACACGTGGGGCCCAAATGAAGAGAAGTGGTGAAGCCATAACACCCCTTGCTCTTTATGAAGTGACAAGAGATGATGTAATAGTTATGATGTTTGAGAAAAATTCAGTAGGAAAGCAAATAAGAAGTCAAAATAAGTAAAAAGAGGTATAAAGGGAATGGGAGCTAGAGCCTCTGTCAAATATAGTCATTAGATATACTCACATGTAACGTAAGTTATAAGATCATTGACATGATATTTTTATAGTGTAACATTAGTTAATTATTTAATTAATTAGTGATCTCAAAAGATTATTAAAAGTTGACAAGTATTCATCCTCTATACTTTGGATACTAAAACGTTTCGGGGCCGTGCTTAGCACGGCCTGGATCACTTCCTAGTCATTTTTAATTCAAAAACATGTTTTAGATTATGTTGTACAAATGAATATCCATTCCCAACTAACCAACTCACAAAAACAAAACAAAATTGAAAGTAACGACTCCAAACAAAAGGCTTTTCCTTTTTGTTCCCCACATCAAATGTCTTGGATAATCGATATCTACTCAAAAATCGAGTTTTTAAGTATGAATTTGAGTGTTAATAGTTAGAAACTTTTAATAATGTATATTAAATTCATTGGGTCTTAAAAAGAAACTCAATGCATTCTCTCAAGTCACCAATGAGAACTATAACCCTTTCATTTTCTTCAAGTAATTGCATTTAGTAATTTGTAACCTAAAATTTATTCATTCTTTCATTCTTTCATTCTTTTAGTGTTGAACTAATTCATGATTAAGATAAGATAACCGAAAGTTAGATCAAACTTTTCATTTTCTTTAATTATATCATTACTAAAGTCAGATACCTTGGCTTAAAAATCATGTTTCATTTGTAATTATAAATAGTCAATTCATTGCTTTTAATGAATTTGACATGCAAAAGCTAAAATGGAAGTAGGCATTTTTCTTAGTAGTTTGTACTTTTACTTGACTTATTAAAGAAACGTGTTAATAGTCCCTCAATGGCACTTAATGGTCCAATACTCCAATGGCACTTGATTGCATCCTTTAAATCTTATCAACAAGTATAGGTAATGTATTCTCTTTGACTATATGTAATAGTATTGGCAGGGACATCCATGATTTTTAAAAGGATATTGCAAAAAAAAAAAAAAAAAAAAAAAAAAAAAAAAAAAAAATGTTGGGCTAACTAAAATACAATGTAAGAAACGAAAGTAGCAAAAACAATTTTGGGGTTGCACATATCACAAAAATGTCAGTTTTGAAATCTTTTTGCACTTCGTGACCTAAAATAGGGTGTAGCCCGTGACACACACGACATACATGTAGATCCGTCCATGAATATTTGTGAAAGGGTGGTGAAGCTAAGGTGAACTATTAAGGCATACGCCACTTCACGCATGAAAGGCAAAAAAGGAGTGAAAGGTGAAACACTTCACCTAAAGAAAATAGTAGAAAAAGTGGGATGGTACTCACTTTTTAAAATTACTTTTTGTTGTCCGTAAATGTGTGTATGGGAATTGTGGGGTACATTTTGTATAAAATGTGATATTTTATGTGATTGGTTAGATGTTGATTAGTACAACTAAGGGCGGAAGGTGTGGAGCTCGTCGTCCACTTCGCCGCCACCGTGGCTTCCTCGTTGTCCCTGGCCGCCACACCACTAGACCTCGCCGTCCTTAGCCGTGGGTGTGCTCTTCGTCTACACAACGAAGTGAATTCACTGAATTCTCTGACAAAGCCACAAACCAAACGGATATAATTTTAGTTTTGAAAACAAAATAACAGCAAAAAAAAGGGTACCTACCCGAGACCAATAAAGGTTTTGATATTCGAATATCAGAAGCAAGAGAAGTGTTTATGTTCGTGGATTGATTAAAGTTGTATGGTGATTTTTTGTTTGTGGAGAAGCAGATGTTGGTGGCTGCAAATATCAATTGTAGGGGCGTGATGTTTATGAGGAGTAGGTTTGTGGTAACTTATACTGTGTTTTTCTTTTGGACTTTTAGTTAGTCTTGGGCTTGACATATTTTTTATTAAGAACACATTTGGATTTGGATATTTTTATTAAGAACACATATTTTTTATTCAATTTCAAAAAATATATGATTAGTAAAATGTTTAGGTTTCTTATTATTAGTATGTGTTGTATTTTTCTTTCACCCCGTATCGTTTTTTTACGTATCGTATTTATTTTTTCTTATTATTATGCTGTTAATGTATTTTAATTATTAATGGGGACAATTTCAACAAGATAATCCAAATAATTAGTTTCGTTATAATTTGATGTATTTCTTGCGTATGTTTTTTTTCGTATCTTTATTTTGTGTTTCGTACGTTTTTTATTAAGTTATGTATTGTATTTTTATTTTGAATGAAATGAATTTAGGGTGCGTTTGGTATGTACCTATCGGAATGGATCTATGAATTTCATTATGATTAATGATGTTTGTTTAGTGGGCCCGGGAATGAAATGAGTATATAATAGTCATAGATTCATTACATACCAATTTGGTCTATGAAATGCATTCCCGCGACCCCTCTCTTTTCCACTACAAAATTCAAATATCTATACACTTTTTCATTCTATATTTTATCAACCAAACATAAACAATCGTAATGATACACTTTTTCATATCCATTGCCATTATACTTCATACCAAATCCGATACCCATTATGATTCCTACAAACAAACCAAACAGGCCCTTAGTTTATTTGGAAATGAAATTGAATAAAAAAAATAAAGTGGTAGTGGTGGGCCCCAAATAAAGAGGTTGAGGTTTGTTATGAGTGAGGGAGGGTTTGTTGTGGTTAGTTGTGGAGAAGTGAAATGTTGATGTGGCGCTGAGGTGACACTGATAAAGATGGGAGGCTTGTTATGACACCTTGCCCTCTAAAAGGTAAAGATAACGCCGTATGTTCAAAAGTTGTGGCAGCTCAGGTGAAATTAAAAGAAAGTTGATCAAGACGCTTATCCTTATTACCTCTTCACGTTAGCTTTTTAAGGAAACCAAAGGCTCTTTAACTTAAGCATGCAATGGCCGAATAAAATCTAGCCTAAAGTAAGTACATCCGATTGTAGAAACTAAGGTCGGAAGGCATAGCCTCACTCACCATACACATCAATGGCACATACACCTCAGCTTTCTCTCCCTTTTCTCTTTCGCTCACTTTCACTCACCTTTATACGGATAAGGGACTTACTTTCACTCATTTTAATTTTTAGGGTCATTTGCATATATATCCTTCCAAAGATGTAAAATTGCATATATATTGTTGGGTTTTACTAATCATAACAATTATAGAAAACACATAAACATCATCAAAGCATGCAGCGGAAGTAATAGGAATAATATTTGTAAATTAATTAACCGAATTAAAAGAATATGCGTACCTTTTGCGAATCAATGCAATTAGGGTTTATAAAAGCCCCAAATTAAGATCAAGTACCAAGAAACCTTAAATCCTAATAAATTAGGGTTTAATATATTCGACTACACAAAAAGTCGAACACCCAAGTTACCAACACAAGTGCATTGGCCCTTCATTCTTGTACACACGTATTAGTAGCGAATCAATGAGAAAAGCTAGGTTCTTGATTACAATAGATTAACCAAACACCTTTGTTATGCTCAAGGTCACTCGCAAATCCCTTACATGGGGTTTTGCTTCGTCGACCTAAGAACAAGAGGGAAGAAAGAAGAAGTTTGGCCTTCTATTGAAATCTAGTGTCCCAAAGGATGAATACATGGGGATGTATTTATAGCCTTATGGTAGGTGTCAAGATTACTATAGTTTCCGATGTGGGATTCTATATTTTTAGGCAAAAACAAGCCCAAAAGGGTTCCTAAAACCTTCTCTTGGCTTGTTAACTTTTCTTCATATCCCGTTGACATTTAACGACCGATAATCAAAACTCGTTAAATATTAACTATCGTTAAGTATTTATTTGTAATCAATAATTAAATATTACATTTAATATATTAATTATTATTTACATTGATTCTCATACGTAATGTGTGCAATCCCGAAGTCTCGAGTTCGAATCCGGTCATACTAATATTAATTTATATCCATAACCTTTCATATATCCTTGGCATGCATAAAAATCATTGTACTATGTGCATCAAAAATTTGTACCAAGGATATATATGCAATTATTCACATTTGGAGGGATATATATGCAATTCCCTCTAATTTTTATTACTTAAATGTTTTTTTTAAAACTTACAAATTCAAAATTCAAATTTAAATTCAGATACTACAGTGTAACGAATACAAAATTTAAATTCAAATTCAAAAATTTCCTTATATATATCCACACTCACAAGCCATACACACACACACAAAATTTCTTACCAAATTCTGTCAATAATGTCTAAAAAAGACTTCGGCCAACAATTTCCCGAACAAAAAAACTTCGGCCAATAAATTAATGAAGATGAACTTTTAAGAGAATTGGAGGAAGCTGCTCTTGAGGAAGAAGCAGAAAGAGAACAAGCCGAAAAGGAACGACTTATGCTTCAAGATGAAGAAGTATTGATAGAGATGGAGGAAGCTGCTCGTAGGGAGCAAGCAAAAAAGGAGGAAAAAGAATGTCGAGACAGAGAATTCGATGCTTTGTATGCAGAGTGGGATGAGAGCATATTTGAAGGTTCGTCTTCGTATGCTTATGACGATGGTTACGACTCCAACAACTCTCAATCTTAGGATCACCCAGATTATCATTACTTTTTAATCTATATATTTTATTTTATGTATCGCGGTTTAATTTCCTATGCAATGTAGCCTCCTTTCTTTATGTAATGAATAAAAGTTTGTCCACTACTTGGGTGCTTCATACTCTCAAATTAAAATACAAACTATACATATATATATTTTTAAATGGGGTAGTGGGGAACTTTTTTTTTTTTTCTTTTATTATTTTTTTTTATTTATAAACAAACCTAACGGATACAATTTTTTTGCACACAAATTAACTAGGTGACTTGGTCACCTTAATTTGCCTTGGAAGACGAAACTCGCGCGTGACAAGAAATGATGTGCAAGGTGACTCGCAAGTGAGGCAAGGTAAGGTGACTCATTTTGTTTCCCTTGCCGACCCACCTAATTTTAATTAATAAGCAGGTATATTTGACCGATATAGGACCAATCTCATTAAAATACCATTCCAAAAATGGGTCTATATACCAACCGAGAAAGGTCAACACTAAAATCTTCCCCACAAGATTTCATTAGATTAACATAATACTTCCACTAAAGCATAGAAAATTTTGGTTGGACTTAATATTTTAAAGATTATTTCACAATTAATAAAGTTGCTATCTGTAAATTATAAGATAGAAAAAACTCATACAATTACACAGCTGACGTAACATTGATTTAGCAATATCTGTGACAATAATTACCAACGAGAACATGCCCTCTTATAACGAAAGAAATAATAATAATACCTAATTCTGACGATGCCATATGCAAAAAACATATAATGTAATAGTCGAGATCAAATAAGAAAAATAATAAAAATAAGAATGATGAAATGTACAAAATATATAAAATATCATCATATAATCATATAAGCAAATATACAAAAGATCGATGGAATCAATAAAAATTTCCGTCACTAGAATAAAATCTAATCATATCCTTGTCTTTCGTTGGAGCATTGAGTAGGGCTGAGCATCAAAGGTCCAAAACCGAATCGGACCGACAAAACCGACCGAACCGACAAAAACCGAACCGACCCGACAGCCCGTCGGTTCGAATTCATGTTTTACATGTTTTCGGTTTCGTTTCGGTTCGACCCAAAACCAACAAAAACATACCTAAATACATCTAAACCAACCGAGGCCGATTAAAACCAACAACCTAATCTCCGGCCTACGGTTCTGTTTAGGTTTCAGAATTTCGCTTTTAGGTTTTTCTGGTTTGTCGGTTGGTCGGTTTTGGATCGCAACCTACTAGCATTGAGTATAGTTGGTGCTACGGGTCTCGTGTCATGGAAAAAGTGTTGCCACCTCAGCACTTATCCAATAACACCATAATATATCACTTAACACAAAATACACATCCTTTATATAAAAGTGGTGTCATGCGTAAAAGTAGTGTCATTGGTCCACACGTACCCCAATAAAGCACAAATATAATAAAAAAAAGAGGGAAAAACTCACAACGTGGAGTCAGTTGGTGACTAGCGACACATAAAAACGCTTGGGATAGTGTGGTGTTTGGCGCCATGGTGTCGACCGGATGAAAACGAACTGTACAAAATGCTCTCTTAACCGCACCTAGACTCATGGAAAAAAATTCCTTACCTCTGACATTTTGCCCCATTTCACTTGCCATGTAGTCATTTCGCCCATTTTAGAAAGAAAATGAAATCTCTTGTGCATGTTCCTATGGGTTGGCGTGGATTTTTGTCTAAGCTTTGATTAAAATGTGGGTGTGGGGTGTGGGACGGATCAACTTTCTTGTTTTTTGATTGACCAAAGGTAGATGGTGATAGATGATGGTGTAGGTTGATTATCATTAAAAGGGAATGGTGGGTTTTTGGGATTTGAAGGAGGCGTGGTATGGTTACCAGGAGAGGAAGAAATGATGCGCAGTAAGGCATTCGAGGTCGAGAAAACCTCATTTTCTACGAGCAAGTTTTTCAACCCTAGCAAATGATGAACCTAATCGTTGTAGTTTAGTATGGGGTAAGCCTGGGTTGATATCGCCTTCGGGGAATAGGAATGTTAGAAAGAGATTTATGACGAGAAGGTGGGGTTGAGGATGATTCTTTTTATTCTTTTTATATTTTTTTGAAAGCAAAGGTAAATATCTCGGGGTATATGATTGGGGGGGGGGGGGGGGGGGGGGGGGGGGGGGGGGTGGTACTTCTACTGATTCTACTACTTTAAGTAATTATCTAATTAACTATGGATAGATTATGTTTAACTGAGGTGTGCTCGTATGGTGATTAAAGATGTGTTCACTTAGACATTATCACTCCATAGTTATCTTTTATTGGTCGGTTGAATTATCACGCCCTTTATTCAACGCTGCTGTATTTCTATTAGTCGCAGGGCGCTAGTATTCCCTAAGTTCTCGCGAATGTATCTCCTATGTAATGCACCTGCCTATTAAGTATAATACTATTTTCTAATACCCTAATCGCCCCAAAGTACACTCACACGCTAATAAACAACGAAAGCCTAGTTGCACTCCTAGGCTTCTATCAATTAAGACAAGAGACAACCTAACAACAATCAATAACTAGGTTTCATAGATCTAAGCAAACACACAAGTAATTTAGCTAGACATGTTAAACAAGCAAGCATACACACAATCAATTGAACATGGGGTAGACATAATGATAAATTGAAGATATGAATTAAGATATAATCAACAAACCATTACAAATGTTTTTGGTGTGATTGAAACCCTCTAAGTTGCTGAAAAAAACCTACCTAAACCCTAGAATCGGACATAGGGTTTAGGGCCTACAAAAAGTGAAGTAATAATGTTATATTTATAGGCAGATTTTCTGTCGGCAAAGGGTGACGGCGTCAGCTCGATAGAGTGACGGCGTCACAAAGACTTTTTCAACAAACTGTAGATTTTCTCGTTCCGGTCGCATGGGCTTTTGAATCACCTAAATCCGAGTTCGTATGCAAAAGTTATGGCCAAAATAGTATCAGCTACTTCGCACGCATGTTGTGATAGTCTTGATCAGCTTGTGACGGCGTCACTTTGTGGTTGTGACGCCATCTGGGTTGCATGTGACGCCATCGTGGAAAAAATCTGAAGCGTCTGGCGAAGAATGAAAGTGTAACGACCATGTTTAAGATACACATGACGCCGTCAGGCTTTAGAACCAAAGTTTCACCTGAGCTGTCGCCTTGGTCTTTTCTCAAAATCTTCAACAAGTGACGGTGTCGCCCTTTGGTTGGGACGCCGTCAGGATTTAAGAGCAGCTTGGATCATGACTTTGCCATTTTCTTCATCTTTTTGCTCCTTTTCGTCCAAAAATGCTTCATTCCAGCATTTTGCTTCCAGAATACCTAAAATGTGAAAAGGAACGATTTTAAGCAGTAACGGATATAAAATGTGTCGAATTAGGGCTTAAATGACCCCTAAAAATGTATATTTTAAATCCTTATCAAGAAACAAAAACGAATCTGAGAAAGAAAGGAATGAGGGCGGCGTTTATTAGGATTAGGGATAGGGTAGTCTGTTTCGCCAATACGCCCGAAAGGTATTTTTGGAAATGTTTTTATAAAAGTTAGGTAGAATAAAAGTTATTAACCCATATTAATAATTATTCGACTCAAGTTGTATATACTGCCATGTCGGTACTCGTGTGGACTTTTTTTTATTGAGATAACCTCTCGTTGTTGTCTTTTGTTCATCAGTAAATATCAAATAAATAACTTGCATCATTTGATTGTCAATGTCACCCGTTGTTGCATAGTTCAAATAAAAAGCAAAAATTCAGACGTGAAAATGCATAAGATGGTTTAAATAAATCTTAATAAATGATTACTTCGTTTTACAGGTGACTAATGATTTGAAAATTTGCGGGTGGCTACAGTGATGGTGTTGCTAGTGGGTGTGGCTGCACCACCATGACACTACCATTGAAACTAGAGGGTGGTGTTGATGGTTGTTCCACGCCACCATAGAAATTAGTGAGTGGTGGTGATGGCGATGGAGATGGCGTTGGTGGTGGTTGTGGCTGTAGGGTTGGTTGGACCACCATGGAATTATTGTTAATGGTGATGTCATGAATGCTTGATCTCTTCCTTTCTTTAGTTCTAGAAGTTTGTCGTTGGATACTTTTGGGCATGACTAGCTACTTGTGTTGGCGTCCTTGTGACAACCGAGTTTCTTGAAATGCTACGCCAGTCGCCTTTTCCATATTTATTCAGCCCTTCCAAGAACCTCCTGTGAACATATCATAATTGAAATCTGGTTAATCACATAAACTAGATAATTATAGAATAAATGGTTTAACTTTAGTTTCAAACAGACAAATGTGATCACATAATTGAATTTAGTCAATGCCATGTTTCAAAAACCATATATAATTACGTGAAACATTTCAACTCTGGTAAAAAAAATTGGTACTTAGCTACAATCTACTATGTTTGGCATGAAGGGAATTTGAGGCAATTTCAAGGGACTTACCGGCCTTGAGGAGTACTGTGCAAAGCTATTACAGACACAGTGGAATTTGTAGATTGTAAGCCTCAAAGTTAGAGATTATGTTGATGTTAAAGAGGTATCTGAATTGTTGGAGAACAACATAAGGAAAGATTGAGAATGCAGAACTCCATGTCACAAAAAGTCCGGTTAGTATAAGAATTGGCATTGGGTTTTTTTTTTTAAATCTTTGGCTCTTTGCTTATTTGTTTTGGTTTTCTTTGGTTTTATAAACTTCTGAAAAGAGGGCCATGTATATGATTTGTTAATGGTAAAAAAGAGTTGAAGGAAAAATACCGCATGAAATTGCAGATTCACAAAGTTCATAAACTTGTACACTAACAACGGATATGTTAAGAAAAATACACGTTGACTATGAAAAGAAAGTCATTTAGAAAAAAAAAATATCAACACAAAATAGAAAATTTGATATGATACATGATCTATATACTTTGTTATCTATACTACATAAAAAAACATTCGTATTTTTTCTTTAAAACTTCAAAAACTCAAAACTGGGTAATGTTTAATTCTCAAAATGCCCTTTCAAACCTAAATTCTAATATAAAAATGTTTCCTTAATAAAATAGTTGCACTAAAATTCCCACTCAAAATTTCAAAAGAATGCATAACAACTTTTGAAATTTTTTTTAATATAGTTTCTAAAAAAATGAGAAATTTTCTTTTTGTAATCCCAACACTAATAATTTCTAAAAATTTATCAACAAACTCTATTATATAAGACATCAAATTATAACTTTTTTTATTTGTTTTATTTTGTTGGTTTATAGTTGATAAAAATGAATAATCATGCAACTTTAAAAGCTTGCCGCTATAAAATCTCGTTGCTATACATGAGTTTTCGTCTAGTCTTCAAGAATAACATAAACATTTGTAAGTTTTTCAAGTATCAAGGATTTATATGTTTGGAAAGCATAACTATACATGACTCACACTTTTGGAATTCACAGCTACTACAAGGTGCATATATACTACCCTTGGCAATATATTGGACGATGATGATTTGGATGTATGGACCATAAGATTTAATTCCAAGGAAACTTCATGGAAATTTTGTTGTGGAAATTGAAAAGAAATGCCACAAGTGTAGATAACTCTACGGCATTTAGGAGAGTAACAAATCGTGTATGCATTTAGTAGAGGGAATTCTTTTAAGATTAAAAGAAAACATCCAACCATCCATCCAATTTTAATCCAAATGCTCACATTAGATCTCTATTCTATTGGAAGTGCAAACTTGTCTAGCATATAAGCAAAAAAAAAATCAGCCCCCATTCATTCTCCCAAAAAAGAAAGGTTTTTTCTCACTAAAACACACACACACACACACCCCGAAAACTGATACGAACCGGATGCGATAAAAAGATATAAAAACAATAAAGATAAAATAATTAACTTTCGAGAGGTCGAATAAGCTCTCCCAATAATGATATCATATCATTAATTCATTCATAATTCAACATGCTAAAGATTACAACCTAATGTGCTATTTAAAGGACATCATAGACTTGTCATAATATTATATCTTTCTCACCAAGAAAATAAAATTAAAGGAAATTAGATAAACTAGTTAAATAAATAAATAATAATAATAATAATAATAATAATAATAATAATAATAATAATACAGGTTCGTAATACTCCCGCCCCCAAAAACACTTTATAATTAAGGTGTTGCTTAAAAATGTTGCCTTGGTTAATTCAGTCTATGTTCTTATTTGTATCCCTTTTTTGGCTCCAAGTGCATGTAGTATTTCTGATATATCTTTGTGAGTTTTATTATGCAAGCTTGTAATTGTTCACGGGAACCAAATCTTTCAAATCCAAGATCAAGAGAGGTACTTGGTTTTTAAGGTTTTTAGTTTGGACACATGCAACCACAAACTTATTCCATAAAATCCTAGGCTTTACCTTCCCGTGAGGACTCTGTGGATTTAGTTGGACCCCATGAATGGACTTGTCCTTTGTGATTAATCTCTTCATTTATCGCTAATTTTATCGATTTGTGAAACTTTTCAAACACCAATGAGAAATCTGGACGCACCTATGTAAAAATTCATCTCGTGTAGATTGCAACAACATTAAGTATGGTTGGAACCGTTTCACCATCTCTTCGATTTTAGTTAACTCTTCTTCTATGTCATTCCTTTTTGTAATGAGCATTAAGTTCGGTCCGAGAACAACAAATTTATGTGATGAATAGTAAAACCCGACGTAAACAGTAATTTATGCCAATGATCATTATTTTTTTGTTACTTTTTTTGTAATATCTCAAAATTGATACGAACCAGATATGATAAAGAGATAAAACAAAATAAAAACAAATAATTGACCTTTGAGAGGTCAAATAAGCTCTCTCAATAATGATATCAAATCACTAATTCATCCATAATGCTATTTATAATAAAGATATCCTAGACTTGCCATAATATTGTATCTTTCTCACAAAAAAATATAATAAAAGGATACTAAATAAACTAATTAATAATAATATAACAATAGTAATGCATGTTCGTATAACAGACACACACAAACCACACCATATGAAAATCACAATCAAAACGACTCCAAACCTTTAATAAACTGAGGATTTCACCATAATCATTATTATTGATCGTAATTACACAAATTTACAGGTCAGAATTGGTTCTTTTAAATCCAAACATAGTAAAAATCTATTGAATTGATGATAATCAATTAAACTAACAAAATTTGAAAGAAAACGTGGTTGTTGATTAACAAAATCACGTTATGGATGACAAAAATTATCTTGGGGATGAGACATGTTCAATTTCAGATCTAGAAGAAGATGTAGTTATTGTACCATGTAAAATCACACGTGATTTTGCTTTTTTATTTGGTTTTTAAAAAGTGCAAATCACACGTGATTTAGTGCTTTTGATTGTCAGATGAATCACATTAAATAAGAATCATATTTTTTTTAAGGTACTACATAATAAAGGTCTTACGAAAGGAGAAACTTTGATGAATGCAAGAGAAAAAATGAAAGCAATCAATGTTAGTTTGAAGCTGAAGAAAAACCGTGGATGTTGTGAAGAGATGACTACAAACATGACTAATACTTGAAAATTGTTTTAAATGTATCGTTACCATGTTTTAGCACTAAGTTTTGTGTATTGTATTTGTATTGATTGAGTGAATTGTAATATTTTGATATTTTTTTTTTAAATGGCAACACACTTGAAATCCGACCCCTTAGTTAAACCATCCCAACGGGCATAACCCGGGACCCGAACCGATAGGAGAGACTCACGAAAAGAAACCCCTAGAACTCATGTATTCGCACCAGAAGGAAAACCTGGATCCCCTAGAACTCACGTATTCGCACCAGAAGAAAAACCTGGATTTTTTTCTCTTGCGAAACTCGAACCCTGAGTAAAACCTCCCCCATGCTTCAGAAGGAGCTTAAGTGACTAACTGAGCTAAGTGAGTTGATTTATAATACTTTGAATAAAGTTTGGTTGGATATGAACGTATGTGATACTTTATGTACTTTTTTTGGCTAAATTACAAAAACATGTGTAATTTGTATGCATAATCACTTGTGATTTTAGCCTTTTAGGTATAAATAGCTATGATTGTCGAGACAATAAAATGTTATTTTTGCATTTATATATCTCATGTAGATAAACCTTGAATATGTAAAATAAATTAATTGTACTTTAGCTAATTCAATAAATTAATTGTACTTTAGCTAATAAATTAAAAACACACAAGTTGAATCGCGTGTGATTGTGTGTTTGAGAGATGATGAGTTAAATGAGCTTGACGTAATGACAATTTTGCCCCTCAAGTATTATCAGTTTTATTTAATTAACTCTAAAAAAAAAATCAGAGATAATTTAGACCATTGAATCAAAAAAGATTAAAGAATAGGAATGTGTTTATTTGATAACTAGTTATAATACCCGTGCACGCACGAGATTTTTTCTAAAAATTTTAGTTATATACTATTGTTGGTTAAAAAAACAAATAACTTTACAACATGTATTATTGTCGGTTACATGTCGTAATGGTTTTAGTTTATTGAAGTTTTCATAATGTATATGAAAATTTTCATAATAATTTTTGAAGTTTACATATTTTTTTATAGAACCGAAATAAATAAAATTTTCTTAAATTCTTCATGCATTGCCTAATTAAAGGAAGTTCCTGAACCACCTTAAACAACCCAACAAATAATCCAATAGTTTAAATACTATCACATGTTTAGTTTTACCCTTCCATGCGCCATGATTGTAGCTTGTCAAGAACATAATTAGTGATAGAACCGATTCAACCCAATATCCTTTTTAGTAAAAAGAGAACATTTAAATAGGATAGTCAATCTCCCATTGGATTGTTTACACACCATTCATTTTGAATGCTTGTAGAAGAAATTGTGACTAATGCTACTAATGGAAAAACAAAAGTTAAAGCGCTTTGTTCAAACTAAAAGTATTTGATTAAGGATAAGCTTGTATGTGTGAAGCTTTGTTGTAGTTGAAAAATATTAAAGATAAGAGTAGGAGATATTATAAAAGATCAACTATATCGTCTTCCCCCGAGTCATTATCAACATTATTTTCCCTATGACTCCAAGAAATTATGTAGTGCCTCCTAAGTCCTATCGATAACTTTGGATCTGCTTATCCCAGCTATTTCTGAAGCTGAATATCCTGTAGTAGCATATAGGCCTTTTAGTGGTCCTCCTATTTGCGTCCACTACCACTTGGATCAAACATCTACAGTAACACAAATAAACAAACAAATGCAATATATATACTTATCATACTATATAAATTCAAAATTTACTCCCGACACACTTCCATACCACAAAGTCTTCTTATGATTATTATCATAATAAATTGAAAACATCTTCTTCATATTGTGTTACGACTCATTTAAATCAATAATAGTCATTGGGGTGTTTTTTGGTTTGTTGCTTTAGGGTTCTACACACATCAATTTAAGACATTATCAACATAATAACATAATCAAACAAAAAACACATTAAAAATCATAACTTTTAGTCATTTCTGAAACATATATATCTATCACCTCGTCTCCTTTGCTGCCAAGCTAACCACAATTTTTTAATATAAAACATTCAGGTCAATCCCTTCTTTTAGAAAAATAACAAACCATCAAACAATGTTTTAGGGCTCGAGTCACTTAACAGATAATATAACAAAAACTTTTAGACGAATGTCAATACCTTTAAATGTCAATGATATCACAACAGAAAAGAATGGGTATTGCTCAAATTTGAGACAATGAACCAATATTTTATCTTCTTAAGAGCCTTCCTCTATTGTTGTATTTCATGAGCAAGGGCCACTAATGAAAAGGTTCCAACATGTCCACTCACTGTAATTGTTGTTGTAGTAAAGACCTGATTTAATTTTATTAGTTGCAGCCTATAGAGCACTTGCTTGATGTATGTCGCCTCCACTTGGTTGAGGTTACAAAATGTCCAAGCTCGATTCTGTGTGATGATCATCCGCTTGAGCCGACCCTATACTTTTTGGGTCCAAAGTTAGAAAAATATTTTATAAGTAACTTCCATCTGCCAAAAGTACTCTTTTATAAAAGAAGCAATCCAAAGTTGCTAAGAAAAAAGCTTATTTTATCTTAAATACGCAGATATGCATGAGCACATTCTTCGTCAAAACACTTAAAAGTCGGTCTTAACAACGCAATAAGCATAAGCTGTTTATAAGGATGTTTGGTATTGCTTATCTGCTTATTAAACTTGACTTACTAATTATCTACAAAAAGTGTTGTGCGTGACGCATTCCGATGCATATATAGATTTACGCATTTTGACACGTTACTCAACCCACTCATTTTACGATATGATACTGATGAGTATCGAACATGATCTCTTAGAGGGAAAACTTCGAGTTTAAGTTGTTTTCTAAAGCATATAAGAGATATGTAAGCATATCGGAATAAATAAAATTTTCCTATATTATCCATGCATTGCCTAATTAAATGAAGTTCCTGAACCACCATAGACAACCAAAAAACAATCCAAGAGTTTAAATACTATCACATGCTTAGTGACAATATCCTTTTTAGTAAAAGGCGAAAATTTAAATAGGATAGTCAATCTACCATTGGATACTTCAACAAACATTCCATGTTTGATGCTATAAGTGCTTTAAAATGTGCATTTTCACTTTCGTTTTCTAATACTTTATAGATCATTTGTCATTGAAAAATTGAGTTTATATGTAGTTAATATATTCATACTCTTTCTAAGTTCAAGTGCGTTCGCAGATCACAGCCAATACTAAGCTACTAAATATCACACTTAAACAACTAATTAGCAATATAACAACACTCAACAAAACACTTACCAAATCTTAAGCTTCTTCGATTTCGATGCTCCACCGTCCTCCCCTTCCACACCCTTCCACTTTGAAAACGCACGAGAAAGGCTTTCCCTAACCGACTTCTCAACATCCTCCATACATTTCGCCGAATCCTTACTATACTTTTCCACATACTTCTCCGCCCCATCACCACCACCCTTCTGTATCACACTTTTTGCATTCTTTTTAAAAAAAACCTCCGCCACTTTCTCCAACTTCCTCTCCTTCTCCTCCGCCAACCATTCCTCGATCTTCTTCTCAGCATTCACATGCCTTAATCTCCGTCCACCCATATCACGACATGCATCAAAATTATTTGTCTTCTTTTGACTTGTATTTAAAAACAAAAAATTAAAGTTAGCTACAATAGTTAGTTTGTTAGTTACAGTAGGATTTAATATAAACAGATATATTCTAAACTTATTTCATAAACATAACACAATTAGTTGGTTTGTTACACTGGGAGAAGGACAAATTGTAAACGTCACATACGAAGGAGTAAATCTTATCAACTTTAACTTTAGCTATATAACTAATTTGACTCTTGTAAGTCAAACTGGGAAAGTTATGTACTCAACAAAAGTTGGCTTAAATTTTTGTAAGCAAAAAAATAACTGAAGTATATAAGAGTCAACTTAGTTATGAATACATGAAGCTGGTTTCAATATGCAGCTTGAACCGACTTGTAGCTTATTCCAACTTAATTATACTTATTTGCATCTTAGAAAGAACACTTGCTTATAAATGAAACCGTACACTATATGCTTATAAGGTATAATGAACCCGTACACAAATACTTATATCCTTACTTTATCTCTACCCTTTAAGTGTGACTCATACTCCGATCACGTTTAAAAAAATTATAGTATCGTGAATCATACTAACATTGGCGTAAATGCCTAAAGTCCATATATAGTAGTAACAAACTCACTAATGGGTGTTTGGCTAAATATATTTTGATGTGTTTATCAGCTTACGATGTGCTTATCAGCTTATACCAAGCTATTGTATGCTTACCCAATGGTCACAATAACTTGTTAATGTGTTTAAGCAGCTTAAAATAATGACTTTTAGCAAATGCTCATTGAAGAAAATTGTTTGCAATAAGCTAACTTAAACACCCCCTAAATGACCACCACATCTGTTAAAAATATAGCCTAGTATCCACACAAATAAACCATATATAGAGAACCATACCTATATCAGCAAAGTATCAAATATTATTGAAATTTACACAAAATATGATGATGATTACTATTAATATTTACAACTATTTAGAAAATTGCAAAGAACCTCTATCTATATATATTAGTGTTAACTAAGATAACTTATACGGTATTGCATATACTTGAAAAAGTAACATAATATAATAAGAAATAAACACAAAAAAACTGGTTGGAACTGTTTTAGGCAGGTCAAGATAAGTTAGCTTGATGCGTTCAACACTACTTAAAAAAAAACCAATTACCTATTAGACAATGACTATATTAATTATGATGCAAATATCTCACTAACATATCACTTAACTCTTTTGTATAAAGTGATTTAGTTTGATGTAAGCAATAAAACTGTTTTAGGCAACTTAGAAGCTAATTTAACCCATTTGACCAATTTGCAATAAGCTTAAGGGTCAATTCCATATATACCCAAGTTAAACACCATAATGTCATATTACCCGAAACATGCTTTAACTGCATTGTACATCATGCATTCAAAACTTGTATTTTGGGCATTATATGGCATTTTGATGTTTTGATTCGGTTAAGGCTGAGCAAAATCAACCAAAAACTGAACTGATAAACCGAGATGAATTGGTCCGACCCGAACCGACCTTATTCTGTTCGGTTTTCGGTTTTATATAATTATTTTGGTTTTACTCGGTTCGGGTCAAAATACACCTATTCGGTTCGAAACTATGTAAACCGAGCCGAACCGACCCGACCTTACTCGGTTCAGGTCAAAATACACCTATTTGGTTTGCTAGGTTTTACTCGGTTCACGTTTTTACCTTAGTCGGTTTCCGGTTCGGGTCGGTTTAGCTGGTTTTGGGTCAGTTTGACCCTACTCATCCTTAGATTGGATATATTTAAATATAACTTACAATTGGCATAGGTTAAATTACTTATCACTATACAAATCCTAACGAAATGATCATTCCATGTGGAATAAAAAGTAGTTCATAATTTGCTCGGTGTTTAAAGTTGCAGGTTATGAAAATCTTACATTAGCCGAAGATGGACTTGGTGCATGTTGAAGTACAGTAGCACGAACATGTGGATGATTGTCTATGTCGCTGAACTGAGACCTATTAGAATGCTTGATAAGCCCAAGCTAAGTTTCAATCTCTACCCATTTGATTCAAATATTCAAGGCTATGAACAATGCCACATATAAAGCAATGACTTGCAACAAAAGTACAGAACTGATAAGCAGTTTATATTTAAAAAATGTTCACATTTTCAGTTAATATGCAAGATACAAAAAAGTCCAACCTTGTAAACAATTCATCTGGAGTCCCTATAATCCACCAAAAAACTACATTGCTACACGGATTAGAAAAGACCAAAGAAAGAACCCTAATTAATTAACATGTCCATATTAATAAAATGATGTAAGATATATAATATTCAGAATCTTAAGTAATGAATAATAACTTTTGCAGAATCTTAGTATATATTTAAAGATGAGAATTGATGTGTTCCATGAACAGTTTGTCGGTTTGCTTTTTTATGGTTGATATGTAACCAAATTGCATTTTTAACGGTGGATGTGTGACAAGCTACTATTCATGTCAACTGTAGCAGTAGGAAAGCAGCTCTTTTTTCTCCTTTGTTACGTGTAAAAAATGTATAACCACACAGAAAGAAAAAAAAAAAAAAAACACACACACACACTCTCCTCTTCAAGAATTTTAGACACTTCTTCACCTTCATTCATCATCACAAAGATAATAACCAAGTTTCCAGATCTTGCTTCTACCACCTAATTAAATAAAAGAAACTACACATCAAGGTATAGTTGCTTTAATTTTTTTTGGTAATCCGACGGATCCCACAAATGATTTTCATCCGGATCATAAATCCAAGTTACCCTAATTTTTATTTATTTATCATAACTATTATATATGAATTGCTACCAAATTAGAGTTTATTTTGGTACGATTTCCTTGCAATTAAATCAAATCAAATGTTGAGTATCACTTTTTAGTTTCTAATATGATGTATTCAAGAAACCCCTAATTTAGATATGCTATTGTTTTTGCATGTAATTGTGAATTTTCTTGATCGATATGGCTAAGACTTCGTTCAAATTGGAACACCCGCTTGGTAATTTTTATTGTTTTTTCTTTTTTATAGAAAACCTAATTTTTATAATTATTTGATTTGATGTGTTAAAGATCACTATTTTTTTTTAATCTTTTAATATTGTGTTATGTGATCTTTTAATAAAACAGAAAAAGTTGTATTATGTTGAATTGGAGTTTAAATGCCGTAAAAGTATTGTATTTTTCTATAAATTATGTTGTGTTCTTGATATTGTGACAGTGGATAATGATATCTATATAATATAAAATTAAAATATAGTAGTTATATAATGTATTTGGAGTGCATATCATGAGCTAGATGGTAGTACAAAGTGTTAGTTGATAGACTTTCGTAAAAATAAGAAACAAACGAAACGTGAGATCAAAAGTGTGGAAGCTGACTACATTTCAACGGTTAGATTTAAGAGTGGAGGATGTTCTCGAGTGTTTGAAGGATGAAAACATTATAGGCAAAGGTGGGGCTGGAATTATGTACCGAGGAACAATGGCAAATGGTATAAATGTAGCTATCAAACGGTTAATAGGTAGGAACCACGGGTTTGATGCTGAGATACAAACGTTAGGAAAAAATCTGTCACATGAATATTGTGAGATTGTTGGGATTTGTATCCAACCGTGAGAATGAATTGTTGATAAATGAGTGTTAGGATTTAGTAAATCCGGTCATTAAAGAGTCGGTCACCTCAAGTATATGTAATCGTTAGAAAAGCTCGTAGTCGTAGATTATTTAATGTTAAGTAGTATTTTAGTTAAGTAACACCGTGGAGGACGGACGGGTCTTTACCCACTGTATGCCTGATCCACAGCCCGTAGGTGGCGATTTATGTAAGAACTATAAATACTCTCTACCTCCCAAGGTAGAGAGTTGGAGCTCATAATAAGATTTTTATTTCTCTTACTAAAGTTCCCAACCTCTTACTTTCTCTCTCTAAAACCATAGTATACGCCTCTTTGATCTTGGGTTTAGTGTGTTTATGAAATCCAATATCTAACAATTGGTATCAAGAGCCATGGTTTGATCATCTCTTACATATTCTTGGATTTCTAGTGGTTTTAGATGGTTTTTAAGTTTGAAAAAGTTTAGTGGTTTTTGCATCATTTGGATCATTTCTAGTGTTAAAGTTTAAATTTTGGGTGTACTTTTGTGTTTAGAATCATTGTAAGTGCTTGGGTTTTGATTTGGTAAGCTTGAATCACTGTGGTTGAGCTTGTTTTGGATTAAAAAGTGTGTTTTTGAAGTTTTTCTTGCTAGCGACTTGGTTCTCGTTGTGTTTTTCATCGTAGCGACTTGCTTCAGTAAAGGTTAGCGAGTTACAGTGTTAGTTGTTAACGACTTGAGCCTAGCGACTTGTCTATTGAGACAAGCCGACAAATAGTACAAGTTAGTGGATTCTCCACTACGGCTAGCGACTTGGTGAAGTTAGCGACTTGCTTGCAAAATTGTTAGCGATTGTAGTGTAAATTGTTAGCGACTTGATACTAGCGACTTGGATCTTAGCGAGTTGTTTTTTAGCAACTTAACTTGTCTAGCAGCTTGGTGCTTAGCTTATTTGTTGTCATAATTTTAGCGACTTGGTGTTAGCGACTTGGACCTAGCGAGTGCTCTTAGCGGCGACTTACTGTGTAGCGACTTGTTTCCAGCGACTTGGGTCTTAGCGACTTGGGCTTAGCGACTTGGTTCAATAACTCTTTAGCGACTTGGTTGATTTCTGTTTGTAATACGGTTTTCTCTTGATTTAGTAAATCCCGTGAAAGAATCTATTTCCCGGTTTAATCATAGAGTTATAAAATCCCGTTTAATCTATTAACATGTCTACACGCGTACCTACAATCATCTCCATGTTGCTGAGGATGTTCAAGCAACTGGTCAGATACTCGTCCACCCATGCTTGACGGAGAACTGACTACGACTCTTGGGCTCACGAATCGATTGTATCGGTCTTGGAAAGGAAAATGGGGTCAACATTCTCAAATCCATTGATGAAGGACCTTATCAGATTGAGACTACAAGAGATATAATTGATACTGCTTGTCCAATGCATGATCTTTGGATTGGACAACCAAAGACGTATGATGAGCTCATGATAAGAGAAAAAGAGATTCGATGCTGATATCAGGGCCTCAAACATCATACTACAGGGTCTTTCAAAAGACATCTACAAGCTTATCAATCACAACACTGAAGCCAAGGCAGTTTGGGATAATGTCAAGATGCTTCTCTCGGGTTCGAATTACCAAGGAAGACAGAGAATCACAACTGTATGATGAGTTTGAGCACTTCAAGATGAAACCAGATGAGAGTGTCTATGAGTACTACGTGAGATTCCATAAGCTTGTGAATGACATAAGGAACATCAAAATGACCATGCCAAACATTCAGCTGAACTCAAAGTTTGTGAACAACATGAATCCCGAATGACACAAGTTTGTCACCGATGTGAAGCTAACCAAAGGATTGAAGAATACAAACTATGAGCAACTGTATGCCTTTCTTCTTCAGAATGAGAGACATGCTATGTTTGAGAAAAGGATTCTAGAACAGTTCAAAACCAACCAGGGAGAAACAAGTTCCTCAAATGACTCAACAGCCTTTTACACAAATGTTGGTATTACTACCAAAGCTTCTCAAGTCATACCCATGGGTAATGGTAATTACAATCTCATCCCTGATCCAGCATATAAGCCTCAGACCAAACACATTCATGGAAACTTCATCAATCAACTGTCTCTCATGGTCAGCCAAAACATGAACTCTCTTCCACACACCAACAATAATCTCAGAACAGCATCCATCCACACATCAAGCAGCTTCAGAGATGGGAAGGTTAGGGCAAACCTTTCAAGAAAGGCATATGAACATGGAAGAGGAGGAGTTGGTAGAGGATATGAGGTAAATCAGAATAGGGAGAAGGATGGAATCAAGGACAAGCAAAGCCGATCAAATGCTACAACTCTGCGGTGGTGAGGGACATATTCTGAGGAACTGCACATCTCCAAACGTCCACAGAATGCAGAATACTTCAGAGACAATGTTACTTGTCAAGCTTAGATAATGGAGCGCGCTTTGGATGAAGAGGAGTTGTTGTTTCTTGTTGAGGGCAATGCCAAGACATATGATGCTGATGTTGATGAACAGCCAATTCAAGAGATCGGTCATAATCATCAAAATGCATTTCAAGTAGCTGACTGTGATGCATTTGACTCTGATGTCGATGATGAACCTACTACCCAAACAATCTTCATGGCTAGCATCTCACCTATGGTCTCTCTAAAGGTCTCTCCACCACAACAAACTGGTCCATCCAAAGACAAACTCATCTCAGAGGTATCAAAACTATATGATGATGTTGATCAGCTAAAGAAACATGATAAGGTTCAATCGCAGGAAACCAGTGACTCAGATATTGCTAATATGAGCAATGATAATATTGTCCCATATGATCAATATGTGACCCAATGTGAAAGTGCAATTGAACCAAGTGATGTTTCTTCCGCAGTCAATGATGACTATATTTTTGATGAATACACTGCATGTGCCCCTGATGATTCTGTTACCTCTGAACTAAATGCCTATAAAGAACAAGTTGCTATTTATGAACAACGTGCTAAGTTTGAGTTAACCACGCGTGAGCAGGAAATGGATGACCAAATGCGTACAATTATTAGAAAAAGTAATTTTAGAGAAGAAGTATTAAAACAAGAGTTAAACTCCTTAAAAGAAAAGCTTTCTAAAACTGCTAAGCAAAAACAAGAACTTCAAGAAAATGTTAAAATGCTTAAGCAAGAATTCAATGCTAAGGAATCAAAACTTTTGAATGATTTTTCCAATCTAAAAACTTTGAAAAACAAGCTTGAAAATAAGTTGTACGTACAAGGGAATACCATTCAGACTTCCATTGATCACTAAGCATAGAGTCTTAAGCGATAAGCATAGCATTCCCTTTGTTGAGGAACCAAATCCAGAGGTCATTAAAAGGGCTAGAGCTGCTAATAAGGTACTTTATGATGGTAATGAAATTCTTAAGCCTAGGCAGAAACCTAGTTGGTTAGTTGTTGAGTGCACGAGAAAGATAAGAAATCAGATGAAGTCACTAGGGAGAAAATGAATAAGAAGCTAGAAGATCCTGAGTGTAAAAAGAATAAGATAACTATAAAACCCCATGATTACACGAAGGAAAATTGGATATCCTTAAACAAGTTTAAGCCTCAGACTCTATTAACCCCTGAACAAGTGTTTTGGAAAAAGGATATGGACATAAAAAAAGCTGATGAGTTTGTTGAAAAGAATCCCCCATGTAGGAGAATGCTTCCTGCCACTGTCTATCCCCCCAATACCCCAATGCATTTAGTTCCTAGATCAATTCCCACTAAGAGCAAGACCTTAATCAGTCAATATGTAATTTTTCAATTATTTGTTGATTTTGAGAAAACTTGTAAGAAAAGGATCACACCCATTGGGATAACTGAAGGGGAAAAGGGTTTTGAGCAAACTAAAGAATGTTATTTAACTGAGATCATGCCTTTCTTTAAACAATTAAAAGGTTAATTTGAGAGTCTTAAAAAGGGGATGGATTCAGATATTAAAGAAACGGAAAAGGAATTTGATGCAATGATAGTAGAGGTTAGTGACTATGAGCGATGAATTAAATATAATGAAATTGAGAGGAAGAACTTGCATACCTTGAATGAGAATCTTATTTCTGAATGTATTACTCAAGATGTGTTTTACATTGCTACGAATTGTTCTATTAATGCTTCTCAATTTCATGAATTATCTGTTGCGCTGAAAGTCTCCCATGATCGTGTCATTGAGCTTGAAAAAACTAACTCTAAACTGCATGATAAAGTTGAACAGGATGATCATGATAACCTGGTGAAACAATTTTCTAAATTGGATGTTGAGCATCTTGCTTTGCAATTAAAATATCAACATCTGAAAGAAAATGTTAAAACCTCAAATATCAAGACATCCTTGGATGCTCCTGAATTTGACGCAGTTTTTGAAATTAGCAAACGTGATGAACAGATTCGAGCTCATTGTAACACGATCAGAAAGTTGAAAGCCCAAATCTCTCAATTAAAGGGTGAAAAGAACAATGTGACTGGATCCCAAATGCCTCCTCCTTCAGATTCTCAGTATTCTCAAACTTTTCATCTTCAAAACTTTGTTAATGCTTTACAAAAGGAAAACGAGAGTTTTCTAGAAGAAAATGAAAAAGTTAAACGACACTTTAAAGAGTTATATGATTCAATGAAAGTCACTCGCTACAAAAACAACGAAAAAATAAAATATTTACAAAAAGAAATTGAGAATCTGAGGAGTCAGGAAAAAGGGAAACTGCCACTTGTTTTTAATGAGAATGTTGCATCAAAGTCATCCTCAGACTGCAAATATACTGTGACTGTTAAATACATTCCTCCTCATCTTAGGAATAATGAACCTGTGTGTTAATACAAATAAACCGTAAAAACGTTTATTAATATTTTGCGATCTCTTTGTGTTTTGTTGATAACAAATGTAATGTTATCTTAAGTATAATTATAAGGATACATGTTATTTTTGTAAAGTATTTACATATAGCCATTTAAATACAAAAATGTAATAATTAAGCATTTGTTGTAATAGTTTATTAGGATGGGTAAAAACCATAACCCATGGACCTTAACCCATGGATCTTAACCCATACCAAAGAAGACTTGATACAATGTATACTTAGATACATTGAATCTAAAGAAAACCAATGGACCAACCCATAACCCATGACCCATAACCAAAAAACCCATGGGCAAAGAGGAGCGTACCACGGATCCCTAGGATTACACTAGACGGATCCCAAGTGGAAGGGATCCGTGGGATCCGTGGAACAGAGGAGAAATTTGCCTATAAATAGAGAGCCATTTCTTCATTCTAACTCACCTCCTCTTCTTACTAAATCTCTCATACACTCTCATTCTCTTCTAACATATAGATCACTTGATCTAGAGAGTTGTTCTTCTTTCTTTCTATTTGTGATCCTCATATAGGTCCTTCTCTAAGGCGAGATCACGAGCATTATACAAGTCATCCAAGCAAGGGGTCCTTGATTGATTTGTCACTCCGCAAGATTTCAGTAGCGAAGATCTTGTATTTGATATTTCACATATTTGTTGTGTAATAGTCGTGTTGGTTTGGTCCACCGTGCTACGGACTCGGTATCTAACTTTGTACCGGATAAAGTGTAAGCAACGTTGTGAAGGCTTCTCCGCCAAGTGAAGGAGTTTGTTGACATAGTGCTTGAACTCTCGAGTAGGTGACTCGGGGAGTGGAGTAGGGCAAGGAAGGTGTCCTTGTAGCCGAACCACTATAAATCGGTTGTGTCTTTTCTATCCCTTAACTTTATTTATTTGCTTGCATTATCATTAGATCTATACGTTCTTAACATCCATAACGATTTCACATAATATCGAATCTAAAGTTTTTGAAATCAACTTAAAATCGGCAAAACTATTCAACCCCCTTCTAGTTTTCCACAATTGGCATCAAGAGCTAAGTTTATAAAAGTTTTAAAATAAAATTGTATTTTAAAAACTTTTCGATCACTATGGGTTCTGAAAATTATAAGGAAGGGCAATCTATGCAACGACCACCACTACTTGAAACTAATGGTTTTATATATTGGAAAAATAGATTCGAAACATATGTGAAGTCTAAAGATATTGATCTTTGGTACATTATTGTTGAAGGTGATTTTGAGGCTACCTCAAATGATGATAAAGGAAATTTAGTTCACATACCTCATGATAAACTAAACGATGAAATGAAGAAAAAGCTTTCTAAAAATAGTGAAGCAAAAATGGTTTTATATAATGCTTTACCGAAAAAGGAATTCGAAAGAATTTCTATGCTTAAAACCTCTAAAGAAATTTGGAATTCTTTAGTTGTAACTCATCAAGGCAACCAACAAGTTAAAAATAATAAAATTGATTTATTTGTTCAACAATATGAACAATTTTCAATATCGGATGAGGAAACTATAGATCATTCATTTGCTAACTTTAATACTATTATTACATCTTTACAAGCACTTGATGAATCTTTTTCTAGTTGTAACCATGTTAGGAGATATCTAAGGGCACTTCCATCGAAGTGGAGATCCAAGGTAACGGCGATCGAAGAGTCAAAAGATTTGACAATCCTCACCCTCGATGAACTCATAGGCAACCTAAAAGTCTACGAGCTTGTCCTTGCTAAAGATTCCGAAGCTACAAAGGTGAAAGAGAAACACAAATCTCTTGCCCTTAAAGCCAAAAAGGCTTCGAGCGATGAGGAGAACTCCTCTTCGAGTAGTGACGACGAAGAGTACGCTATGGCGGTAAGGGACTTTAAAAAGTTCTTTAGAAGAAAGGGAAGATACGTCAAACAACCGTATGACGATAAGAAAGGCTTTCGGAAAAGCAAAGAGGACGAGAAGCCGAAGGATGATCGTACTTGCTTTAAGTGTGGGGACCCAAACCACTTTATTAGTAAGTGTCCCAAACGGGATGATTAAAAGGCTTTCGTGAGCGGCACGTGGGGAATAAGCGACGAAGAAGACGAAGAAATTTGTCTCATGGCAAATGACGAGGTATGTCACGAATACTATAGTAGTTCATCACTTGATGACAACTCATTGCATAATGAATATGACAAACTATGCAATATTAGCTTAAAACTAATTAACAAAAACAAGCTTTTAAAAAGTCAAAGTCAATGTTTAGATAAAGAAGTCATAGAATTGAAAGCTAAACTAAAACGTTTAGAAAAGGGTAAAATAGCAAGATGTGAATGTGAACTTTGCGTTCAACTTCAAACACTAGTGGATCACTTAGATTCTAAAATTGCTAGAATGAGCACGAACACTTTAGATACAATACTCGATAGCGTTAAAACCGGTAACAATCAAAAGGGTCTAGGTAGTCAACAACTTGATCCATCAACTAGTGAAAGTAAAGAAACAAAATTTGTTAGGGAACTAGAAAAACCAGCCACTGTTGTGGCGAATCCCACGGATCCCATCAAAAGGGAACCGGCTAGTGTACAGAAAGGGATCCGTGGATCTGCTGTAGCAAACAGTAGCAATAACGTAGCTTCTTCATCTAGAACTGAGTTTGTTATAGTTAATAGGAAGAAACCAAATCATGTCACCACTAGACAACCACCTCCAAAATATAATCCTACTTTTGCAAGAAACAAAGATCCATCTTTTTCAAAACCTAACTCATTTAGGAGACCTAATAACGTTTACCCGAAAAGTAACCATCAAATGGGATGGAATCAAAACATGCAAAACGGTTTTCCTTCTCAAAACTTTGCTCCATGGAATGAATACTCATCTTATCCATACATGTCTAACATGAATGGAATGTTTAACACTAATGGACCCATGAACAAATGGGGACCAAACTTTTGAGTTTATTATTGTTTTAGGTGTGCTTAAAGGTCGACCTAGACCCCGATGAATGGGTCAAGGATAGCGGGTGCACGAGGCACATGACCGGCAATAGGGATCTATTCTCCACATATGAATCCATAAATGGAGGTAATGTGGTGTTTGGAAATAGAAAAAGTAGAATCATCGGTAAAGGTACGATTTCTAACAAATCTCTAACCATTAACGATGTGTGTCACGTAGAAAACCTAAACTTTAATCTCTTAAGTATAGGACAAATATGTGATAAAAAGTGCAATGTACTTTTTACCGAAACCGGTAGTAAGATACTTAAAAATGGCATAACCATAGGAAGAGGAATTAGGAAACATGGAGTCTATGTCATTAAAATCGGTAATGAACCTAAAGACAAACTATGTCTTACCTCTATGGATGATACTTCGACCTTATGGCATCGAAGATTGGGTCACGCCAACATGCGACTTCTTCAATCGCTATCATCCAAAGATCTAGTAAGAGATCTACCTAAGTTAAAATATGAACATCATTTTTGTGATGCTTGTAATGTAGGAAAACAAGCTCATTTGAGTCATAAAGCTAAAAACATGGTGTCCACAACTAGGTGTCTAGAATTACTACATATGGATTTATTTGGTCCATCCGCTATCCAAAGTTATGGAGGCAACTACTACACTTTGGTAATAGTGGATGACTACTCTAGGTATACATGGACAAAATTTTTAAAGAACAAAACGGAAACCTTTAACTATTTTGAAATATTAAGCAAAAAGATCCAAAGATAACTAGGAAGTCCCATAGTGTCTATTAGGACGGATCATGGTAGGGAATTCGATAATGAAGTTTTTGTGACGCTAATGGTATTACTCACAACTTCTGGCTCCACGACTCCACAATCGAATGGGGTAGTAGAAAGAAAGAATAGAACTCTACAAGAAATGAGTCGAACCATGCTTAATGAACAATCCATACCTCAAAATTTTGGTGTAATGCCGTTGATACTTCAACGTATATACTCAATCGAGTCTTGATTAGACCAATCTTAGGAAAAACTCCATATGAGTTACTTCGAGGCAAAAAGCCTACGTTAAATCACTTTAGAGTCTTTGGTAGTAAATGTTTTATTCTTAACACTAAAGATTACCTTACAAAATTTGATCCTAAATCAACCGAAGGTATCTTTTTAGGTTACTCGCCAAATAGCAAAGCTTACGTCATATTAAACAAAGAAACAATGAAGGTAGAAGAGTCATTAAATATAAAATTTGATGAAAGTCCACCCAAACCCTCTCCACCTCTTGTCGATGACGAGATTATAGAAAGTGAAGCCATAGTAATAAAGAAAAAGATAAGTGAAGAAGAAGAACCTCTAAGTGATGAAATAATAAACATTGAAGAGTCCAAAGATCACCCCGTAGATAAAGTCATAGGAAAACTAAACGAACGAACATTAAGGTCTCAAGTTCGAAACCAAAGTAGCTTGTTTTGTTTCGTTTCAACCTTAGAACCTAAGAATACACAAGAAGCCATAAAAGATGAAAGTTGGGTAATGGCTATGCAAGAAGAACTAAATCAATTTGTTTCTAATGATGTTTGGACACTTGTCCCTCCACCTAGTAATCAAACCATAATAGGAACCAAATGGGTTTATAAAAACAAATTAGATGCAAACGGAGTAGTGTCTAGGAACAAGGCTAGACTCGTTGCTCAAGGGTATAACCAACAAGAGGGAATAGACTTTGATGAGACCTACGCCCCCGTGGCTAGATTAGAGTCTATAAGAATACTTCTTGTGTATGCTTGTGCTAATGATCTAAAGCTTTATCAAATGGATGTCAAAAGCGCTTTTCTAAATGGTTTCATAAATGAAGAAGTATATGTAGCTCAACCTCCGGGCTTCATTGATTTTGAAAAACCCAAACATGTGTATAAATTAAAGAAAGCCCTTTACGGTCTTAAACAAGCTCCAAAAGCTTGGTATGATAGACTCAAGTCATTTCTAGTTAAACACAACTACACCATGGGGTTAGTTGACAACACACTTTTTACTAAGAAAAGAGAGTCACATATAATCATAGTACAAATATATGTAGATGATATTATATTCGGATCCACTTGTCAAGACATGTGTGATGATTTCTCTAGAATAATGCATGACGAGTTCGAGATGAGTATGATGGGAGAACTTAATTTCTTTCTTGGTCTACAAATAAAACAAGTAGAAGATGGTATCTTCTTCAATCAATCTAAATACATCAAGGAGATGTTAAAGAAATTCGGTCTAGAAGAGTCAAAACCAATTAGGACTCCAATGTCATCCAACACCAAACTCACAAAAGATGAAGACGGAGAATCCGTAGATAATACTAAATATCGTGGCATGATAGGTAGCCTTCTCTACCTCACGGCAAGTAGGCCGGATATCATGTTTAGTGTTTGCTTATGTGCTAGGTTTCAAGAAGACCCTAAAATATCACACCTAGAAGCCGTAAAAAGGATATTTAGATATATTAAGGGTACAACACAATTAGGATTATGGTATGCTAAGGGCACGGGAGTAGAAACAATTGTATATGCAGATTCGACCATGCGGTGATTACGTTGATAGAAAAAGTGCAAGTGGGGTATGTACTTTTATGGGATGTTGTTTAACATCATGGTTTTCTAAGAAACAAACGGCACTTGCAATATCAACAAACGAAGCCGAGTACGTCTCCGCCGGCAAAGCATGCCAACAAGCACTATGGATGAAACAAGCGTTAGTAGACTACGACATCCATCTAAGCGACATAGCCATCCTATGTGACAACAAAGGTGCCATCGACTTAAGCAAGAATCCGGTATTGCATTCTCGCACAAAGCATATAGAGATTCGTCATCACTTCCTAAGAGACAATGTTCAAAAGGGGAACATCTCTATTGAGAAGGTAGCATCCGAAGAAAACATAGCCGACGTCCTCACCAAACCGTTGAAGCGGGAACAATTCAACCTACTTCGTCTTGGTCTTGGTCTAATGGAACAAACGTCGTAACTTAATTGACTCTACAAGGTATGTAAACACTAGCCTTCTTCTTTCTGAGTCTAGGATTTCTATTTCACGCACAAATCACAAACAATACGGGAATTTTCAAAACCCAAGATGAGTTTTTCCACTTATAGCTTTCTTATTTTTCATATACACATTTTCAAAGAAAACCTACTTTCACAATGTTTTCTAAAAGGATGATACCTTCCCGTATCAATTTCACAAAAGCAATTTCTCACGTATAGGACAAATCATTTTTTTTTATTATTATTAATACAAAGTAAAAACCTGTTTTCGTTGCATCTCATGTCTTTTGAATGCTAAAGGGGACACATAACTAATATGTGTTTTCGGGTACATTCATTTAAGCAACAATGAATTAGGAGCATTGATAACACAAAATTACGTACTCATGTACTAAATATGTGTTTTCGGGTTATCTCAATAGGATGGTTTTATACTTCTAGTTTATTTTTCTTTTTCTTTTAGGGGTCGAGATAACCGAAACTCCAAATAGTTTGCATATAGGCACACACTAGGCAAAAATGTTTCCAAAAGGAAAATTTTGTGCTCCCTGAATCACCAGACCCACGGATCCTTCATCTTTGCTGGACGGATCCCTCAAGGGAAGGATCCGTGGGATCCGTGAAACAGAAGCTGTTTTCAACTTCTATTTTTTCACTTTGGATGAAAAATCCACATTTGTTTCATTTTTGGGAGTATGCTCTTTAATGCTTGTGTTCTCATGATCACATGCCTTGAATTCATATCTAATCATTAGATTTTAATCCACATTTTGGGTCAAGCATTCATTACAATGCTTTGTTTTTCTATATATAGAACTCCCAAAATGCTTGCATACTCCATCTCCTTCTCAAACACACTTCATCATGTCATCCAAAAACCCTTTAGGAGAATCATCTAGTACAAACAATCATGATATCCAAACCTTTGTACTTCCACCATCCAAAATACCATAATCAAATGCTAGGATATCCGCACGGATTAGTATCCGATCTTGTTGTTTAGCAAAACCAACCTCAAATGAGTCATCCTCAACAAATAACTCACCACAAGATGCTTCCATTATAGCACCTCCCTCATCACCAACAAGTACACCAACTTCATCACCACCTAAAGTCACTCTTTTGGAACTCCTTAAGACTCCAACAAGATCTAAACAACCTAAACAAAAAGAAATAGTCTTTTCAACACCACCCACATCTCCAAATACTATCTTTCAAGATCTTGAAACATCACCACCATTAGCTCCCATCACATTACAAGAACATTTAGGTTCTTTTCCACCACCATTTACAAACATTCCGGATATTGATCCATATTTTCCTATTTTTCCACCACAACTTCCGCATAACTCAAATCAAAACAACCCGGAAAACTTCCGCACTCATTACCCACATCATTTACATTGTGAACATTGCCAATCCACTAGGGAAATTGCAATAGAAGTTAGGGAAGAAATGCGTTTCATACTCAACCTCATCCTTGATCGCATCAATACCATTACTCATCAAAACCTCCATCCATAACCTTATGCAAGCATGGAAGGAATCACTACTACTATTTTCTACTTTTAGTATTAATTTTCTTTTGAAGTCATTTTCAAGAACAAGCCTTGTTCTTATTTTTACATGCTTGTAAGTGGCATACATACCACTACAATTTGTTGTTTTATTACAAGGCCTTGTTTACATACCTTGGCTCCCAATCTTGATTCTCGGCAACCACAAGATTATATAAGCATGTTACTAACCTTTCTTTTGTAGGATTTTTATTTTTCTTCACTTGACGCCCCAAACAAGGGGGAGCTACCGTCAAGGGGAGTTAGAAGTTTGTTTATTTCTTCCAAGGGTTAACTTTTTGTTTCGACAAAAAGGGGGAGAAGAAGTAAAACTTAGGGGCTTTCAAAACTTGCATCTATTCTTAAGTTTTACTCATCATAACATTATGTTTTGTCATCAACAAAAAGGAGGAGATTGTTAATACAAACAAACCGTAAAAACGTTTATTAATATTTTGCGATCTCTTTGTGTTTTGTTGATAACAAATGTAATGTTATCTTAAGTATAATTATAAGGATACATGTTATTTTTGTAAAGCATTTACATATAGCCATTTAAATACAAAAATGTAATAATTAAGCATTTGTTGTAATAGTTTATTAGGATGGGTAAAAACCATAACCCATGGACCATAACCCATGGATCTTAACCCATACCAAAGAAGACTTGATTCAATGTATACTTGATACAATGTATACTTAGATACATTGAATCTAAAGAAAACCCATGGACCAACCCATAACCCATGACCCATAACCAAAAAACCCATGGGCAAAGAGGAGCGTACCACGGATCCCTAGGATTACACTAGACGGATCCCAAGTGGAAGGGATCCGTGGGATCCGTGGAACAGAGGAGAAATTTGCCTATAAATAGAGAGCCATTTCTTCATTCTAACTCACCCCTCTTCTTACTAAATCTCTCATACACTCTCATTCTCTTCTAACATATAGATCACTTGATCTAGAGAGTTGTTCTTCTTTCTTTCTATTTGTGATCCTCATATAGGTCCTTCTCTAAGGCGAGATCACGAGCATTCTACAAGTCATCCAAGCAAGGGGTCCTTGATTGATTTGTCACTCCGCAAGATTTCAGTAGCGAAGATCTTGTATTTGATATTTCACATATTTGTTGTGTAATAGTCGTGTTGGTTTGGTCCACCGTGCTACGGACTTGGTATCTAGCTTTGTACCGGATAAAGTGTAAGCAACGTTGTGAAGGCTTCTCCGCCAAGTGAAGGAGTTTGTTGACATAGTGCTTGAACTCTCGAGTAGGTGACTCGGGGAGTGGAGTAGGGCAAGGAAGGTGTCCTTGTAGCCGAACCACTATAAATCGGTTGTGTCTTTTCTATCCCTTAACTTTATTTATTTGCTTGCATTATCATTAGATCTATACGTTCTTAACATCCATAACGATTTCACATAATATCGAATCTAAAGTTTTTTGAAATCAACTTAAAATTGGCAAAACTATTCAACCCCCCTCCTAGTTTTCCACACTGTGTTTCATAACTATTGTGCTCACCTTAAGGATAGTCTAGAATGTCTCCGTGAGATTGTGGAAGAGGATTTCATTAATAAACCTCTTGATAGAGAAATTAGGTTTGCTTGCATTCAGGCCAAACGATCTCAAGAGTTGCTAGAATGTTTAATTGCAACATGTCCTAAATCCTTAGGTGCGAAAGGTAAAGCTGTGATGCCTTGTTCTATGCCTAGTGCCAAGCATACAAACCATTCTATGCCCAGTTTTAATAAAGTGAACACTAATGTGCCTTTAAGTAGTTCAGATCCCTGCACGTCTAGTTCAGGAATGCAAAAAGTAGATTAACCAACTAATGTTCCCATAATTACCTCTACAGGAGTAATCAGTGACATAAAAGCAAGCGGGTCAAAGCCTCTAGGCAATACCAAGCAAGATAGGACCTCGCAAGCTAAGAATGTGCATTGGAAGAGAGTAGAAGATCACCCTAGGAATATTAAGTTTGAGTTTAATAAAACGAATCGCGTTGATTCTAGTATTAGCTATAAGCGTACTGTAATTAATTCAAATTCTGCTACTATTCGCAAACCATGTAATGATGACTGCATGATTTCTGTTACTAATCATGAATGTGGTGTGAATGTTTTGTCTAATACTGTCAAATGCCCTGATAAAACTGTTAATGTTAAAATTCAAGCTAAGAAGGCTAAAAGGCAAAGGCGAAAGAAAGTTAGAAAACAGTGGAAACCCACAGGAAGGAAATTTAGTAATATAGGTTATCAATGGATACCTACTGGCCATAAGATTAATGAGCTTTGCCCTAAAGTTGCTAAATCAATGCCCACTAGAAAATGGATGCCTACTGGTAGAACTATTCCCTTAAGAAGCGAACATACTTTGAATAGGTCAAATACGGACACTAGCACTGCATCCATTTCTAATGAGTCCATTGTTTCTACCTCTAATGTGAGTGTTCCAATCACTGTTACTAACCAAGTGGAACCCATTATTGCATGGGGTTCCCAATTATCCAGTTATCCATTCTTGTTTGTGTTCAACTGCAGATCGTTCAAATCGTTCTGTGGTACCTGGACTCAGGCTGTTCCAAGCACATGACTGGAGACCGGTCGCGGCTCATGAACTTTGTGAGTAAATTCATCGGGACTGTTAGATTTGGGAACGATCATTTCGGTGCAATTATGGGTTATGGAGATTATGTTGTCGGTGATAGTATTATCTCCAGGGTATATTACGTAGAAGGTCTTGGTCATAACTTATTCTCTGTCGGTCAATTCTGTGATTCTGATCTAGAAGTGGCCTTCAGAAAACATACTTGTTTCGTTAGAGAACTTGATGGTAAAGAACTTTTAAGAGGAACACGTGGTTCAAATCTATACACCATCTCTATCGAAGATATGATGAAGTCTTCTCCAATTTTCTTGTTGTCAAAGGCTTCGAAAACAAAGTCATGGTTATGGCATCGTCGTCTCAATCACTTGAACTTCGGCACCATCAATGATCTCTCCATAAAGGACTTAGTTGTAGGTTTACCTAGACTAAAGTATGAAAAGGATCATCTTTGTTCAGCATGCCAATTGGGAAAAAGCAAGAAGTATGCCCACAAACCCAAACCTACAAACTCAATTACAGAAGTTCTTCATACAATTCACATGGATTTATGTGGACCCATGAGAGTGCAGAATATCTTTGGGAAGAAATATGTGTTAGTTGTGGTTGATGATTACTCTCGATTCACCTGGGTTAAGTTCTTAAGGACAAAGGATGAAACTCCAAATATCATCATCAAACTTATCAAACAGCTGCAGGTTCGACTTAACAAAACCGTCAGAATTATCCGGACAGACAATGGAACTGAGTTTGTTAACAAACAACTTCGTGAATTTTATGAAAGCATTGGAATCAGCCATCAAAGAAGTGTTCCACGAACTCCTCAACAGGACGGTGTAGTTGAAAGACGAAATCGAACTCTTGTGGAAGCCGCAAGAACAATGCTGATTTACTCAAAGGTTCCAATGTTTCTCTGGGCTGAAGCCATTGCCACTGCATACTACACTCAAAATCGATCCCTAATTCACACTGCTCATGGAAAAACTCCATATGAACTTGTCCACAATAGAAAACCTAATCTCTCATTCCTTCGTGTGTTTGGTGCATGTTGTTATCCATCTAATGAGGGCCAAGATTTAGGAAAACTTAAAGCTAAAGCGGACATTGGAGTATTTGTAGGATATGCACCAAGCAGAAAAGGATACCGAATCTACAACAAAAGAACCCGAAATATCATGGAAACAATTCAGGTTACGTTCGATGAGCTGACCGGTCAAATGGCTCCTGGACAACCCAGTTCAGGACCCGCATCTCAACTTTCATCAAGTAGTCCTATCAGTTCTACTCTCGTTTCAAATCCCTCACCAGCAACTCCTTATGTACCTCCATCAGAAGATGATTTAAAGAAATTGTTTGATCCAATGTTTGATGAACACTATGAGCCAAATGCTAATGAAATGTCAATTCCATCATCAGAGGCTGCTCCTATCCCTGTCAATGAAGTCAACCCTTCTGTTTCAATATCATTAAGCCAAGAAGCGCCTGCTGCTGATCACTCTGTCTCATCAACAAATCATCAATCATCGAATGTACATCATGGAATTGTTTCTGGCACCCATGATGAAGTTAATTACTCCCGAAGATGCTTCATTTGAAAACATATTTGCTCCTGAATCATCATCAGAACCATCTTCATCAGGAGACATCGACTCTGCTACGTCAGTTCCTCAACAACAACCACATGAACACATTAGAAAGTGGACACATGATCATCCATTGGACAACATCATTGGAAACCCTTCTCGTTCAGTATCTACACGGAAACAACTTGCAACCGATGCCTTATGGTGCTTCTTCAACTCCGTACTCTCTAAGGTCGAACCAAAAGATATTAAAACTGCCATGAATGAAAATAGCTGGTTCAATGCCATGCAAGAAGAAATTCATGAGTTTGATCGACTAGATGTATGGGAATTAGTACCTGCTCCAGATTGTGCTATGATCATTGCTCTAAAGTGGATCTTCAAAGTGAAACTTGATGAGCATGGTGATGTTTTAAAGAATAAGGCTCGATTAGTTGCAAAAGGATACCGTCAAGAAGAGGGTATTGACTTTGAAGAATCATTTGCTCCTGTTGCTCGTATCGAGGCAATCAGAATCTACTTGGCTAATGCTGCAAGTAAGAACATGGTAGTCTATTAGATGGATGTAAAGACGGCTTTTCTTAACGGAGATCTTAAAGAAGTCGTATACGTCAGCCAACCTGAAGGCTTTGTGAATCCAGAGCATCCTACTCACGTCTATCGTTTGAAGAAGGCTCTTTACGGCTTGAAGCAAGCTCCAAGGGCATGGTATGATACGCTATCAAAGTTTCTTCTGCCTACTGGATTCAGCAAAGGAGCAGTTGATCCGACATTGTTCACCAGAAAGTCAGGCAAACATTTAATTCACGTTCAAATATATGTTGATGATATTATTTTTGCCTCGACTGACCCCAATGAATGTGATCGTTTTTCAAATGAAATGGGTTCCAAATTTTAAATGTCAATGATGAGACAAATGTCATTTTTCTTGGGATTACAAATTTCACAAAGTCCCGGAGGCATTTTTATAAATCAATCTAAATATGCAAATGAGATTTTAAAGAAATTTGGATTTGATTCTAGTGACCCTGTTGACACTCCCATGATAGAGCGTACTAAACTGGATGAGGACCACTCAGGGATCATGGTAGACCAAACGAAATATCGTAGTATGATCGGATCCCTGATGTACCTCACAGCCAGTAGACCAGACATTCTGTTCGCTGTTTGCATGTGTGCTAGATATCAGGCTAAGCCTACCAAAAAGCACCTTGAAGCGGTTAAACGGGTCTTTCGGTATCTCCAAGGAACCATCAATATGGGACTTTGGTACCCGAAGGACACCAGTATGTCACTAACAGCCTATGCAGATGCTGATCATGCAGGATGTCAAGATACACGTCGAAGTACGTCTGGAGGTGCTCAGTTTCTGGGTGATAAGCTTGTGAGCTGGTCTTCAAAGAAGCAAATGAGTACTTCTATTTCCTCTACAGAGGCTGAATACATAGCCATGTCATCTTGTTGTGCTCAAATCCTATGGATGAGATCCCAATTATCTGACTATGGCTTTGAATTCAACAAAATCCCTCTGTACTGTGATAATAAAAGTGCTATTGCTCTCTCATGCAACAACGTTCAACACTCAAGAGCAAAACACATTGACATTCGACATCATTTCATCAGGGAGCAAGTAGAAAATGGTGTGGTGGAACTTTATTTTGTGAGGACTGAATACCAGTTAGCAGACATCTTCACCAAAGCTCTTCCTAGAGAACGTTTTGAGTTTATCCTCCCACGACTTGGTCTAAAGAGTCTTCAACCGGAAACACTTAAACGTCTTCAAGAGGAAGAAGAGGAGTAAAAGGTCTTTTATTCATCCATATCTTGTAAATATTTATTCGAAAAGCAAAATACAAAATTTCAAAACCCTCAAAAAGCAAATAGAAAAATATAAAACTTTCAAAAAATCCATAAAAATCTGAAAAATCTTGAAAAAATTCAAAAAATATTGTCATTTTGTCATGTTTTTCTCGATTCGAAAATATCTACGGTCTTTGTGTTGTCATTCAAAGAATGACACGGGACTTTAGATATTGTTCGAATGTTCTTAAAAAAAATCAAAAAATATTTTTGGGAGAAAGTGAAACTATGGTTTATTGTCATTTCAGGCAGTAACCCGTTTTCAAAGAAAGAACAGAGTCATGCTTTATCTTATTTTTCAAATCTCATGCTCTGATTCTATAAACAATTACTTACTATCTAATGAAAACTAATTGCTTTGTAAAATAACTCGGACTCTATTTTTTGAAAATCATCTGGACTTAACTTTTGCCAAAATATCTATCTCTCAATCAACAACTTATGTCATTGATTGAGGGGGAGAATGATTTCAATTAAATCAAAAGGTTGTTCGACATACAATTGTTTTCAAAAAGCATGCATGTTTAATCAATGGAGTGTAAAGTTTCAAAATCAATCCTTATCAGTTAAAATGTTTTCATAATCAAGTCACAATTCTCCTAGAAAGCTTTCAAAATCAATTTAAATCTACAGAGATCACAAATCTCAAATGATTTGAAAATTGTGATCGGGGGAGAATTTGTGATTTAAATTGGATTTAAATTGATAATTTGATAAATGGTTTCATAAGTGTTTAGCAAGCTTTCCTCCCCACATGTGCCAAACGATTTCAAATTTTCCATGCACATGTTGAGGGGGAGCATCTATTTCAAACCACAAAGAATTGAAACGTGATTGATTTGTATCTAAGTGCAGGTTCCTTCTAATATGTGCAAATCTCTTTCAAACCTCGAGGCACATATTGAGGGGGAGCAAATTTATGAAAACCTCATCCTTCCTTAATATGCTTTATCTACTTGATTTGATCAGGGAAGTGATGTTGATATTTTTTAGAAAATGGTAATCAAAAAAGTTAATTCTTCCTCTTGCCTCCGTGTGCCAAAATGATTTCAAATACATGAGGCACACGTTTAGGGGGAGCTCTGTTTCTAAAAATATCAAAAACCATTCAGGTACAAAATGCTTTGATAATATATCACAAGTATCTGAATTGATTGTCAAATGGTTTTCAATTGGTTTCAATGGCAGATGAACAATACCAAATAGACCGACCAAATTTACTTTATGAATGGTGATATAAGGATGATAAGGTTAGGTATTTGTTCCCATGATCCGCCAGAACCGGAGGGATCTACCCAGGGACAATCCACTAGATAGTGTAGAAGTCCTTAGGTTTGATGAAAAAAGGAGAAAAGTGAGATATGGGAAGAGTGCGGACTGAGACTGAGCTAGTACTGGAATAAACCCAACAAGGTTCTAGTTATGAAGTCTCGGTAAGCACTGAAGGGGTTGAAGAATGAAAAAGAAATGAAATGAGAAAAGGGTGAAAAGAATTAGCCCTCCATTAATTCAACCTTAGGGCAGAAACCGGGTTCAATTCATATGATACTGGTGGTTACCAAGGTAACATCGGTATTGAAGACAAGACGTCATGGACCCAGTGACGCACTGCACTACAACTTCCCAAGCTACTCAAGTTCCTCTTAAAAGGGCTTGTTTCATTCTCACAAGGAACCAACATAATCTATCGACTTTCTCTTAGAGATTGTTGATATTGAAGAAGGAGACCCTCTCCCTAGTCTCCGGCATAGGAACCAAATGTGCACTATTGAGTCTAGAGCCACAAGATCATCAAATCAATCTCATTAGGACACTGAATATGAAGACTCTCTGTTTCACACAATGTGGAAAGAGAGATTATATCTTATGAGTCCTACGCATTATCCTTGTGGTATTGCCAGAACATCTGAGTGATATGCAAACATATTCACAATGAAGATGGAAAGCCTTCTGGATCCAACATCAAACAAGCTCCTGGTGGGTGGCATATGAGATCTATCCAATAGATCAACCATGTGACAACTGAACAGAAACAATGGGGCGAGTCATAATTATGATTCAATCCTGGTTCAGGTTATGGATTGACGGATACCTTTGAAAAACCGGTCGTTGTGCTTAAAAATTATTTTCTTTAGCACATCGACTGTGTACTACTATTTCAAAATAAAAGGTGTTTATGATTGATAATTGATTTTCATTAAAACCTTCGTTGTATTGCAAAAACAATTTCTATTGTGCGGTACTCGATTGTTTTTCAAATCTCTTTTCATCAATCAGTGAATCTCAATTCGTTGGTTCACTCACTCCGTGTTGTCTTCTTTGAGACGTTCCGGTTTGGGAACAGCTAGAGCAGCTGCGAAACCATGTCAAGGAAATTCTTCGGAATTTCACCTGATCACAGGCAGTACTTGTACTGATCAACGGGGAACCGTGGGCCGTGTACCTCAATTCAACGAAAGTGATCAAAGACACTTTCGTGCACTTTATTGCTAATTGTTGTATGTAGGTACGCCCAACGTTTGCAGCTGATCAAAATGACGCGGTCAATCCATTGCCGTATGCTCACACATCACATTCATTTCAAAAGAAATCATGATTAGTGCATCAATGACTCTGATATTCTCACTCCATGCTTCTGCTACGCTGTTGCCAATATCATGAATCAACGAAAGCTTCCGCTACTCTGATGAGAAGAAATCATGATCCAGAATGTGAGCATGTCGGTCCAAAAGTCACAACATCACATAATACCAACACCACATAGGATGAGTCAGAAATTTATGATAGCTGATGATCTCAAAGCTGGCTCAAAACTCATTATCACGGGGATCAGTTAAAGACCTCCACTTGGATTCACCAAACATGCAAAAATGAAGAATCGATGACTACGAGCTGCTGAGCAAAGAACTTTAACAAGAATCCAAGAACAATCTTATTTTAATATCTGTTTGTATTCAATGTATTTTTGAGGTGACCTCCCTTAGGGGGAGATTGTTAGGATTTAGTAAATCCGGTCATTAAAGAGTCGGTCGCCTCAAGTATATGTAATCGTTAGAAAAGCTCGTAGTGGTAGATTATTTAATGTTAAGTAGTATTTAGTTAACACCGCGGAGGACGGACGGGTCTTTACCCACTGTATGCCTGATCCACAGCCCGTAGGTGGCGATTTATGTAAGAACTATAAATACTCTCTACCTCCCAAGGTAGAGAGCTGGAGCTCATAATAATACTTTCATTTTCTCTCACTAAGTTCCCAAAACCTCTAACTCTTTCTCTCTCTAAAACCATAGTATACGCCTCTTTGATCTTTGGTTTAGTGTGTTTATGAAATCCAATATCTAACAATGAGTACATGGCTCATGGCAGTTTATGTGAGATTATGCATGGGTCAAAAGGGGCTTATTTGCAGTGGGAACACACGGTTGCTGTTTTTTGTCATTTTAGTAGTTATTCCTTTGATTTTCTCACCATTTATCAAGCCACTGATTATCCAAACAACTCACGTTGTTCCACTTTTCAATCGAACAATGATTAATACTTTATGTTTTTTCCTTTTCTTAATCCAGGTTATGACGAACCAAGAGGCAACAAACATAGTGATAAAGATCAGGCACCCATAGAAGATTGGCAAAGAACTAGCTACTGAAGCCTTGAATAAAGAAACCGAAGATGATATCTCAATCATTGTGGTTCGGTTTAATGGTTAAATTATTAAGAAGGCATTATCTTGGTTTTCGGCTTTGTTCTGCTACCTGTTAATCAATGGCATATGCAGCCTGTCTGATCAGGTCGGTTTTCTATCGTATTTTTTTTGGTGCAAAAGGTGAATCATTATATTAATATCAACACAACAAATTACAATACAATTCAGAAAACTCTACTGGATTATTATCCAGAGAATTATCAATCAAAAACCATACAGAATTTTACTATTCTATCCAATATCAGATACCAAAGAAGCTTTCCATCCAATATCAGTCATAAGCATCCAACTCTGCTCACCACAGAGAACTTTCACATAGAGCCATTAGCTGCACTGTAATGAAAACCATGCCAACTTGACCCTTGATTCACCTATAAGTTGCACCTACCATCTAGCTACATTTCCACATCTCCTCCCTATTTAACCACTCAACCAACATCCACAGTGGATAAAACAGGAAAGGAGTGTGGCTTCACTAGGAATCCCAAACCCATCCATGGGGGGGCTCTTCCAAGGTAACCTACATTTCCCTCTCAATGGAAGGCTTCAGTTACTTGGAAACACTCTCCCTCCATGATGACCACCCATTACCTCCTATGCCAAATGTATTGAGGGGACCAAGCAGGTTCATCTTTCACTCCTCGCTATTCCCCTCATCATACAATGGCCGCCCAAACCATATACCCTTCACAATGGCTGCTCTACATTTTGGTACATTCTAAGGAATTAGACCTCTCACTACAACATCAAAGCCTAACACAGTTTCCTCTCCAAGGCCAAACTGGATAGGAGAATGATGCTCTAGTGAGTACAGTCACACCCAAAGAACTCCAAGGTACTAGATACAAGTCCACTGTTATGGTTTGCAATATACAAAACCAATGACTTTGTCCAATTCAAGTCATTAGCTGATGTATCAACTTTCATTCAGTTCAGAACCTTCTCAATCTAATCTTCATTTATCATTCAACATGCAAGCTATAAATGCCTCCATCATCCATAAACACAGCCTTCCAAACACCCCATTAACTTGTAAGATTAGGCTTCACAACTCATTATCACTTCCCATAAAGTATAAGCCTCCTTAACAGCATTAGTAGGCTTAACTTTGATTGACATTAGTTTACATCTTACCTCATCTCTAATTACTCTTATCAAACTGTATTTGTCTCTACTTTCCTGTCTGAACTCTCTATAATTTCTTTCTTGCCAAATATAGTATACTGTAGCAGCAAAACAAAGTTTTTTGATAATACTCCAAATGCTTTTATGACTTTGAATACTGCACATCTCCCTCACCCAATCATCCCATGTTGTTGCAGTTGAGCTTAGTCTAGCCATAATTCCAATATCAGTCCATACTTCATGAGCATACTTACATTGAAAAAATAGATGGTCATGTGAATCAGCTCCATTCTTACACAGAGAACATTGCATTTGCTTTACTGGATACCATTTCAATAGCCTATCTTGGGTGAGTAACTTGTGTTTAACTGCTAACCAGAGAACAAAACTGTGCTTTGGTATGCAGTGAGAATACCATACAATTTTGTCCCAATTCACCCTCATAGCATCACTCCTCATATCTTTCCATACCTGACTGGTCTCAAACTTTACCTCTCTCCCATTATTAGTAACCCATACAGGAATATCAATATTATTTAGGAGTACAGGAACAGTCAAAGATTGAATGCAACCATATTTAGTACTCCATTCTTGATTCCATTTCCACCCATTAGCATCCAAGACATCACAAAGTTTACTTTGATCATTAAAACCTGCAGAGTAGATGTCTCTTCTGCTAATACTTTTTGCTAAAGCTTGCTGATTAGTCCATCTATCATACCATACAGAAATAGTCTTACCATCACCAACTTTGTATTTAATATGATTTTCAACATCTTGTCTTTGTCCCAATATTGTCTTCCAACACCAACTATCAGTGCCATAACTCTGTACTTCCCATATACTCATACCCTTCAATTTCACAGTACTTATCCATTTGACCCACAAAGACTCCTTCATAGTAGCAATGTTCCATAAGTGTTTAATAAGAAGAGTCCTATTCCACAATTCTAAAGGTTTAAAACCAAGGCCTCCTTGATCTTTTGGTTTGCAAACTTCTTTCCATGACACCCTTGCCTTCCATGTTTTGGTTTTCTATCGTATTTGTGTTGTGGTTGCAGCCGTTGCCTCTATTTGACAGGCACGGCGAGGCAGCTGCTACCTTGGCGCGCTAGCCTGCTTCAGTTCATGGTTGCACCCAAGGTTGGTGCTGATGGTAAATTATTGTTTACTATGTGTGGCTCACCAACACCCGTGTTTTGACTAGGCAGTCACACCGAGAATGTGATTGCAGCTACGTCGGGTGGTTGGCGACGATGTACCTTAGTTGTGGTCAAATTTCGCCGTGGCAAGTTATTACTATTTGCCAGTGTTTTGGTCATATCTTAGTAGGGCAACTTAATATTGTTACAGCCATGTGTTTACGTTTCTAACGAATGCCGGTGTCTTGGGGGCCATAGTGAGGTATACTGCCACAACCTGAGAAGACGAAGTCCCCGCCGAAATACCAAGCATATCTGATGGGATGTTCACTTATACTGAAAGTAATTATTCTTGTCTCATTATATATTTTACGTAACACATGATCAATATGAACCTCAACTGGCATAAGCACATCGAATCATTATTTAGTCATGATTATTACCATATAACAGCAGGCTGTTATGAGTTTGCAGGGAACTGGGATTAAAACTGAGATTATCCGCATCTTGGCGTGGCAGGTCACTACACTTGCAGCCATGTCGGACATATCCTTTTTCATGTCGCTTATCTGCCTCAGCCTGGCTTTGATCACGCTTTGATGATCTGATTTGAGTATATGTATTTGTGTAAATGTTTGGAAAAATTATGGAGTCCATGTTGTGTGTGAACTAATTAGTATACAAAAAATATTAAAGAGGAAATGATGAGTAACCATGACATCGGTTGAAGCTGAGACCGTCCGGATCTTGGCGGGGCGACCTATTAGGTTTGCAGCCATGCCGGACGTGGCCTCATTTGCTCCCTATCTGAGCCTCATAGTTAATTTGTTGTATTACATAGAGCTTCAGGTTTTTGGTTTTTAAATGTTAAATAATGTAGTGAATTTATGGGAGGCATTGTATCTTTCATGATTTTTTTGGGGTCTTGCTTTCCTTTTTGTATAACGAACGTCGAAGATATTGGGTTTTGTTTTCTTTTAGTTTTAGGATGTGATAGTGAAAAGTTTGTCACACGGACTCATGCTATAAGGTTGGTTTTGATTTGTAACATTTTTTTAACCCTTTGCATACTTATTTTACGTAAAATTGTTTCTGTCTTTTTACGGAAATTCTTCATTTGCAGCTTTAGGTATCATTGGCAGCTTACACCTTGGGATATAAGTTATATCTGATGCACACATACAACTCAGTTGTGTCTATAAGTCCTTAGGATATAAGAGTCGTGGTGTTCGTTATCAGGGTATTAGGTCAGTGTCACGGTTTAAGGACAAATGGTTGACACTTTTCTGCTTATATATGCAGGGTTTAAGGAGAAATGAAAATGGTGAACCAGGAGAGGGTCTCGAGCATGGAGATGTTGTGCCGGTAATCGGGTAAGTGGGGTCTACTTTCGCCGATTTAGATGCGGGATTATGAATATTCGTATGTGTTTTTGAAGATGGTATTAGTGATCTTTAACACCGCCTATCAGATTTCAAAACAGTTTGCCCCAATAGGGGGTGTTTGGTTTAAGCTTTAAATTGGTGAAAATAAAAGTTTTTACCTGTTTTGACTTTAAAGGTCAAAGTCTTTTTAATGTCTGTAAGTTAGTTTTATAGGTTTAAAACTGATTTATCAAGATTTGCACAAGTTTGGTTAGGAAAAAAAATTCTGTCACAACAAATCCACACAAGAACAGCAGCAGATGCTGCTGTTCGATTGCTTCTCAACAGATTTTTAGTCTAGACTTTCCAAAAATTGCTTTTCTTGAATCTCCATACATTAGTCTCAATCTTTTTTTTAGTCTTTTACACATTTAGGATACCGTTTTGATAGCTTAAATTGCCCATGAAAACTACCCCTTGCCTATTGTTGCATCTGATTGTCAAGTCCAATGGAAAAAGTACTTCGGAATAACACTCTAACAGCCTTTGGCGTCATTCTTGCTTTGCAGCCGCACATGGAGGAACAAATGCTGCTACCCAACAAGCAGAAGGAACTTTTGACAGTCCGGCTACGAATAATAGTCCTGCAAGTGCGTGCCCCAGAGGTACCATGCTTATCGATAAGCTTAGTTTTGCCACAATTAAATTCATGCTTTTAGAAAAATGTGTGCTCATACACCAGCTATATATAATTGTTACCGTCTAACCAAACATGTCGTTTGGAATACGAAGTATCATTAATGGACTATAGACATACTAATATTGTTATCGATGGTTTAATGACACCAGTTGTATAAATATATAAGAAACACAAACAATTCTATAATAGGTTGCCCATGAAACACAAACAATTCTATAATAGGTTGCCCATAAATATATAAGAAACACAAACAATTCTATAAAAAGGTAAATGGAAAATTTTGCAATCCATGTTAGAATAAATCCTTTCTATCAGGTGGCATAGAAGTTAAACACCAAAATTGAACCTGTAGATAATTCATTCAGTTACTTTTTTTAATGATTTTCAATTGAATTCGGAAAATCATAAACTTCTTTTTTATTTGGGAAAATGGAACTCGCGGAGAAGTCATTCGGTCACTTACAACATGATGAATCTGAATCTTTATAAGTCATTTGGTTACTTACTTCTATTTGAAAATTGAAAATCGATTTTTAGTGTTCGGTATTTCTTTCCAAAGTCTTCCATCTTTTTTTATACGATTTCTGTCTTTATAGGTTTGTACCTGGTAGCCAATTATATATGTGCCCAACTTTAATGGTACAACGCATTTTGTCGCCACGGAATCAAACTAGAATAATTTGGAAAGTGATCATGCTGCAAATCAAGCTTCTGCTGGAAGTGCACTTTTTTAGCCAATCTTATTTGTATTTTTGCATTTTCACTTGCTAATCGTATGGTACATGTTATATGGTGAAAATCCCATGTGGGTGACATGTCAATTCACCATATGCAGCATGTTGTTATGGAAGTGCAGGCCTTTTGCTTCACTTGATTTCTTTACTATATCGTGATGTCAATTTGTTATGAAGCTACATGCCTTTTGGTTTACTTGATTCCTTTTAGTCTCCCTTTGTACAAGTGTGTTTTAGTATTATATGCAAGTGTACAACGAGTTTTGAACATGAAACTACATACCTTTTGGTTTACTTGATTCCTTTTGGTCTCCCTTTGTACAAGTGTGTAAGTGTACAACGAGTTTTGAACAGAGCATTCTCGCAGCAACGCGCGGGCTACCCCGCTCGTTAATAATAAATACTGACTCAACAATGATATACTTCTAAGAAAAGTTGACTCTAAATAAAAAATGTTGTTTACACTTCACAGAAAATAATTGCTAAGGGCTCGTAAATAGTATTACAAAATGGGCATTGGGCCACTTGACTGGTGGTGTGATACTTTTGTTCACAGTTTAATTGAGAATGTGCACACTCCCACCAACTTAAAGGTTGTGGTAACAAGCTTCACTGGAGGCATTTGTGAAATATATTGTAAGATAAGTGGTATAGGTGTGAAAAAATGCCGTTTTTTTTTTAAAAATTTGAGAATATGCACTGCGGGATTAGTTCTTGTAAATTAGCATCTTAAACTAAAATAAGTAGGACACCACAAATAAATTAATAACTGTCTAGCTATTCAAAGGCAATTAGGACTTTTACATATCAATTTTCTTTCTATGCAATGCCGATCTTAAATCTATCCCCTACCACATTTCTAGGAAACTCTTTTCTTTTTAACTTCTAAACCATGAATTGAAGATTATGTATAGCAGATTGTGGTACATTGATTTAGAATCAAAATCACATAATGATTATGAACTTCAACTTGATTATTTTACTCATTATACATCTATTTAATGCACTTCGTTAACAAATTTTGAACGTTAAAAACTTCAACTTGATTTTATGATATGAACTTCAAATTAACAAATTAAAAATTTGACGATGACACACCCAAACATCTGTCGGAAATGTATATATTTATAACACCGTGCATGTTCGGATTCGAACTCGTGACCATGGGATTCCACACATTACGAATGAGAATTAAAGTTAAATAATTAATGTTAATTGATTACGATTAATTATTATACAAAACTCGACTAACGATCGTTAACTATTTAACGGGAAATAACTAACGACCGTTAAATGTAAAGAGAAGGACTGGTAGTGAAAAATCTTAAAATGGAAAAGATTTGGGTATCCCTTGGGGCTTCTATGTGGCCGGCCATAGGGTGGGTTACACAACCCAAACCCTAACTTGTTCCCAAAGATTTTCATTAACTATATATACAAATCAAGGTTAAGGGTTTTAGGTTAACTTTTGTGCACACACATTAACCTAAATCTTTTTCTTTGTTTTCTCTTGCATAGATTGGCCAACCCTATTATTACGATGTTTGGTTTTGTTTTTCTAAAACAAGGTTTTGTAGATCTAGCAATCTCTTTAATTCATTTGTTAATTCGTGTGTACAAGAACGTGGTGTAACACACTATTGTTACATCAATTGGTTTGAGTTATAAAACGGTAAGGGATAACTCGTTAAACCATTTTGTCACATTCATTGAAGAGATCTAGCTAATTCCAAGAGGTACGTTACGCTTTTATTTCAGTTAATTAATTACTATTATGATTCTAAGTCTTCCGTTGTGTACTCTGTGATGTCTATATGTTATTATTGTATACCATATATCTTAAACTCAACAACATCGTCATCATCCGACAGTAAGAAAATGATATCTATAGAAATCATAATCGTTACAGAATTCCAAAGGCATCCATACAAACAAGGAGCTGTTAATCTGTAATGAACCAACCCGTTATCGTGAGATATTGTCCTATTTGGCACCTCTTACTTTTTGATACAATGCCCATACATTATATCAAAACGCGTCTCACAAGTCAAGGCTAGCCATACTCATTAAATACCCATCATCTCCTCTATTCATGGGTGATGTGGGACAAGGACCGTAACATAATCACATCTTGATGCAAACACACCAACATCAATTTATAATCACGATCAACACCATGAACTATTCATGCGTCATTGGGATCATCAATCAATTAATATCATCGTTGTCGATTCATGCATCATCATTAATATTGATTTGTGCATCAACGTCATCGTCATCCTTGATTCTTGCATCATTGATCATAATTTATGTATCGTCATCAACATCATAGCTTATCATCGTCATTGGTTTTAAAATCATAATTATAATCAATTATCATGATCGTGGTTCATGTTTGATGATTAGGTTAGATAAAGTAAATCCTGTTTTTTAGCAAGTCTATTGATCAAGTCAAAGTCAATGCATTAAACTGTTGAGATGTTCTCCTACATGTTTTATTTTAAGAATGTGTTTTACTTGAACTCTTATGTGTGCACTTCATGGTTGATGATTCACAATGTAATGTGAAGATCTCTTTGAATGAAATTACATTACATGTACATTCATCATAAAAGAAGTTTCGCAAGTGAAACTAAGATCTGAAGAAAGTATGGTTTTAGGCCAATGTATTGGCTTTTTTGCTCTTAGAAGTAGATAAACCAAAAATGGTATGTAGAACACACTACTAGTCATATGTTTAACCTTTACAATAAATTTACTATATACATTAAACCACCTTAAATATATTTGCTTATTTGAGTATCTGAATGGCCCTCGTGTGTTTCAAGGTGATTTCCCGAAAAACAAATAATAAAAAACAAATAAATAAATCAAAGTTGATGTTCCATCGATACAATGATACCATCAACTCCACAATATTGACACAAAAAGGCTTCAAAAACACTTATTTGGTAAATCATGCTTTGAAACAGTTCTAAAATCCAACCAATGGCATTTGATACTTGTAATAATGTGCCTCAAGGTGATACATTACTTAATATTCTGCTCCGGATCAATGGATAATAAAAAGTAAATACCAAACAAACTGAACCAAATCCTATTAATGTTCGTCAAATTCACAAATATTTATCCAAAATCTCAAAGTCCATGTACCTTGAAACAAATAAAAGAATAGAACGTCACAATTTGTCGTAAAGGTTAATTCCGAGGCAAACAAATAATGTACCATTCTAATCAAAATAGAGGTGATGCTTTTGTACTAAATTCTTCATCCACATAGTAACTTCTAATAAGGGTTCCCTAACTTTTGTTGATGTTCATACCCCATTTGTTGTTGTTTTTGCTGTTGTTGTGGTGGTGCTCCTCCTTGCCCGCCATTGATATATGTAAATGGCGGTGTTGGTGGTTGTTGCGCGCCATGATGGATGTTAGTGGGTGGTGGTGATGGTGTTGGCAGCCCTTGTTGCACGCCGTGATAGGTGTTAATGGGTGGAGGTAATAGTGTCGGCACTTCGCAATTGAACTTTCTAGGTGGCGATGTTGGTTGTTGTTGCACGCCACCATAGAAATCAGTGGATTGTGGTGTTGATGGTTGTTGCACGCAACCATAGAAATTAGTGGGTGGTAGTGATGGTGCTGCTAGTGGATGTGGCTGCACTACCATGGTACTACCATTGAGACTAGGGGATGGTTGTGATGGTTGTTGCTGTGTGACACCATAGAAATTATTGGATGCGGTGATGGTGTTGGCTGTGGCGCCACCATGATACTACCATGGAAACTAGCAGCTTGTGGTGTTGATGGTTGTTGCACACCACCATACAAATTAGTGGTTGGCGGTGATGGTGTTAGTTGTGGGGGTGGCTGCAACATCATGGTAGTACCATGGAAACTATTAGGCTGTTTTGTTGATGGTTGTTCCACGCCACCATAGAAATTAGTAAGTGGTGGTGATGGTGATGGCGATGGCGATGGAGATGGTGTTGGCGGTGGTTGTGGCTGTAGGGTTGGTTGGACCACCATGGAAGTATTGTTAATGGTGATGTCATGAATGCTTGATCTCTTCCTTTCTTTAGTTCTAGAAGTTTGTCATTGGAAATAATTTTGGGCATGACAAGCTACTTGTGTTCTACCGGTCTTGGGAAGTATTGTGCAAAGCTATTACAAACACATTGGAATTGTAGATTCTGACCCTCAAAGTTTGAGATTCTGCTGATGTTAGAGCATCCACAATAGTGAAGTTGTATATAGGTTCATAATCATTAATTTATAAACCTTTTGATGTTATAAACCTATGTTCACTATGTGTAAACCTTTTACAACTCTTCAAATGATTCATAATAATACATGCATTAAATTATGAATATGTTTAAGAATATGAACCTGTTCATGCCACATATACATGAAACAAATAATCACTATGGTTAAAATAAAAGATAAAGCTTTATATAGGTTTTAGACATTTTTATTAAACTATCATAGTGGATGCCCTTAAAGAAGTATCTGAATTGTAGGAGATCAACATAAGGAAAGATTGAAGATGCAGAACTCAATGTCACAAAAAGTCCAGTTGGTATAAAAATTGGCGTTGGTTTTTTGCATTCTGCTCTTTGGCTCTTTGCTTATTTTTTTTTGTCGTTCTTTTCTAAGAGCCATGTATATGATTTTATAATGGTATAAAAGAGTTCAATGAAAATACTGCATGAAACAGCAAATGCCCAAAGTTCATAAACTTGTACACTAACAACGGAAAATACGCGTTGACTATAAAGAAAAATTGGATTCTTGATACCCAAATCATTTAGAAAACAAAATATCAAGACAAAATAGAATTCAAATTTAATATGATACATGATCTATATTCCCTGTTATCTATACTACATATCAAACATGCATGTTTTTTTCTTAAAACTTAAAAACTCAGAAGTGAGTAATGTTTAATTCCTAAAATACCTTTCAAACTTAAATTCCAACATAAAAATGTTTCCTTAAAAAAATAGTAGCATTAAAATTCCCACTCAAAATTTCAAAAGAATGCATGATAATTTTTTTTTTAATGTAATTTCTAAAAAAAATTAGACTTTTTCTTTATGTAATCCCAACACTAATAATTTCTAAAAATTCATCAACAAACTCTATTATACAAGACACCATATTATAAACTTTATTTTTTACTATTTTGTTAGTTCATAGTTGATAAAAATGAATAACAACGCAAATATAAAAGTTTGCCGTTATAAAATCTCGTTGTTATGCACGGGTTTCGTCTAGTCTTCAAGAATAGCATAAACATTTGTAAGTTTTTCAAGTATCAACAAGTATTTGACTTTAAGAGTCAAGCTATGCAAATAGGATTCACCTATATGTTTGGAAAGCATAACTATACATGAATCACACTTTTGGAATTCACAGCTACTACAAGATGCATATATACTACCCTTGGCAATATATTGGACGCTGATGATTTGGGTGTATGGACCATAAGATCTAATTCCAAGTAACTTCATGGAACTTTTGATGTGGAAACTGAAAAGAAAGGCCACAAGTGTAGATATCTCTATGGCATTTAGGAGAGTAACAAATCATGTATGCATTTAGTAGAGAGAGGTGAGATCCACAAATAACATCCATTCTTTTAAGATTAAAAGAAAATATCCAACCATCCATTCAATTTTGATCCAAATGCTCACATTAGATATCTTTATTCTATTGGAAGTGCAAACTTGTCTAATATATAAGCAAAAAAAATTCAGCCCCCATTCATTCTTAAAAAGAAGGTTTTTTCTCTCTAAAACACACACACCCGAAAAAATGATATGAACCGGATACAATAAAGAGATATAAGAACAATAAAGATAGAATAATTGACGTTCGAAAGATCGAATAAGCTTTCCTAATAATGATATTAAATCGCTAATTCACCCAATAATGATATTAAACTGCTAATTCTTTCATAATTCAACATGCTAAAGATTACAACCTAATGTGCTATTTATATTTATAATAAAAGATATCCTATACTTGTCATAATATTGTATCTTTCTCATTGATGCTGCACACAGTAAACGTGTCAACGACTCAAGACATTGGAGCGCGTGCAGCAGTTCATATTTTAAATAGGATTGGTTTTGCCATTGCTAGAGGTGTGGGGGCCCAGTGTTTCGAGGCTTCCCACTAATTTTTTGTAATCCTATGAGTTTTTAATAAAAGTGTTATTATAATAATAATAATAATAATAATAATAATAATAAAAGAAAATAAAAAATAATAATAATAATAATAATAAACTATAGTAATGCAGGTTCGTATCAATACTCTCGCCCTCAAAAACACTTTGTAATCAAGGGTTGCTTAAAAATGTTGCCTTGGTTAATTCCGGGAGTCCATGTTCTTCTTTGTATCCCTTTTGTGTGCTTCAAGTGCATGTAGTATCCTAATATATCTTCGTGAGTTTTCTTGTGCAAACTTGTAGTTGTTCATGGGAACCAAATCTTTCGAATCCAAGACCCAGCGAGGTACATGGCTTTTTAAGTTTTTTAGTTTGAACACATGCAACCACAAACTTATTCCAAAAAAGCCTTGGCTTTACCTTCCCGTGAGGACTCTGTGGATTTAGCTAGACCTCAATGAATGGACTTGTCCCTCGTGATTAATCTCTTCCTTTATCGCTAATTTTATTGTATCATATTTGTCACTTTTTATTGTGTGTATTGAATTTTTTTTTTCTTATTTTGTGTACCGAATTTTCAAATTCGATTATTATGTGTATTTTGTTACTATTTAACCATGTAAAATGACCATTTTATCATTTGAATTTTGAAAAAAGTAAGGGTAAAATGGTCACAAAATACACACAATAATCGAAATTTGAAAGTTCAGTATACACAATAAATAAAAAAATAGTTTGGTACACACAATAACAAAAAGTGACGAGTATGATATATTTTTAAGCTATTAATCCTAAAATAAATTAATTGTACTTTAGCTAATTCTATAAAAATACGATTTAATACGCACAAGTTGAATCGTGTGTGTGATTGTGTGTTTGTGAGATGATGAGTTAAATGAGCTTGACAAAATGACAATTTTGCCCCTCAATTATAATAAGTTTTAGACTAAAATACACGGTTGGTCCTTAAACTTGTCAATCCGCTTCGCGTTGGGATAAACCTGGGCATTATCATCGCCACAGGTCCATGATTGTTTATTACAATGTCCATGATTGTTTAGCAGATAAACAATGGTATATTGCTATTGTACCTGGGACAAACCATGTTTTGGACCTGTGGCGATGATAATGCCCAGGTTTGTCCTAACGCGAAGCGGATTGACAAGTTTAAGGACCAACCGTGTATTTTAGTCTAAGTTTTATTTAAATAAAAAAATCAGAGATAATGTAAACCATTGAATCAAAAAAGATTAGAGAATACTCAGAATAGGAACGTGTTTATTTGGTATATGAGTAAACTAGTTATAAGTCCCGTGCACGCACGGGGTTCAGACATAAATCAAATTTAATAAATTGATAATTATGGTGTTAAAGAATGTTGCATAAATTGGGTATTTTTTTTTAGTGATAACAGTGATAGATTACATTGATCACAATATGAAAATAAGTAGCTCTTATGTAGCTTAACAAAATACACCAAACTCATTGTCACGTATTCAAATTTGTGTAGAAGCATAATTAAGGAATTAAGCAACGGGCATCAAACCCAAACTCAGAAAGTCCCAATAGTTAATTAGGGATGGTCTATGCAATGTAAAAGGTATGGTATAACAGTAAGCAATTGACACATGACTTAATACATTTGTTCCTAAAGCCTCTCCGATGTTGAAAGTGACTCACAAGGATTTGTGCAGCCACACAACCACACAGGCAGGAATGAGGAAATACAAAAAAAATCTTATAACCATAATCTACTATAAGTATGTTAATAGTACTAAATGACAATGTAAACAAATTTTTTTACCGATATCAACATCATCAATTAGCAGCACAACATAATGTACAACATTATACATATCAAGAGCCCAAAACAATGGCTTAAATCATCTAATGAGAATACTATTAAAATTAGTCCATAAATTACATACTTATATAGGTGATCTAAATGGCCTTCTTCAACAGCAAGTTCACCCTTCCCTTTTTTATAATTAGCAGACAAAATAGCCACAACCTTTAATATTGTTCGGTATAGCAATCTGCAGTAAAGAGTTGTGCGTTCAACATCCATTATACAGCATAATAAGCACGACATTCCCAAAATTCGTACACCACCTAATCACAGCATAATAAGCACGACATTCCCGAAATTCTTACCGTACCTAATCAAGAATTGCATGTAGGGTATATACCTAAATGATATCATGATAGAATTGCAAATTGGTCAAGAATTGCAGGGGCGGTAAGAACCCTGGGAATTCAATATGAATACACGAAGATAATGTACACAAAAGTTTACATACATAGTAGTTCTATCTTGACACATGTTTTACTAGCCTATGTCCTTATCCTTCATAAGCATGTCAAAGCCAAGTCCCAGCTTCTTGAAGCGGCTAAACTTCATGCTCATATAGGTAACTCTTTTAGTCTTGCACCTACAATGCAATTTGTCAAAAGAGCTATTAAGAATATATACATTCAACCTCCCTAACTTGTAGGTCTGAACACATACCTTGGGATGATTCTTCTAATGTGTTCCAATCTCTAAATATTAAGCCTTCCACATTGAATTCAGCACCTAGCGTCATACTAGGTGGGAATTGGGTATCTTGATATCAGAGATTTCTGATGGACTTTAATCCCACCCCTATAGCCGAATTTTTCACGAGATCTCTATTCAACCCTTTGGTTAAATGATCGGCTAAATTGTGTTGTGTTTTCACAAACACCACAGATATCACACCATTCGTGATAAGATCACGTAATATGCTATGTCTAACACCTATGTGTCTAGACTTCCCATTATATACTTGACTGTATGCCTTAGCCAAAGTAGCTTGACTATCACATCTGATAGAAATAGATGATATCGGTTTAGGCCACAACGGAATTTCATAAATTAAGTTCCTTAGCCATTCAGCTTCTTTACCAGCTGCTGCTAATGCCACAAACTCAGATTCCATTGTTGAATCAGTTATGCAAGTTTGCTTCTTAGATGCCCAGCAAATGGCACCACCTCTAAGTAGGTATACCCAACCAGTTGTGGAAGAATGATCTTCCTAATTGGAAATCCAACTTGCATCTGAATAACCTTCAAGAACAGAAGGGAATCCAGTATAAGTCAAACCATAATCCATTGTTCCTTTCAAGTACTGAAATACTCTATTAATTGCTCGCCAATGGATTAAACCTGGATTGTGAGTATATCTACTCAACTTTCCAACAGCAAAGGCTATATCCGGTCTAGTACTAATCATGGCATACATGAGAGATCCAATAGCCCTTGAATATTCAAGTTGATTCACAGCAACACCTTTATTAGGCACAAGTTTTGTTGTGGGATCCATAGGAGTACCTATTGGAGAACAATCTTTCAGATTAAATTTATCCAACATCTTCTCAATATAATGTGATTGAGAGATAGTAATGCCATGTTCTCCACGTATGATCTTAATGCCAAGAATCACATCAGCCTCCCCCATGTCCTTCATCTCAAACTTAGAGGACAAAAACTCCTTAGTTGTATCAACTTGATCTTGGTCAGTACCAAAGATCAACATGTCATCAACATACAAGCAGATGATTACTCCTTTACCAGAAGCATTAAACTTGCTGTATACACACTTGTCTGCTTGGTTTAATGCAAAACCATTAGACAAGATAACATCATCAAATTTCTGATGCCACTGCTTGGGAGCTTGTTTCAAACCATAAAGAGACTTAACCAATTTACAAACCTTGTTTTCGTTACCAGGCATGACAAAACCTTCAGGTTGTCTTATGTAAATCTCTTCATCCAATTCACCATTCAGAAAGGCTGTTTTAACATCCATTTGGTGAATTACTAGATTATGTATAGCCGCAAGTGCTAACAATAATCTAATGGTGGTAATCCTAGCAACAGGAGCATAAGTATCAAAGAAATCAATACCTTCCTTTTGTCTAAAGCCTTGGATAACCAATCTGGCTTTATACTTGTCTATGCTTCCATCCACCTTCATCTTCCTTTTGAAGATCCATTTACTATTCAATGGTTTAAAACCAGGTGGTAAATCAGACGGTTTCCAAGTATTATTGTGCATAATAGAGTCAATCTCATCTTGGATTGCCTCTTTCCAAAATGCAGCATCCCTTGAAGCCATAGCTTCACTGTAGGTCCTAGGATCTTCATCAACATTGAAACAATATTGATATTGAAATTGAATTTCATTCCTTGATCCTTCGACCAGATATAGTTGGAAATCGTCACCAAAAGATTTGGTTTTCCTTGCTCTTACACTCCTCCTAGGCTCTGAAGGCTCAGGAGGAGAAGCAGTCACTTGGTCAGATGTACCAAAGTTACTAGAACTTGCAATCATGTCTGCAGGTTTAGGTAAAGATGTAAACCTATCCTCATTGCCAAAATCAGCATCTCGTGACTCAATAATAGAATGCACGGAAACATATTCATTGGGTTCTATGACATAGAATCTATAACACTTAGAATTCTCAGGATAGCCAGTGAATACACAATCTATACCTCTTTGACCTATATTATTTATTTTAGGATCAGTCAATCTTACCACAGCTCTACAGCCCCAAACTCTGAGATAACTCAGTTTTGGTGCCTTTTTATACCAAAGTTCATAAGGGGTTATCTTGTTCCTTTTATTAGGAACTCTATTTAATAAATAACAGGCTGTCAACATAGCCTCACCCCAAAATCCATCACTTAGGCCAGAATAGCATATCATGGAATTAACCATTTCTTTTAATGTCCTATTCTTTCTTTCAGATATACCATTTTGTTGAGGTGTATATGGAGCAGTGGTTTGATGTATTATACCAGTAGATTGAAAATATACTGGATCATAATACTCACCTCCCCTATCAGTGCGAAGTGTTTTAATCTTCACACCATGATAAAGCTCTACTTCCTCTTTATAAATTTTAAATTTATCAAGAGCTTCATCTTTTGTATGACATAAGTAAACATAGCAGTATCTAGTAGCATCATCAATAAAAGTAACTACATACTTTTTATTACCAAGTGAAGGTGTTGAATGAAAATCACACAAGTCACTGTGTACAATTCTAATACCTTAGAATCTCTAATGACATTCTTGGCGAAAGGTTGTCTAGTTATCTTAGTCAACAAACAAGTTTTACACTTTTCACCATTCAATTCAAAAGCAGGTATTAGACTCATTTTTGACATGTCTATCATTCTCTTGTAATGTACGTGTCCTAGTCTAGCATGCCATAATTCAGATTTACCACAATTATTGCTAGAACTAGTAGAAGCCATGCAAATAGAATTATTAATAAACGAAACATCCAAATTTAATTTAAACATGCCATTCAAATATCCAAAGCCAATAAAGGTTCCATGTCTTGACAAGATATACTTGTCACTTTCCAAGACTTGCTTGTAGCCACAATTATTTAATACAATACCAGATACTAAATTCTTACGAATTCCAGGTACATACACAACATTGTTTAAAAGTAAAGAGTTTCCAGAAGTAAAGACTAGATTAACAGATCCTAGTCCTTTAATTGGTTCAGTTGCAACATTGCCCATCTTTAACATAGATCCATCTTCAATTGGCTTAAAGTCCTTGAACCATTGAAGATTTTTGCATACATGACATGTTGCTCCTGAATCCACCCACCATGATAAATCATCATCCTGCACATAGAATGTTTCAGAGATTATTGATACATAATAATTCTCAACAGAATGATCAGTAGGTACTAAAAACAAACCTGATTGCTTTCCAGGATCCTTGGATCCACTAGCACCAGCCTCGTTTTTACCTTTACCTCCACCCTTAGACCTGCAATCTTTCTTAAAGTGTCCGGGTTTCCCACACTTCCAACAGGTCACTTTTGGTTTCTTATCAGAACCTTTGTTGTTATTGCCTTGCCATTTTCGTTTCCCTTTACCAGCCTTAGAGGATTCACCCTCCTCCACCATGTTCACAGAAGAACCAGCCATGGTTTTAGTACCACCAACAGAACCCTTTTCCATATCACGTATGGATTGTTCAATTTGGAAATGACTTCCAAGTTCAACCAGATTCAATTCCTCTTTCTTATGTTTCAGATTGTTTTTAAAATCTTTCCAAGAGGGGGGCAGTTTATCTATGATACTAGAGACAGAAATTGATTCATCCATTTTCATATCATGTTGCGCAAATTGTCCTAATATCCTTTGCAATTCGTGGTACTGTTCCATGACAGGCCTAGTGTCTACCATTTTATAGTTATTAAAATTACCAACAAGGAATTTCTTACTAGACGCATCTTCTGCCATATATTTGGCTTCTAGGGTATCCCATAATTCTTTTGCAGACTCTACGTTTTGATAAATATCAAACAAGGAATCAGACATACCGTTAAGAATATGACCACGACATATGTAGTCTGCGTTTTCCCACTTTGAACGATTACGAGTCTGTTCCAGCGTTTCATTCTCAACAGCCTCAGGGCATGGGGTACTCAGAACATACACCACTTTCAAATTCGTGAGATAAAAATGCATCTTTTTCTGCCATCTACGAAAATCCTGCCCAGAAAACTTCTCCAACTTTGCAAACGTCTTATTCATGTCTTTCACAGAATCAGGGTTCGTCATCACAAATTGATTTGATCTTTGTAGGGTATATACCGCAATAACGAACACTAACGGATATGCTTAATCTCTGAAAGGCGTGTAATCACTTTCAGATCAAATCAATTTGGCGGTTCTACCAAATTATTCAATCGGATACAATTCAGAGAATGAGAATTTTCTGTATGTGTTTATCTGAGATATAATGAACCAGTATAAAATATATGACCAAATAAACCGTATATAACAATGATACGGGATAACTGCCAAAGCAGTTTTAGGGTTTCCAGGTTGTCAAGTTTTGTCCCTCAATTTCCGAAACTTAATTTCTGAGGAACAACACTTCAGCAGAATCAATGACTTCAGCAGAATCCATTGTATTTCAGCAGAAACACAACTTCAGCAGAATCCATTGTATTTCAGCAGAAACACAACTTCAGCTCGACCCCAGCCAGGGGCTCTGCCCCTTGGACCCTGCCAGGGGCTGCCGCCCCTTGGACCCTGCTACCAGGGGCGCTGCCCCCGGACCCCCGTCCCTTAGGGGCTTCGCCCCTAAGATCATAATAAACTCAAGTAGGTGTGCACTCCGCACCTCCAAACCTAAATGATGTATTATCATGATAAAATTGGTCAAACAAGTTAATCCAATTACACTAAAATATCCAACATTGCAATGACGTTTAGCACGAATAAATTTTTAGGGGATCTTTGAGACCATCTACGCAAGTAGTAAGTTTTTTATAATTCTTTTCAAACACTACTCTCAAACAATCTTTCGCAAACACAATAGTCAGATAATCATTCTTGAAACGCACTCCTAAATATCATTTATACACCACAATAACATGAATGAATTCAAAACCAATCAAACCTAAACTTTCTTACACAATCAAAATCAAAATCAACTTGTATACAAAATGCAGAGTATCGAATTAAGTTCGATACGGTCGAGCCTCAAGAGTCACAACAGATTTTGAGTATGAGTTTTTTTAACATGAGTTTTGCTTCTTTTATAACTCCAAAACCAAAACTATAAAAGCAAACTTGGGTAAAAGCTAACCTTAATTAATACTCTACTAAGATAACACAGTGATTGATAATGTAAGAAAAGTTTTATCTTTGTTAATAGATTAATTTAATTAAAAGTAATCTAAAAGTTCAAACCAAACAAAAAACTATAAATTTACCAGAAAGAATGCATTATCATTGGTGAATCTATTATGTGGCATAAGAATCGACTGTGCATGCTACATCTTTTTTAGTAATGGGTAAACATAAAGGAAACATGTAAAAAGTATAAATCAAGTAATAATTAAGTGTTAACTTTTTGATGTCACTGAACGAAGGAGGAGAAAGAAGGAAGTATCTCATATTCTCATATGGTATTTTGAGAAGGGTTGGTGTATTCCGCTTAGTTTAATTAATTTACACTTTGGTACAAAACTATTAACTATAAACACCTGAGTACATGCGTATTTTTCGTTTTCTTTGTACATCCGAATCATAAAACGAATTTTTTGAAAAATATTACCAAATCAGGAAATAATTAGCTTTTAATGTTTTTCAACATTTAAAAATAAAAATCTAATTTAAAAAATTATTACTTAATAAGGTATGAATTGATTTTTTTGAAATGAAAAATTCCAAATAGGGGTTTTGTTTTATTATATAAAAAGATTGTGACCTACATAAAACTTTTCTCTTAGTAGAGAAACAAATATCTTATTGTCGTGTACATTATTTAACAGATAAACAAATCGGCTATTTATTTAATGATATGTAAATGATTAAGGTCAATTATGTAAACTTGGAAAAGAATGCGTGCAATATAGCACTAATGTTGTTAGAAAATTGATACCTCATGTAATCATAAGATCAGGGCCGTCTCGTGGATTTCAGTGGCCCCGTGCCATTACCACAAAGAAGCCGTCAAACACAAACATAATATACATATGTATAAGTAGTGCATGAATTAATTAAGCTCATGTCTCATATTTTGTTCATATATATAATAGAAGTGCATGAAATTTGATGGCCCTCGTCAAGCGGTGGCCCTGTGCAATCGCACCTCTTGCACTCCCCTAAAGCCGGCCCTGCATAAGATGGTAAATGTTATTGTCTTATTGATTATGAATGCGAATGGTTATTCATGCTGATTGTGAATGAATTCAGTATTTGTGAATGTGTTTAAGTTTTGTTGATTTAATTAAATGTTTGTGCATCTTTTATCACGGTAAAAGTTCAGTCAAGAAGGAGTCTATATCTCTAATGTTGCGTATTAAGAAGTTTTACATCATGAATACGTTGTTTGGTAATTCAAAAGAATTTTCAATTTGAAATTTGACCAAATGGTTTTTATAAGTATAATTTCCTACATTTTAAATATAGTTCTTGTTGATCCCAGTTGAGCAAACGATCTAATATAGAAACTGACTTAGAATAAAAGCTTATTAAGTATTACGCGGAATTTAACACTTAATCTTAAGAAGAAGAACAGTTAACATTCAACACCTCAATATTATTTATTAATACGAATACTCTTACAGTATTAGGGTTTTGCAACCTTGAAGTGTATCGACCTTAGATATAAAACTTACTCGTATATCTAATCTAACCTAGGACCTCCTTTTATAGACTAAGGAGTCCTTTACATAATACAATACGTAACCTACAAGATAAATATCTTTTCCATATTTATCTAATACAATAAACTAAACCGACTATACAAAACACTAGCAGTGGTTACAATATATTGTCCGTGGTTACACACTACTACTAGCCGTGGTTATCTTCATCAGCGGTTACATTCTTCTGTCCGTGGTTATATCAAACCTGTCCGTGGTTCCAGAACTTAAAGTTGATTCAAGGAACCAAAAACCCAACAATCCTCCCCTAAACTTGATACATTCCAACAGAATTCTCAAGTTTCCTTTAAGCTCAAAATATCTGAATCAGAGGATGTAGCCAAACACTTATGAGATTTAAGAATTGTCTCATATTTCTTCAACAAATCATAAGCTTGACCATCATAGGGTAACAGCATCTTGATAATACCAGGCTTCAACATCTGAGCAATAATTCCTGGATACTTATTCAACTGAGGATAATCACCTTCTACAAGCATGTGAATAACTTTTCCATAAACAGTTAAAACATGAACTCCACAAGTTTGATACAAAAACCATCTTGTTACAGTACCATTGTAGAGTCCTTTCCACTCAGGTTCATCATGAGTTGGTTCAAATAAAATCTTCAAATTATAATAGACCAGTCTCTCATGATAATCATTTGGATGTACTTCACCAAACTTATTCTTGTAAAGTATCCAAAGATTCATCAAATCATCTCTTTCAAAATACTGAAGCATTTGTGAAAATTTATTATACTCATAAACTTCATTGTTGAGTCTTTGAATTTTCCAAACTCCTTCACTTCCATCATTAAGGTAAAACTTATAAGAAACAATTTGATTAACATCTGCAACTTCTTTCAATCTTTTAGAATCAGATGTCTCTTGAATCTCAGATTTTCTCTTTCTTTTACTTTGCATCCACTCATCATGCTTCTTAATCCACTCTTCATCCTTCTCAGAATTCATTGAACAGAAATCATCATGATTAATCTTCATACATCTTTCATAAATCTCAAGAATTCTTTCAAATGAACATTTACTAAGATTTTCAGAAATGTGAATGCCTGAATTCTTAATAATTTTCATTAGTACATTCCTCATCTGTGTCATTGAAAGAGGTTTCTTTCTTATAACTTGCTTCTTTTCTTTACCAACCTTCCTTGCCCATTCACCCAAAAGCCTAGCTTTTTCCACATCATCCAATAAATTCCATTCTTGTGCAGTATATTCATCATGTATTTGTTGAGAAGCTTCAAGAAAGTTTTGTGATTCATACCATATAGCTAACATTCTCTGACTAGCTTCCTCTTCTTTCTGCTTTCTTTTCTCTAAAGCTTCTTGTTCTTCAGCAACCATATTCTTTACATACTCTGCATCATAAGCTTCTTGTTCTGCTTTAGATTTAAACTTCAACTCTGGTACTGCAACCCCTTTACCTTTGCCAACATCAGATTGAACCACTTTCTTCTTCAGAGGTTCACCAATAACTAAACTTTTTCCTTTGGATTTGGGTTTAGTTGCAGTAGATTTAAAAGATAAAACAGGTGCAATGATAGGTGTAGAAATAGATGAAGTTTTGCTTAGATTTATCAATGTACTAGCAGCTTCTTTCTCAACTTCTTTAGACTTAGGTGGTGATACAGAGAGAGTTGTGACAACAGTGGAAGTGGTTATGATAGCAGTGGGTATGATAGTAGTAGGTATAGAAGAAGTGGTTATAGTTGCCATGTCTGTTACTGCAGTAGTGGTTAGAAGAGTACTAACCGTGGTTTCAGACATACCATCACTGTTTGTGTTCTGTACTACATCTTCTACAACTTTCTTCACTTTTTCAAGAACTGCCTCATTCCCATCTTTATCAGATACCAAAAATGTTTGATCTCCACTATCAACATCATCTTCCATAGATACATTAACAGCCTCCCCTGAATTCTTGCCTTCACTCCTCCCCTGTTTGGATACATCCTCCATATTCAGAGCTGGAGAGGAGTCCACCTTCTTTTTCGTTCTTCTTAGCTTCCTTAAAGCAGCAATCCCAGGCCTTTTCATCTTCTCCAAAACCAAAACCCTGTGCTTCAATCTCCTAATATCCTTACCTTGAAACACAGCCAACTCCTGTAGACCCGAAATTGTAGCCTCCATTGTAGCACATTTTGCCGTCAATTCATTAAAACGTTCAAGAATATCCTCCCCACTTCGACCTGTGTGAACTGGTCCGAGAGGTGGTTCATTGGAAAAGTCATCATGTACAAACTCAGAATCCGTCAATTCATGTTCAGGTTCCAACCTATCCTCATCACTTCGAGCTGTGTTAACTGCTCCGAGAGGTGAATCCTTGGATATAGAAAACATAGCATCAGACCGAGCCTGAACATCTATGCACCCTGTATTAGCCAAGTGGCTAGGGATTCCTCCACCTGTGTTAAGTTCCAAGGAACTCTCCACATTAGGAGTTGCCAAAGGTTGGGTCTTATTTATGTTTCCACTATCCTGACCAGCATCTAAGCATGTATCAGTAGTGAAAGCCCTTCCAATCATGTCACCTTCACCACCTGTGACAGCCTCATTAGCAACACCACTAGCACTAGCCTGAGGTAGCTCAGTGCCCTTCAATCTCCTAGTGAAAACAATGGGTGTATCAGTGGTTTGAGGTTGACTAGAAATGGGTTGAGATACACTATCAGTGTTTACAGGTATTCTATCAGGGATTTGAGATGCATCAAACTCATGATCAGAAGGCAAAGTAAGCATATGAGGAAATAAAGGAACATCTATAATGTTTACATTTTGTGGCTGATTCCTCATATGTGCAAAAACCTTAGAAAGCATATGATTTACTTCATACTCCTGAGTATGCTCAACAGGCTCCTCTATTTGACTTTCCACAATCAGTTGAACAAACCTAGGATACAAATAGTATTTACCCTTCTTTCTAATGTTTTGAACTAGCCCCTCATATATCATCTTAGACCAATTGAACTTTCTTCCATCAGACAAACAAATAATAGCAGTAGCAATTTTGGAAGGAAAGTCATTAAACCCTGTGGTCTTATTACTCATACACATCAATAAGGTATGAATAAGAAACTTCCATTGTTTTGAAAACAAACTCTTAAAATATTGTACCTTATCACCTCTATGGGTATAACCTAACCTTTCCAAACCAGCAACAATCTCAACATCTGAAAGATTATCAACACCATCAGCATCAGCAAACTTTAAAATATCCCTAATGATCTCCTCAGAAATAGAAATAGCATTCTCATCCACAACAGTGCTAAACACTTCAACTCCAGCAACCTTTTCAAGCTTAGCATTCCTCCAGAACTGATGTATGTAGGCTTTAAAAATGGTTGGTGTGACAGTTAAGGCATAGTGAATAGTACTGTGAACAAGGAAATCAATCATTTGATGAAACCCTTCAGATCGATCATTCTTTGTCAGAATAGCAACAAGGTTATGTGAAGTGGAATACTTTTCAGCCATTGTGATGAATGATGGTTATGATGTGGGTTTTGTGAATTATACAAAGATAAGTGATTAGGGTTAGTGAGAGCGCCAATAGAAGTGATTTGAAGATCAAATAAATGATCCATCCGTGATTTGGGGGAAATAATATACTTTTGCAAAAGTTACCAAGCAGCCCCTGTAGTATCCAACTCTAACGAAATGCTATCCGCGGTTGCAGAACAGCTATCTGCGTTTAGACACAAACCATCCGTGGATAGAAAGTAGCACTTCAACCAAACTTCCAAGAGTTATAGAAAGCAAATCTGTGTTATTAAAAGGGAGATCTCACAAAAATATGAAGGATTACACAATTTTATTTTATTTATTTATTTATTTATTTTAACAAACATAAGCAGCTAACACATCAGCTCCTATGTACACAAATCCTTCATACCTGCAAGACAAAAACACAAAACAAACACAAAGAAGAAGGTTATTGTTATCAGTGGTTAGATAATGCCATCAGTGGATCCAAATGACCTATCCGTGGTTAGAACAGGTAAGTCAATATGGTCAACTTTTTGGATTAATATCAGTCCAATACCCAAGAATCTCATTAACTCCTCAAACACATTGAACCTGCCCCTCATTTACTTCCAAAGCCCATTACTCTGCTTATATAAAGAACCCAAAACTCATATAACGCACACACCAATTAAAATCAAAACCCTAATTACTCCAAAATCCACAATCAACTCCAATCACCATGTGGAACCCTAGTTGGAATAAACCAGAAGTTGTTGATCTAACATCCTCCTCATCCTCATCATCATCAAGTGAAGATACTAACCCATGGCAGTTTTACCACCCTCCACAAGAAACAAGACCAAGAAAATCCCCATTTCTTCCATCATCAGAAGATGATAGTGTGGTGGATCCAAGTGAGGCATCTGAGGACTCTTATGACTCCTCAAAGAAGAGAACTTCAAACCCCCAACCTTCATCATCCCAATCCCAAACAAGACCACGAGCAAGAAACCCACCACTCCCAAACAACAAAGAGGTGGTTCTTGGTCTTCCAGCACCAGGTTGTGGTGCTTCTTCACATATCGTAAGGGGGAAGGGAAAAAGGAAAATGGAATGATGCTTTTTGGTGAAACCAGTAGATGCAAGTATGAGATAACTATGTCCTTTGTGCTTCATCTACTGTGGCCATCGTCATCATCTTCGTTTTCATCAATCCATCCTTCCATTTGATCCTTAGCTTCTCGTCTGGTCATGCATATCACAAATGCATATCCAGCAACTGGAAGGAACTATGTGAGCAAGGATAGTAGTAGAAAATCATGTATAGAAGTAGTCTTTAATTAGCACTTGAAGTTTCATTGTAAGCTGTAAGCTGTAAACTGTTTTGTTGAATGAATGAACAATTAACTTCAGTACTTCTTTAGCTTCTATAATGATCTTTCTTGTATCTGCAAAAGTGTTAGTGGAAAAACTAGACAACTAGCAGTGGTTTGAACCAAACTATCAGTGGTTAGAAACAAACTATCAGTGGTTAGAAACAAGAGTAGCAAAACTAAGATTACATAATAACAGTCCAATACTTATACAAACTAGTACAAAACAATTTGAGAATTTAGAGATTAATCATTCCAATACTAACAACAAGGTACTGAAACCTCCCCACATCAAAAGCTTTGGTGAGAAGATCAGCAACATTGAAATCAGTATGGATTTTTACCATTTGAATCAACCTTTTCTCATTACAATCTCTAATAAAATGATGTCTTATCTCAATATGTTTAGTTCTAGAATGTAAAACAGGATTTTTAATGATGCATATTGTACTGTTATTATCAATGTAAATCTTAGTATGCATAAAATTGTACCCAAAATCCAGCAATTGATTCTGAATCCAAAGAACTTGACCACAGCAACTAGCAGCAGCCACATATTCAGCTTCAGTTGTAGAATTTGCCACAATAGTTTGCTTTTTACACTGCCATGAAATAAGTCTGCTGCCCAAAAACTGACATCCTCCAGTTGTAGACTTCCTATCCAAACTGGCACCAGCATAGTCACTATCTGTGTAGGCCACCAAATCAAAAGGAGAATCCTTTGAGTACCAAAGGCCCAATTTAGGATGACCCTTAAGATACCTAAAGATTCTCTTAACAGCATTCATGTGTGAGGAATTAGGTGTGACTTGAAATCTTGCACACACACATACTGAGAACATAATATCTGGCCTGGATGCAGTGAGATACATCAAAGATCCAATCATGAACCTGTACAACTTCTGATCAACTCTGGTACTACCATCATCAGGTAGCAATGGTTTCTGAGTCTCCATTGGTGTACTAGCACTCTTCACATCCTGAAACCCAAACTTCTTCAAAACATCTGCTACATACTTATCTTGACTAATGAAGATACCATCAATCCTTTGTTGAACCTCAGAGCCCCTAAAAAGAAAGTGAGTTCTCCCATAGAACTCATCTGAAACTTATCATGCATAAGCTTCTCAAAATCTTTGCATAGCTCCTTATTGGTTGAGCCAAAGATGATGTCATCTACATAAACCTAAACCAATAAAATATCATTTTTGTGCTTCCTTATGAACAAAGTTTTATCAATCAGTCCTCTTTTAAACCCATTGTCCATCAAATAAGTGGACAGGCACTCATACCATGCCCTAGGAGCTTGATGCAAACCATACATAGCCTTCCTCACCCTGTATACCATGTCAGGATGATCAGGATCTTCAAAACTAGGAGGTTGACAAACATAAACCTCCTCATCTATTGTGCCATACAAAAATGCACTTTTAACATCCATTTGATACACAACAAAATTTTTGAATGAAGCATAAGCTAAAAACAATCTAATAGCCTCAATTCTTGCAACTGGAGCAAACACTTCATCATAATCCAAGCCTTCAGTTTGTGTGTATCCTTGAGCTACCAACCTTGACTTGTTACTCACAACAATACCTCTTTCATCTCTTTTGTTTCTGAACACCCATTTTGTCCCAATTGCCCTCTTACCATTTGGAAGATCTACCAATGTACAAACCTCTTGAAGTTTGAACTGAAGAAGCTCCTCTTGTAGATTGCCCTGCACATGAAGTTAAACAAGTTAGTTCCTTTTGTGGACCCAAGCCAATACTGACTTGGGTCTGCCCTGTGCATCAATATAATCAAATTTGTTTAGGTCCATTGATGCACAGTTGACATGACGTAAAACCTTGGTCTTAGGTTTCCATTGCCAACTAGCTGAGGCCTAAACAACATAAAAATGATTTCCAACCACTGTATCAGTTATCACCTTTGGAATTTTTAAAACTTTTTTGTTATCTGTGGTGATTTTTGGCTTATAAGTGGTTTGATTTTGCTTAGCCGTGTTTACACTTTGCTTAGCAGTGGTTGGAACCCATTTGGGAGAAGCAGTGACAATTGATTTTGTATTCCCATTCCTCATTAACACTGCTCTAGGAATCATGTTTCTGTTAGGATGAGGGTTTGTTTTCTTTGAAAAGTTTTGGTGATTTACCCTCCTCCAATGATTCCACACTTGTGGTCTGTTTTTATAACAATTTCTCTATAAGTGCTCAAAACTACCACAGTTATAACAAGCTTTCTTGACACATTGAAACTCATTACCTAACCTATTAGATATTAGGCCATTAAAGTTTCTCTGATTGCCCCTAGGTATATATCTTTTCATCTGTCCTAGGTACTTCCTTGTATTCTACCACTTTCTTAGTAATTTGAGCTCCAAATCTAGGTACAAGATTGGCTTGTCTAGTATCAACTTTCTTAAGAGGTTCTAACTTTTCAGGCTGTGTTGATACTTTACTATCTTCCTCAGAATCTGATTCCCAATCTTCAATTATGGGAGCATCAGATGACTTATCAGAACTTATCTTAGGTGTTTCAGTTTTACTTAATCCTTCTACAGGTTTGTTAAAGCTGAATTCACTACTAAATGACAATTCTTTAGCAGGTGGTGCATGTTTCATCAAAGAGGGTGGTGGCATATTATTGTATCCAAGACCAGTACCATCTTTGAACAGTTTTTGACCTATTGACTTATTTACTAGATCAGAAGCATATTGTGTTTTGGCAACCCTAACAACATGTTTTTCTTTTTCATCTAGGGCTTCTTGTTTTACACTCTCTGCCTCTGCTAGTTTATCTTTAAGCATTTTAATCTCTCTATTTTTAAGATCAATTTCACCACCAAGTATATTGATCTTTTCTACATACTCAAACTCACATTTAATACAGAATTTTAGCTTCTCTTCCACACCCTCTAGACCAACTCTATAACCTAAGTTATCTAGAGTCAATATTTCTACTTCTTTTCTCATGCTCTCAGTGATAGCTTTTTGAGATTCTAAGTTATCATAACATGATTTAAAAGAACAAGTAGATGTTTTAGAATCATTAGATACCTCAGAATATGAACCAGTAGATGAAGCATAGGCCATTAGAGCAAAGTTATGCTCTTTTGAAGCTTCACTAGCAAGAAAAGCTGCATTTGGACCTTCTTCAATCTGATCACTCCAATCATAATCACCAATCCCATCCTGAGCAATCAAAGCTGAAGAAGCAAAGCAGCTTTGTTGTCTTCTTAATGCCTTCAATTCTTTTAGGAGCTCGACATTCCCTAGCAAAGTGACCTTTCTTTTTGCAGTTAAAGCACTCCATCTTGCTTTTGTCGAATCCAGCTCTCCTTTGACCATCATACTTAACCTGTCTTCCAGTCCTCCTCAGAAACTTTCTTGCTTGGAGAGTCAACATTGCCATTTGCCATTGAAGATTAATCTCTTCAAGATCATCAGGATCAATTTGATCCAGATCTTGATTCAGCACAGTAACACTGGTAGTTAAATCAGCCAGAAAAGCACAGATTGCACCATCACTGACATTATCACTAACAGTGGTATTGTTTGCAATAGCCGTGGTTATTCCATAGGCAGCAGTGGATACATCTTGTGGGCTTTTGTGATTAGTGGATACAAAAGCAATGTTTTGATTAGCAGAAGATGAATGAGCAAAGTTATTCTCAGACTCATAAACCTTCAAGTTGTTGAAGAGATTGTCTAGAGTCATAGTAGGAAAATCCTCCTTATTTCTCCACACAATTGTATGAATAGCCCATTCAGATGATAAACTTCTAATGAACTTCAAATTAATATCTTCTTGAAGAAACTTGTAATTCACTGACTTCAGTTGGCTGATAAGTTTTTGGAGTCTATTGTATGTGCCATCAATCTTTTCTCCACTAAGAGCAGTGAAGGTTTCAAATTGATGCTTGAGCATATTCATCCTTGACTTCTTAGTAGCTTCATTACCAGCAAACCGTAATTCAAGAGCATCCAATAAATCTTTAGCAGACTCATATTGATCAAATTCCAATGCAAACTCATTAGGTATTCCCATAGAAAGAATACTGTGAGCTTTGATCTCCATTTTCCTTTTAGCTTTATCAGGTTCACTAACAATAGCTATCTCTAGTCCATCCTCACCCTTCTTAGGAAGAGTGTCTCCTTTTTCAACGACATCCCAGAGAGCATAATCAATCATACGAATGTATTGCCTCATTCACATTCTCCAGATTTGATACTCACCATGCTTGAGCATGGGTACCTTTGAAGGAGTCACCATGTGAGTTTCGTCAGACATCTTAACTTACTTGAATAAAGATTAACAGACTTCTTCTTGGTTACAGTTTCTAGATCACAAGCTCTGATACCACTTGTTGATCCCAGTTGAGCAAACGATCTAATATAGAAACTGACTTAGAATAAAAGCTTATTAAGTATTACGCGGAATTTAACACTTAATCTTAAGAAGAAGAACAGTTAACATTCAACACCTCAATATTATTTATTAATACGAATACTCTTACAGTATTAGGGTTTTGCAACCTTGAAGTGTATCGACCTTAGATATAAAACTTATGTATATCTAATCTAACCTAGGACCTCCTTTTATAGACTAAGGAGTCCTTTACATAATACAATACGTAACCTACAAGATAAATATCTTTTCCATATTTATCTAATACAATAAACTAAACCGACTATACAAAACACTAGCAGTGGTTACAATATATTGTCCATGGTTACACACTACTACTAGCCGTGGTTATCTTCATCAGCGGTTACATTCTTCTGTCCGTGGTTATATCAAACCTGTCCGTGGTTCCAGAACTTAAAGTTGATTCAAGGAACCAAAAACCCAACAGTTCTTGGTGTTGGATCATCGTATATTATTCAGTTTAAAGTATTTATATATATTGACATATCCCGTATTTTGACCTCAAAATCTAACAGAGACATTACTGCGGAGATTCTTACCAAAAAATGAGACATTCCATGCCCTTGGAGAGTGCTTTGCTGTGCTAGGTCACTATTTTACAGTAATTTTAAAGGAGAATTGCATATATATCCCTCCAAAGCCTACTAATTGCATATATATCCAACCAAAACTCATAATTGCATATATATTGACATCTTGACATATCCCGTATTTTGACCGGAAAATCTAACAGAGACATTACTGCGGTGATTCTTACCAAAAAATGAGACATTCCATGCCCTTGGAGAGTGCTTTGTCGTACTAGGTCACTATTTTACAGTAATTTTAAAGGAGAATGGCATATATATCCCACCAATGCCTAATAATTGCATATATATCCAGCCAAAACTCATAATTGCATATATATCCTTTCATAGCCTTAAAATTGTCATATATATCCAAATGATTATTTTAAATTCATTTAATAGAAAAAAATGTCTAATAATTATAACTGATATATAAAATGATGATTATACCTTTAGGGAAGGGGTTATTTTCAGAACCAAGTAAAATGCAAGAACTGCGAGAACCACTGTAAGATATTGGATTTCACAAACACATAATACATTCAATATATGGATCGAATTATGCAAGAGAGTTTAGAGAGAGAAAGTAGTATGGGAGCCTTTCTAGAGAGAGAAAGTAACAAAAGAAAGAAGGTTAGATTAAGTGAAAGGTCCAACCCTCTACCTTGGGAGGTAGAGGGTATTTATAGTTACATAATAAACGTCCTCCTTCGGACTGTGGATCAGGCATACAGTGGGTAAAGACCCGTCCTTCCTCCACGGTGTTGCACTAAACTAAATAACTAACTAAATAACTAGTAAATAACGTAATGTCTACGAGCTAACTTATGCTAGATTATATTTGGGGTGATCGATACTTCACTATGGAATTTTCTAATTCCTAACAATCTCCCCCTAAGGGAGTTCACCCCATGTTTTACATTTCGAATCCTAGCATTCTATTCTTGACTTTGTTCTTGAGCTCGTAGACTTCAATTCCTCAATTCCGCAATCTTTGTGCATTAGTAGCGATTCTTCAAAGTCCGCATAGATTTGTACTTTTAGTGGAGGCCATTAACTGATCCACATCTTTGATGATCTTTGAGCTATCATTGAGATCATCAGCCACAGTAAATCTCTGGATCACCCTTTATTGTGTTGCCATCATGTGAAGTTGTGACTTTCAGACCGACATGCTCACACTTTCTGGATCATGACATCTTTTCATCAGAGTAGCGGAAGCTTTACTGGTTCATGATATTTGCAGCGGCGTAGCAGAAGCATAGTATAGAAATATCAGAACCAGGTTATGTAGATATGCACCAATCATGATTTCTTCAATTAAGTGTGGATGCTGTGAGCATGCGGCTTTGGATTGACTCCTCAATTCTGATCAGCTGCAACCGTTCAAATGTACCTGCAAACAACAGTTAGCAATAAAACACACGAAAGTGTCTTTGATCACTTTCGTTGAATTGAGGTACACGGCCCACGGTTTCCCGTTGATCAGTACAAGTACTGCCTGTGATCAAGTATAATTCCGAAGAATCTCCTTGACAGGGTTTCGCAGCTGTTCTAGCCGTTCTCAAACCGGAACGTCTCAAAGAAGACAACACGGAGTGAGTGAACCAACAAATTGAGATTTACTGATTGAAGAGAAATTGATTTGAAAACAATCGCGTATTGCTTAGAAGAAAGAGTTTTGCAATACGACGAAGGTTTATGAGAAAGATCAATTTTTCAATCAAAATACTTTTTGTATTAAAGAATGAGTACACATTCGACGTGCTAGTGAAAAGAAGAGATTCGCACATCGAATGGTTTTTCTAAAAGTATTTTTCAATCAGAGATACTTTTTGAATTCGAAAATGAATACACATTCAATGTGCTAGAGAAAATAAGACATTTGCACATCGAACGGTTTTTCCAAAAGTATTCGTCAATTCATTTCCAGGACCAAGGTTTATTCACGAGTGAATCGCCCCATCGTTTCTATCCAGTTGTCACAAGTTTGATCTTTAGAAAAGATCTCACATGCCACCTACCAAGAGCTTGTTTGATGTTGGCTCTAGAAGGCTTTCCATCTTCATCGTGAATATTTTACATATCACTCGGATGTTCTGGCAATACCACAAGGATAATGCGTAGGACTCTTAATATATTCTTACTTTCCACATTGTGTGAAACAACAAGTGTTCAAGAATTTAGTGTCCTAATGAGATATTGTGGATGATCTCTTGGCTCTAGACTCAATTGTGCACATTTGGTTCCTATGCCGGAGACTAGGGAGAGGGTCTCCTTCTTCAATATCAACAATCTCTAAGAGACAGTCGATAGATTATGTCGGTTCCCCGTGAGAATGAAACAAGCCCTTTTAAGAGGAACTTGAGTAGCTTGGGAAGTTGTAGTGCAGTGCGTCACTGGGTCCATGACGTCTTGTCTTCAATACCAGTGTTACCTTGGTAACAACCAGTAGCATATGTATTGAACCCGGTTTATGCCCTAAGGTTGAATTATTGGAGGGCTATTTCTTTTCACCCTTTTTACATTCCAATTCTTTTTCATTCTTCAACCCCTTCAGTGCTTACCAAGACTTCATAACTAGAACCTTGTTGGGTTTATTCCAGTACTAGCTCTGTCTCAGTCCGCACTCTTCCCATTTCTCATTTTTCTCCTTTTTTCATCATACATAAGGACTCTACACTATCTAGTGGATTATCCCTGGGTAGATCCCTCCGGTTCTGGCGGATCGTGGGAACGAATACCTAACCTAACCATCCTTATAACACCATGCATAAAGTAAATTGGTCGGTCTTTTGGTATTGTTCTTTTCTTCTTGAAACCAATTGAAAAATCATTTGGAAAATCCAATCAAGGTACTTGTGATATAAAATCAAAACATTTTGTACCTTAACTGTTTTTGATCATTTAGAAATGCTCCCCCTCAACATGTGCATATGTTTATGAAATTGTTTAGCACATGGAGGCAAGAGTTCTTTAGAAATAATTTCTTTGATCACAATTTCCGTAGAAAAAGCCATTTGATTTTCTTGGTAAATTCTCCCCCTCAATATGTGCATAGGATATTTGAAATCATTTTATCACATAGAGGCAAGAGTTCATTGTAGTACTTTCACGATCACATAGCCATTAAGAAACCATTTGCTCCCCCTCAATATGTGCTTCGAGATTCGAAACCGTTTAGCACATATGAGAGAGCAGCCTGCACATTTTCATCAAATCGATCATCATTTATCAAATTTCATTATTAAATCACAAATTCTCCCCCGATCAAAAATATCAAACCCTTTGAGATTTTGGATCCCAAGTGATTTAATACGGTTTAGAAAACATTGGAGAATATGTGGCCAGGTTTAAATACTCATCATGTTTTTGGATAAATCCTCCTCCTCAACATGTGTATCATGTATTTGAAATCGTTTGGCACATGGAGGCAGGAGTGCCTATAAAGGACTAAAACCGACTGCATTAAAACAGATTTGAGATTTAAATCACGATCTCTCCCTCGATCAGAAATATCAAACCATTTGAGATTTGTGATCCCATCTGATTTAAATCATTTAGAAAAGTTTGGGGAAAGACGTGGCAAGATTTAATTTTTGAAATCGACTGATAAGAATTAATTTAAGACATTAAAGATTGTTAGTGTCAGGCATGATTGTTTTAAAGAGATCTTTTAAGTAAAATAATTTAAGACAATTTCACAATCAAACAAGAACAGAAATTATTTCATTTTGAAAGACCTTGATTTTTAAATAAAATCATACCATGACATGACATTAAATCTTTAGATCACCACATTTTAACGTACAAACGGACTTTTATGAAGAAATATCGTTTGAAAATATTTTATTTTAAATCACTCTCCCCCTCAATCGATGATCGTAGTCGTTGATTGAGTGACTTAGATTTTGATAAAAATGAAGTCCGGTGATTTTAAAAATTTTGAATCCGATTTACTTTCAAAACAATATTTTTCCATTTTCAAAAACAATATTTATCAAAGTTTTAGAAAAATGGTGTTATTCACTACTTGTCCTGCACAAAGATACGTTCGGTGGTTGAGAAGCTTATGTTGTTGCTGTAGGGCTTGGAAGAAAAACCGTCTGCTGATACAGTGAGACTTCTTACGTTGCATTTTAATGCCAACTGAGGTCAAATTAAGCTCCGTTTCTTCAATCACTTAGAAGAAAACCATCTGCTGATGCAGTGAGACCTCTTACGTTGCATTTATGCCAACTCTCCATTGAAGTCAGATTAAGCTCCGTTTCTTCATTTGTTGACCCAAGATATAGTTACCCTTTCCTTTCGGCATCCAATCATCATATTATGTGGGATCCGGATCGGGAACATTCTTATACCAAAATACCTGCATACGTTAGTGAACACACATACAGATATATGGTGGTCGACATCAAACAAAAAGCAATCGACTAATTAAAAGTAAATGCAACATATCAATCAATTCGTATAAAGCATGGGAATAATGTGTTCATCAAACTATAATCATCTAATCCTAACAATCTTATCCTAGGCACCTAGTCCTTCAACATAGGTTAACATCATTGTTCAGTTAAGCATTTAGGACAATTAGATAAGTCCGTTTAGATGATATAAATTTGAAAAACATACTCCCCCTCAATCAATGACTCATTTTCTGAAAATTTTAAAAGCGCTGAAGTCATTGATTGAGTTTGCAAATTTTATAAACACTCTAAATCTGATTGTTTTTAAAGCAACTCATTTACCATCATTTTTGGAAAACAACAAATATTTTTCTGAAGAATTTTAGACGGAAAAACATTTGTATAGGAACAGCAGTCCTTCGACATACTTTCCTCAAATAGTTTTAGGATAAGTGCACGAAATATTTTTGAAAATTTGTATAGCGCAGCACTTTCCTTTCTTTGAAAAACGGGTTGCTATCGGAAATAATAGCAAGACATAGTTTAAGCCCGGGTTACAGTCTGAAATAACTGTAAGCCATTTTTTGAAGCGCGGGTTACAGTCTGAAATAACTGTAAGCCATTTGATTTGTGACATGTTTAGAAAAGAATATTTACACCTCCTGCTCGAATTTCATCTATGGTCCCGTGCCATTATTGAATGACATTTCTAAGACCTTAGATGTTATCGATACCAGAAGACATGTCTTGAGAAAACATATTTTTGGACTTTTTCAAAATTTTCTGATTTTTATGGGTTTTTGAAGGTTTTATATTTTTCTATTTTGGTTTTCTGAAAAATATATACAAAGATAGAGTATAGATGATATAGTTTAAGAAGATGATGATACGAGTACCGAGATAAGGATATCGAGAAGCCCCGTTGTAGAAGATAGAAATCGTCATCTCTTAAGCATTCACCACCAAAGCTTCTGAGGCTCTTGAATCGAAGAAAGAAATTGAACCAACTGAAAGTGAGACTTTGGCAGGTTCCCCCCAAACCGAAGATCCTTTAGCTGAGCAGATTCGAAGCTCTATTTCAAGCTTGCCTTAGCCAGGTGCATGAAGAAGCACACCATAATCATAAATCCCGCTGCTCTATTTAAGAACGATAATCGAGGTTCTCCGTTCGAGGTTATATCATCCAATAGAAGAACAGCAACGTTTCATCCCACACTTGAATAATCTTCTCAAATTCCTTTTCCACTGAAGTCTGAAGCAATCCATTCCAAAAGGTGTCAAGAGAACAATTCCCCCAAGTAGTTTAATTGATGCAGTCAATCTCTTAGACTAGAGTTCACGAACCCGAATACACATATACCCAAAGACAAAGAAACTTATAACATCGAAGTAGCAGATTAAGTCCAATAGCCAAAGAATAACCCCGATGTATACTTTTCTCTCCCGCTGAAGAAACTGTATGAAGCTCAAGAACCCGAAGTACCCGAATGCCCAAAGAGAGAATAACCGATAGCATTGAAGAGGCAGGCCGAATCACTGATTATCTCTGCGGGTGACAATCTCTGCGGATGTCAACACCAGAATAAGTGATTATATCTCTGAATCACTGATTAAGCCCTCAAGTAAAACAGCTGAGCATCCCCAATGTACACAATCTCTCTCCCCTGATGATTGTGATAACATCAAAATCATCACACACTTGTGTACCTCTTTCCTCTTCAAAAACTAACTCTAACATCACTTCCCCCACATAGTTGGAATAATAACACTAGACGCCTTGATGAGTAAAACCTTGAGTTTCTCTGCGGTCATGACATTCGTTTTCCCGGGATATCTTCAATCACTTAGAAGAATTAAGTTCATCAAGTTTACTCGCCATGAGTCAAACCTTGAGTTTCTGTCGGTAATAACATTTGTCTTCCCGGGATATCTTCAATTACTTAGAAGTATTAAGTTCATCAAGTTTACTCGCATTTAGGTATGTGTCTCCTTCCCCCTTGCTGGTTTTGATACTTCAGAATCAGCAACTCATTGTAAGCCCGTGTACTAGAAATCATTTGAGAAGAACATCATTAGCTCATATGTATCTGTGAGAATCAACTTGCTGCAGAATGTGAGCAAGTCTAATTGGGGATTAAATCAAACACTTCACCCTCCCCCAATTAGTGCTCTCCCCTTAACTGACAATCTGTTTGATAAATGCCCAGATTATGAAGAAGTCTTTGGATAATCAAATGCAACTCGTCTTTAGTCTTCTAACATGCAGTAGAAAATGTAGAACCGACTGTAGACTCGACCTTCTTCAAGATTGTCCGAATGGGGAATAGAATGTTAACATCTTCAACTCACACCAAAAAGCATCCCACCAAAAAGCATCCCAATTAACTTACATCTTGCAAATCCCCTTAACTAAAATCCCTCCCAATCAAACAAGAACAGAAAGATGTTCATCAAGGAAATCAGCAATAAGGCCGCAACGAATCTAACACACAAGATGGTAACACCAAACTACCAATCACATCAAACAAGAACAGAGAGATTTTTCGGAATCATCATGTTGATGTATACGTGAAGCATTAACCGGAAGCACTTTGTCTATAAACTCATCAATCTGAGTGAAGATGTCAACCAACGGCTCTTAGAAGAAAACTCCATGTGAAAATGACCCGATAAGAAGAAGATCGGTTCTTACATGAGTTTGGAGCCGTTTGACCATTTATTCTCATAAATCAATCAACCATGCAGTAATTTCACACTTCTTCTCCCCCTCAAGAATTGCATACGGAGTTGCCATTCTTGATTAAATAAGTGAAAATCATCCGAATGTTCTATTCACACTTCTCTCCCGCAAAATCAGCACATGATGTCGCCATCTTCATTATAATCGAGCAAGTGGAATGAGAAAACAATCAGTGGTAGCCCGGTTCTGTAAAACCCTAAAAATATAAACGCATAATAAGACTATTTTACCCTTGAAATCAAATTTTTTTTTTTAAATACGTAAAATATAATAACGTTTATTTAACGAAACTAAAAACCTAACTTATGAATATTTAAAAACCTAACGCGAGTATGTTAAATAAACAACCTTGGTACGACGGAAAAATTTTAAAGTCACACAAATAAGTTAATTGGTCGTTTTCTTTTGCAAGACGAGCCTTGGGTCTTGTTTCTTTTGTGAGCCGAGAGAGTCCAACGTGAGCCCATGGTCTCGCCAAGTTTGGGTTGTAAGCCGGTTGGGTTTGTGAACCGAGGACACACCCGAAGCCCAGGGACTGTTTTCTTTTCTTTCCTTTTCCCTTGTTGAGCCGAAGCCCACACTCAAACCCTTATGACCCGATCGGTGCATATATATATATAAACACAAACCTCAACTTTTGGAACCCTAGTCTACACAAAGTCACGGCACATTCTCTTGCTCCTTTCTCTTTTCCGATCGAAGCTGCTATTCCCCTTGGGTGCGTGTGTGCTTGATACGACGCAAGTGCCAAGGTATAACAACGTTTCTCCTTTCGTCTCACTTATGTTAACATGCAAACGTAAAATCCTTAAAACTGGTGTGTCGATACACATATGAATCGGACCATAGGTATGAGTCGAGCCACATGATTTGAACGAGTTATATGTATGATTCGGTTATGTGTATAAAAAATACATGTTAACGAGCCAACGATAGAATGGTAACCGAATCATAGGAATGAATTAGAGTCATGCGTATAAGGGTTTGTGAAACATATGAGCTTTGTCGTTTAAATGTGTTACGTATTCATGTCTTCCAAAATCTATATATATAATGTATCGATTATGTATATTAACCGGTTAGCAAGTAACTTGAGTATGGTCGTATGAAATCATAAACATGTATTATATATGTATGAGTTAACGCATGGTTAAAGTATATGTGAACTTGGGTTGACTTGAGAATGGTTAAACGTAGGTGTATGTATGTGTGTTGACTTGTCTAGGAGTGGGAAAACAACGAGGGTAAAGGGTCATTATATGTGAGTTATTAGTGTAAAGGCATGCATGAGTCTGAGTTAACTTCCGTTTGAGTTTTCATAAGTCCTAGGTCAAGGGTATGGGTTATTAAAAGACGTAACCTGTCAATTAAAGCGTATTAAATAGTATTAAAAGTATGAGGAAAACCCTAGAACATAAATAAGAAGTCGATTAGGGTTAAAAGCTAAATGTGTAAATTTGTTATTTCATGTGAGAATGGTAAGTCTTGGAGTCATAAATAACTATTTATTAAGAGTATAATGAGCTAGTACTAAGCGTGATGTAAACATGCGTGAGTTATAATTTTATGTAAGAAACTAAGTGTCATGAATTGAAAGTATTGTATGCATGGTCTCATTAAGTTTGTATTCGAACAATGTTACATGTGAGTCGTGGTCAATCACGTAAGGTTATGAAGGCTTGTGTAAACTATTTTGGAAGAGAGTCCTAAAATCCATTCTTGACATTTATAAACCCTATACTTTGAATGATGACCATATAAGTCCTCAAATAAGATATTTATCATATTAAACCCTTAAGTTTACCGTTGTCTTTTGCAACCCATAGGTCTGGCTAATTAATAATTAATACTCTAAAAATGTCGTAATTTCCGTCCGCCACTAAGAATAAGGATATACTGACAACTCTAAGAATGTTAATGCGATGAATCCGTTATAACTTTAATGATGCTAATAAGTCTTAAATAAATCATAATCCGTGTAGATTCGTTAGAGGAGACGCGACGTTATATCTTCGTGATTCACTCATTCGTTTGCTTTTCTCTCATTTGCGTTAAGGTACAGATATTCCGACCTTTTCAGTAAAGGTTCCTTATGACGTTCGTTTTGTTAGCTTTCATATTTTACTTATTAGGGTTTCCAATGCCATTGCTATGAACCCTTTTCTGATTGTTTGATATGTTGCTTATCTGAACTACTGTTTTATTGAACCATGTAATATCTGATTTGAACTTGTATTGTGAAGACTCTGATGGGCACAATTGTAGAACCTTACTATGTTTAATTATGAATGTACGATTTGTGACTGTGATATGAATTTCTGACCTCTGAATATTTAAATATGAACCTTATGATATGAGTTATCTGATATGTTATCTGTTGAACTTTGTGTTTGATTATGATCTGTGTCATTTATGAAAATTTGTTTGACCTAAGTTAGTTTGATACCCGAGCCAATATTTAACTAGTCATTGGGGTTTCATGTCCGTGTCAGTGATGCACCTCTGACATGACTCTAGGGCAGTAGAGTGATGTTCTTCCACGTCCCTTTCTGTTATCTGTTTATTGATAGTTTGGCCACTATCCGTCTGTTGAGGGCGATGGATGCATCCTAGATCTGATATGTTATCTGATATGTTTCTGGTGAATGATGTCGTGTGCAATACGCGTCTTCACAAAATTCTGGGAGCTAGCTACTCCAATTAGTTTATGAGATTACCTTCTGAATAAGAAAGATATTTTCTGATATGATATGTTTTGGGCTCGTGGTAGTTAACTAAACCTTTATCTGTTATTTCTGTATTAAGTATTCTGATTTTGATTCGGTATGTTCAAGTGTTTATAACTATGTGCTAGGCTTATTATATGTTATTATATGTGGTTATGCTTTTGTATGTTTAAGTGACTACCGTCTACTATGCTAGGATATGATTAATATGTTTAAATATGATTCGCATGATATCATCTGATGTTATGTTAGTTTATCGTTACGTGAATTCGTGGATCTGGGAGATGAATGTGCTAGTGGAAGTGAGTATCCTGAAGTTTAGTATGTATGATTGTTCAGTTAATTTTGTAAACTTTGCCTATCCGTTAATTATCTGTCTGCTTATGATTGATCTGCTATGTTTAGACCTTGCTTATATTAAGGTTTGATCTGGGAAATGGTTTAATTATGATATCTGTTTTGATAATTTGCTAATTGCTATGCTATGTCTTTTGCTTATTTAGTTATAGTTTTCCTACTATGTTTTCTATTTGCATGTGTGACTGCCATGATTTGACTGCTATTCCCGCTGCTACAATATTGGATTAAGTGTGTTAAATGTAGATTAATTGACTTGTATGAATGACATGTTTACTTTCTAGAAATTGTTTCCGTTAGCCTTTTGATATTTCGTTTGGCTCATATGTGCTCGAAATTCCTGTTTTAGTTGATGTTTAGTTATCTTGATGCGTTTGCGCTTGGTGGTGTCATCAATATGATATGTGTTTGTTCTTAATTGCTATTTGTTCTTCCGGATTTCTGTATGATTGTGTTTACGCAAAATCTTCAATGATTCATTGATCTTATTCCGTTGTGACTTCGTTATTCGTTTCTTTGTTTTATTTCGTATTTCCATTTTGTTTAGTTTTCGTTTCTGTTATATCTGTTCACTGGGCTTTGTAAGCTCAACCGCATTTTCTTTTCCTGCGGCAGGTATTAAGCATTCAAGATGAGCTTATGGGATAGCTGATATGGGTTGAGAGTAGAGATGAGAGCAAGATTTGAAATAGGGATCTTAGATTTATTTTGATTATTAAGTTATTTATATTTTCTTTTGTAAGTTTTGTAAAGGTTTCCGCTATTGTATAGTACTTAAGGTTCTGATATGAAACCGTATTTGTGATATCTTTACCCTTGTCGGTTTGGGGTGTTACAGGTTCACTTGATGACTGAAGCGCATGGAAAAAATATGAAGCATGTTAATGAGAATGGTCATAATAAGAAGATTTCTCTTCTTCAGAAGATAAAGCGCACTGAAGCGTACACTTTTCTTTTCTTTAGGAACGAGGCTTGAACTGAAGTATTCAAACGTCATAATGTTGAAGTACGATGCCTGAACTGATGTGAACAGACGTCATAAGAAGATTTCTCTTCTTTTGAAGATAAAGCGCACTGAAACGTACACTTTTCTTTTCTTTAGAGAACGAGGTTTGAACTGAAGTATTCAAACGTCATAAGAAGATTTCTCTTCTTTTGAAGATAAAGCGCACTGAAACGTACACTTTTCTTTTCTTTAGAGTACGAGGCATGAACTGATGTGTTCATACGTCATTGCCGAATGAATATCAAGATTGAGTTACTTGAACCCGTGCGTTATGAGATATCAATCCATTTGTAATCCATACTTTAAGCCAGTCCATGTAGTGAAGGATCGAAGTATCTGCAACTGAGTAAGGACTACCTGCACTAATATTACAAACTTGATTGCATATATTTTGGTTAGTGACATTAGTATCCAAACCCTTTGGGGTTTCACAGTCAACCTTGATTTTGTCATCGGTAAACAGCTTTCCGGTAGGAATCCACTTAAGTCTAGCATCCTTAAACATTCTACCAGACGGTATCCACTTATAGCAAGGTTTAGGATTTTTGAGCTTCTTATGCACAGTGGAAGACTTATCAATATTCCTAGACTCCAATGATTTAGCAGTTGGTATCCATCTAGGTGAAGTTTTGGGTTTGTTTTGCTTCTTATGCACTGAAGATGACTTACTGAATGTCCTAGACTTAACAAGTTGAACCTTAGCATTGTTTGTAGTCTTAGTGGATTGTACCTTAGCATATGAGTTAGGAAAATGTTTCTTATTCGGAAAAGACTCAGAATTTCTAGTTTTATTTTCTACATGCTTAGCATTCTTCTTCATATAACTACTCGCAGTACCTTGAAATCTTGTGTAATGCATCATCCTAGGTGTTGCACCTAAAATTCTGTCTTTTCGAATCTGTGCCTTTTTCCTAGCTTCTTCTCGATAATAGTTCTTCCACAAGTCATTCATATCATATGAATTCTGGGTTTTAATGCTTGGTTTTGACACTGTTTTCGAACTAATCCTTGAGGTGCTGGGAGTAGAAGTGAGTACTTGTTGAGGGTTCACAGAGCTAGAAGCCTTATTCTTAGGTAACTCAGGTGAAGTGACTGGTTTTGACAAAGCTTTTATCGCATCAACTTGGGAGGCAAACCGTGTTTTTGAAAATTTTGGTCTTTCGGATATAAACGCAGTAGGTTGCCTAACAACGGACCAGTTTCTAGTGAGATGAGAAACTGGTTTCCCCAAGGTTGATGGTTTTGTAAACTTAGTGTTCACACTTTCCCTACAGTTTTCCTAAGCTCATTTTTTAAGGCAACAATAGCAAAACACTTTTCAAGTTGAATTTGAGTTCATCAATTTTGTCACAATTTGTTTGTCCCATTGACTTAGTTCTAGCTTCTTTGACAGAGTCACTTAGTTCTATGTGATGCTTTCTCAAAGACTCATTTTCCTTTAGTAATTTGGCCACACAAACTGCTAATTCATCATTTCTCATTTGAATATCATAAATAGCATTCACATCATAATTACTTGTAACCAAATTACTTTTCACATGCATACCAGAAATATGTTTCTTCAAATTTTTGATAGTCGAGTTTTTGGCTTGAAGCTGAGCTTTTAAATCATTTATTTCAAAAAATTCACGGAATTCGGAAGTTCCGGATTACATGGTTTGTTAAGTTGAAAACTTTCCTCCTTTCTTTGTATTGCAATTTCAAGAGAAATGCAATGTTTTTCAAGTTTTGAGAATTTGTTTGAAAGTTCATCAAAAGCCTTTTCATCAACCATATCATTTGTTTTGAATTTTTTAGACTCTCCCAACCAAGGAACATATATCAGAATCATGTTCAATATTAAGATCAGTTTGTTTAGGTACATTAGTAGATGCACTATGTTGAACAGTTAAGGGTACCTCATCACATGAAATTTGTTCATTTATCGGTCTGATATCTGCATCCACATCGTGTGAAACAAGAGTCATGAACTATGGGTGTTTCAAGCTTATCTTCCTCTCGAGCCCTGTATTCAGTACCAACTGATTCATCATCTGGTGCTTTATCCATCTCAAAACTACAATCTCTTGTCACCTTTGACATTCATTCACCTTACTGATCACAGCATCCACTTCATGTGTGACCGTAGTTACTGAGCAGCCGGTTACATCATTCATTGTTGTCTCTGATATTCTCATTCTCAACAACACCGACTTTTCAACTGATACAATACCGACTCATCACAACTATCTCAATTTCTCCCGACACTAATCTACTTTTTCATCATTCAGTGTACCTTCCTCAATGTACTTCTCCACATTATCCATGAGTTGGATAAATGTATTGATGAATTCTCAATTTCCATTCCAATATGCTTTTTGAAGAAAATACCCGTCAAGTGTTGATCAAAATCTGCGGAATATTCCTCATTGATAAATGGTTGGAATTGGTTGTGAATCATCTGGAGTGCAGCAATGGAATCATCCTTCATTATCTTCCCTTTGATGAGTTGGATCTTCAATTGTTCTAATTCTAGCAACAATGTTCTCTTCAATGTAGGTAAGTCCTGACGGAAAAGAGCACTACATGTTCGATCCATTGATGTGGATGTGAGTAACATGAGGTGTGATTGAAGTTGTTGATAAGGTTCAATGTTACTTTCTTTATGCATGGTATTTTGTAGCCTAGACTGGTGCAATTCACTCTCATTAGATTCTGAACCCGGAGATCTCACATCCTCATTGATTGATTCCATCATCTGTAACCGTTCAAAGTAGCTAATGTTCTCATGGTTGTCAACTTCATCATACAGTTTAAGTACTTCTGAAATTACTGAATCAGGAGTGTAAGATATGATGTTGATGTGTACATGGGATTTTACAAGTCTGTGATTTAAACCGAGAAATAGAATCTTTCGCGGGATTTTACTAAAATCAAGACCAAATCGTAAGATAGTGAGAAGCAGAATGTAGTAAAGGAACTAGAAGATGAATAAGGAAGTGAAGATCAATTGGTGTTATGGTTGAGTTTGTGATATTCCCTAATTCTTTATATATACCCCCTGTTCCGCGGATCAAAAACAAGGGTTTTGTATGTTAGGTTTAGAGACACATCGCAGGAATTGACAAATCACATTCCTTGATAAGTCGCTTAACAGATATCTCGCATAAGACAACTCGCCCATAAGCAGACAACTCGCTTATGTGGGCAACTCGCATAAGACAACTCGCTTCAATAAGCGCACAACCTCGCATAGGCAACTCTTAGGCAACTCGCTTAGGCAACTCTCTTAGGCAACTCGCATAGGCAACTTGCTTTAGATACGTTGAATCTGGACAAGTCGCATAGGCAACTCGCTTAGCTACCAACTCTCTTCAGTGACAACTCGCTTCAAGCAACACACCAACTCGCTTCCAAGAAACACACACCGTGGCTCAACTCGCTTCCAACAAACATTCAAAAAACACCACTTTTTAATCCAAAAACAACCCAACCACTATGATTCAAGCCTTCCAAATCAAAACCTAAACACTTATAATGATTCTAAACACAAAAGTACAATCAAAATCCAAACTTTAACACTAGAAATGATCCAAATAATTCAAACTCTCTTAAACACATATAACCCCAAAAACCTTATGAAATCCACCAAAACGAAGAGCATGAAAGATGAGTGATCAAACCATGGCTCTTGATACCAATTGTAAGATATTGGATTTCACAAACACATAATACATTCAATATATGGATCGAATTATGCAAGAGAGTTTAGAGAGAGAAAGTAGTATGGGAGCCTTTCTAGAGAGAGAAAGTAACAAAAGAAAGAAGGTTAGATTAAGTGAAAGGTCCAACCCTCTACCTTGGGAGGTAGAGGGTATTTATAGTTATATAATAAACGTCCTCCTTCGGACTGTGGATCAGACATACAGTGGGTAAAGACACGTCCTTCCTCCACGGTGTTGCACTAAACTAAATAACTAACTAAATAACTAGTAAATAACGTAATGTCTACGAGCTAACTTATGCTATATTATATTTGGGGTGATCGATACTTCACTATGGAATTTTCTAATTCCTAACAACCACCATCAACCAATCAGATTTTTTTTGGATATTTAATTTTATATTTAATTCAAAAGGGTATTTTGGTAAAAAAAAATACTACCTCCGTCCCATATTAAATGTCCTGTTTTGACTTTTGAAGTATTTCTTTTTCAACTTTGACCTTACATATCTTGGTTTGCGTTGTATAATATTTTATAAAAATTATACCAATAAAAAATATGTTTAAAACACAATTCATTCATATATTTTGCATCAAGTATTGCATAACACAAACAAAAATATTTAAGGTGAAAGTTGAAAAAGAATGACTTTGAAAAGTCAAAGTGGACATTTAATATGGGACGGAGGGAGTACTTTTTTATTTTATCTTCAATTTTTTTTTTACAAAAAACGTTTTTTTCCCCGAAATTCTAGGATTTTTTTTGCCTGTTTAAAAAATCAATATGTGCACATGTGTTTTGCATTACGTAAAAATTGTATTTTTTGTTTATACATAGGTGATTTTGTATTTGCACATGTATCTTTAAAAAATATTACATAAATAAATATATACAAACAACAAAAATTTATTAATAGATTGATGAAATTTTATACAAACAAACAAAACTTTATTAAAAAATATTACATAAATATGTTTTATTACAAATATATGAAGCGTGCACATGTGCATAATACAATGTATTTAACAGTTGGTTCATCTTTTAAACGTGCACATGTATTCCTCGCTTGGTTCAAGAACCCATGAAATCTAGTATGCACATGTGTTTCTCGTCTGGTTGATACATATACACATGTGTTCATCATCTTAATTAAGCTTACGTCTTCATTTTCTTCATCATCAGCTATTCTTTTAAGTCAAACAAAACAACCACCTTAATTAAGCCATAGCTACCTGAAACAAAAAAAATAAAATAAGAAAATAATTTTTTAAACTAAAGTAAAAAGCTTCTCATGATTTTATGTCCAATAACTATAAAATATATATGCACACCTCTTCATTAATTTTATATCAACCTTAAAACATATATGCACACTCCTTCAAATGACTTTATATCAATCATAAAACACATATGCACACCCCTTCATTAATTTTATATCAACTTTAAAACATATATGCAACTACCTTCAATTGATTATATCAACCTCAAAACGCATATGCACCATTAAGTTTACATCAATCTTTTGCATTGCGTATACTTTTTCGTCATCAACAGTAATTCGATAGTGCTATTAAGAGAACCTGAGCAAGATGAAGATATTGTATTTGTTTGATATAATAAAGACAATCTAATGTACATGTGCACTCTTCAGGGTTTGATTTTTCTTTCGAAGATGAAGAAGTCATAATTTTGTTTCTTGTTGGCATCATATTTTGCTATATTACCCTACTAAGGTGCTGTTGTGCCTATTATAAGTCTATGCATTGGCGCGATGGTTCCAATTGTGAAGCCTACAATCTTTGCGATTAGAAAAAATAATTGTTATACATGTGCAATCTCATTTTCTGACGATGCTCGGAATTTAAAGATAAATAAAACAAATCAAGGGCAATAAAATACTGTACTGCTCCAATCGTTGATGGTGCAAAGACCGCCTTCATGTTGAATTTTCTGGAAAAGCTCCCCAAGTGTTTCTTTATCGAATCTAACATCACCTGAGCCACATTATATGTATTATTGTCATTTTAGTGCTAAACTTAGGAGTACAATCATAGCAGAAGATATAAACCACTGGGAATCACTAAAACAATAAAAACCAACCTGCTTTGCTTTTCCATTATTAATGGGAACATTAGAAGAAGCTAACTAGGGTGTACTTTCTTTTATAATCTCTATGGTTCTTGTTTCATTGATAGAAGTGACAACATTGTTACCAGAATCTTAGGAGTGAACCGAGAAAAACTGAACTATGTTGTAAACACAAGTCCACAAAAGTATCATTCCAATCTGATGCATTCGGACACAAAATTATATTATATCATGTGAGCTTTAATTAACCAATATCCAAAAATTAGTGAAAAAATAACATACTGCCGTAGATACTGAAGCATAGGCCATGCCATACTTATAACAAACATCAGGATCACAAAGGGACTGGCTTTCTCTTTGCATACAGCTGGTATGATGATCAACATCATGTTTCCTATGTTTCCTGTAAATCATAATCACGTTCCAGAAGCCCTGTTAAGATGTGCATCTGTTCGGGGTTGTATGCTACAAGTAATTTACCTGCCGCATAGCTACCAAGAACGAGGCCCTTTAGATGTTGAGGTGGTCTAATCGTTCAACTTCAAATATACATCTATCATTCTACTTCAAACTAAATATCAAACAAATTTTAGAACATATAACACCTGAACCTTCGTCTATAAACGTCTCCGTTCACATGGGTGACGAAGACACCAAACTCCAATAATTTATTAATTCTAATGTCTAATTCCTAACATATAACTTCAATAAACGTTATACAAAGCTTTCATCATTCCAAGAATTGATTCAAAATCATAAACAATAAGTCAATAACCAAAAATCATAACTACTTAATTTAAAATCATAATTCTAAAAAACTTATCAAAAAATCATAATATAGTTAATCGGATGCTAAAAACAATAATCATATGGTATTTTAAATTATTAAAACCATATACATTCTTAGCTTTTTCATATAGATCCGGCCATAAACCTTTCATATTGACCCAAACCCAAACTTGATCATTAACAAAAAGATGTCAATATTATTAATAAAAAACTTTTAATAATTGATCTTATAATAAGATAGCATGTTCATACCTTTGCAAAAGCCTTAGAACGCCACTGACTTCCATGAATTTTAAAGTGACCAATTTTTATAACTATTTTTTATGTCATCACTTCAATTAGTGATCTAATTAGAAGACGAAAAATATTGCTGGAGGGGAATCACGTCATCAACAAGGAAAAAAAGTTAAAAAAAAATGGTGGAGAATGAGATCCGATAAATTGTGATGCTGTGAATATTGGTAGTGAGAGGGTTAGTTAACCCTAATATTGAGGGACGGTTTTTAAAATGTATTTAATGGAATCCCTATTTTGCCCTTAAGGTTTTTATCAAATCTTGCCTCATAATCTACTTAATTAACTTAATTACATAATTGCCACCTTTCTTTGTAGCCATTGATTGAAAAATAGATTGCTTAGATCCGTTCTCCCATTTTTTTTTTTTTCTGAAAATAATCTTACCACTACAAGAAAAATGTCCTTTAGCGACTGCCTTAGCGACATCTTTAGCGATGTATTTTATGCTTGCGACATTGTTAGCGACATCAAGTGCTCGGTCGTTGTAAACGAGTCGCAGATTTTCGCGACTTGAGAAACTATGTCGCTAAACATAGCGACAAGTATAGCGACTTCTCATAGCATGTTGCTATAAAATTGCGACATAGATAAATCGTGTCGCCATTTATGTCACTGTTTGATAGACATGTCGCTATTTAAGTCGCAATACACATCGCTAAATCTAGAAAATGTCACTATTTCAGTAGCTGCTAGAGTCGCTATTTTTCTGTAGGTCTCTTTTTTGTGCCACTATATTTGAGCATCATTGCTACACGTGTCATTAAATTGAGAATTAAATGCAATACAAATCTGTACTACATAAAATGGAAAAACAGTCAAAGTGGAAAAGTGAAAAAGTGGAATGGTCAAATGAGAGAGAGACATATTTAATACTCTCTTATCACATCTCACTAAAATACAAATACAAAATGCTCTCATCTTCCACACATCTCATCAACCACCATCCTCACCACCACAAAACCCCTCCACCACCGCACCACTACACCACCGCACCACTCTATCATCGCATATCGTTAATTTTCTGCCGCTAGGAACCGCTGCCGTCAGGCGCGGGTACTCGCCTAGTATAATAAAAACTTGCAATAAAATTAATTTAAAAATATTATTACACTGTTACAATATTACATGTAAAGGCCCAATAAATAAGTTCCAACTGGTTTTCTACAAAAATAATGAACAGACATTGTCACCGCAATTCCGATACAAGACCTACGTGCCCAAGCAGTATATTACTGTGTCTTGCGCAATTCATAATCTTTGACGCCCCTTGAAAATTAATATACTGTCAAAAGTTAAATAAGTAGTAATAAACTGTTTGAAATCCCATCTGCTGCGACTGTAACATATAATCGAGAAAAGAAACAATCTAACTCGGTAATAAATAACATGTCGATTGTATAGTTAGATATACACGATATGCTTTTAACCGACTCATTATCCTCATCATTCAGTTAAGAATATGAAACAACATACAACTTCATTAAAACTCGTTCTCAAATGAACATAAAATCAACCTCATTCACAAAACAGCAGAAACTCTAAGGCAACAGATTTTTGATCAAATGGGTCGAACTAGTCAATCGGATTAAAAATAATCTTCGAGTTAACGCATATAACTTCCTAAATCATTAATATAAGTATTTATTAGTGCTATAACACAATTTTGTACATCTGACAAGCTAATAAATTTGAAATAAGCACTTTTGGGTCAAGCCAACCCAAATTATTACCAAAATCTACCCTTTTCAACCCATCTCACCTAATCCGTCCGATCTGCCCATTTTACCTATAACCCGTATATTCTATATTAATCAACACATAAGATCACCCATCTTGACCCAACCCATTTGACCCATTACCAACCCACCCATTTTATAAAAAAAAAAAAAAAAAAACTTCAAATGCTAAACCAATTACGCGATTTACTTGTAAGTACTAATAAAGGTAACAGTACTAAGTGAACAAACCTGAAGAGTATCAATCAGTTTTTGCCCTATCCTCATCACCAAATTTATGTAGAAACTGTCTTATGTAATTCTGAAGTTCCTGTAACTGAAAGAATCAACAAATATTAATGAGTGCACCAGACCAAAAATATTAATAATTGATGTAACACATGATCAACAAAATAAAGATTTGTTCTGTTACAAAAGATTGTGGCAAAAAGCTTGTAGTTGTTAAAAGACGCAAGTTGATAAATATTTATGATTTGCGTATAGTAAAATGTGCATACTTGTACTAGATCATGCGTCAGATATAGAAGTGCAATTTGTGACAAAAACAGAACATATGCTATTGGGAATACAATCACATTTGAGTTAGATTAGCAGATATGCATGAACTAACCATTTCCAACTCGCTTGTGCAATGATCTGAAGATGGTCACATAAGACACCTGACATAAAAACAAACATTTTAGTATAAATATCCAGGTCCATTAAACCAATAACCTATGGACCCAAAAGACTGTCACCATTAATTAAGATGCTCTTCAACATTTCATCAAGTATAAATTAAGATCTGTAACAAAAATGAAGACGAACTGCAATAATTACTGAAATTCCAGAACAGTACCGCATTGATACAAAAGTTGCAAAAATTACCATCGTCGTTGGCAGTGTTGGAACAAGTTGATAATGATCTATATCCAAATATGAAAAACTCTATTGCAGACAATGACATCCATACTAAATAAGGGTTGGCTAGTCAAACAAATCTTATCTTGCCATTGCTAAGTTATTATACCATATAACAAGACTCATGCTTCTAAATCCAAATCCACCAATAACGGTAACCTATAGGAAAATGTTATGCCTTTAACACTATTATAACCGTAAATTCAGAGATTCATGTGTGGAAAATCCAATCATGCTTAACAGTGGTGGATCTAGCTTTTATAAGTGTGTGGCACAAATTATTTTTTCCTCAAGTGAGAAGTGCGTTATTATATACATGATAAACAAGTTAACAATGTTACTTCGATCAAGAAGATAGAAATATTTACGTACGAATGAATGACGTTACTTACTTCCCCATATGGAATAGATACAGCGTTTTGACTCACAGATTAACCACAACACTCTCTGATGATCAAACGGCCTGAAAAAGGAACACAATGAGTAAGAAAATAAATCTAAATAATACACATAAAAAAATTTGTTACACGTACAAATAGAAAATTTTCTTTGTACCTGGAAAGGGCACATTAATCAGTGCTATTAGTATTTCTGCAAAGGGAAAATTTTCTTTGTACCTGAGAAGATTCATCTCAGTTGCTCCAGGATTCACTTAAATCTTCAATTTCGGATGGTGATTTCCTATTATTTCTGTTAAAATCCTTACTCCCCTAGATAGCAAATCTTCATTGTAGGAGACTTAAGAAAGTCCTATAAGTTATCAAGTGCGCCTTTTCTATCCACGTCACAATCAAGAGTAAATGAAACAATGTCAAAATCATGATACGGAACCATATCGCAACTGAATCGCTCACATACACATTATTTTATCAAAATCCCCTTCTTAACCCCATCCTTTCCATAGTACGTGACTGGAATGTTCCCGACACCAATTGCCCAAACTTATAAATCAGAAACTTTATTTTAATGCAAGACGTCATGTACAACCAAATCCACAATATCTAAACAGTCTTATCGACATTATATCAACAGTTAAGATGAATAAATATTTGTCAGGCATTATATCAAACAGTTAGTGTGCATGTCGAAAATTGAAAATGACCTACAAGTATTCTACATTTTGCATCAAAATTTCGCATATATAATCATCAACAGTAAGTTTCTAAACTTACATAAAACACTCAATAGTCGACACATTAGAGCAATGTAAGCAATTGTACCAACTAGAAGATGAGATGGAATCCGATCGATTATTACCGTCATAAGTTGATAAACCACCGGAAAAACCTAAAATTGAACCTGAAATCGATCTTTAGAAGGTAGAGTTGAGTACAATCGAGAAGGCCGTGAGTTGTGGTGGCGATACGATGGTAGTGCGGTGATGTTGTGGTGGCAGAGCGATGGTGGTGGTGAAGAGATGGCGGTAGCGGAGCGGTGGTGGTGGCGGAGAGATGTTGTCGACGAAGGGTTTGAGAGTAATCGGGAATCGTGATTTTGAGGGGATCTAATATTGTGTAGTCTGATCCAAAAGAAATGGTGTAGTAATTAAAGTAGAAAAAAAAAGTCCCTAATGAATAAAAATGTCTTTTTCCCAATAATACTTGTTAAATATTATTAAATAAATTCAAACTTTTTTTTTCTTTTTTTTATTTTAAAAATTAGAAGATGCATTTAATAAAGAGACATTATAAGAATAGTTATACAAAGAAATCCAAAATATTTAAGAAGATTAGAAATACACTTTGTAATTTATCGACGTGAATAGTTACATGCTAAAGAAAGTCACTAATATAGCTACCCCCCTAGCGACATCTTTTTGGGAAGTCGTAAATTAGCGACTTTGTTAGCGGCGTGGTATAAAATGACGCAAAAATAGCGACGCTTGTTGCAACCCTAATTGCGACAATGTCATCTTGAAACACATTGCGACATCATTGGCGACATAGTTTGCGACGTCGTTGGCATGACGACGCTAAAGCAATCGCTACCTGTGTCGCAATTTTGCGACTTAAGGTGGTAGGTCGCTAATCATGTCGCTAAAAGACTATTTTCTTGTAGAGATACACTATACCCTTATTCTTATTAATTTTTTGACTAAAATACACCGTTGGTCTCTAATCTTGGCCAAAAACATCATGCTGAACCGAAACTTGGCATCTTCATCGTCAATAGTCTAAAGTATGGGTTTTTGAGGCTAAACTAGTCCCTTGACCCATTTTCCGTTAGTCAACGTCCCGTTATATGTTGTTAAATCCCATTATTCTTGTTAAATGACCATTTTGCCCATTTATATATAAAAACCTCAAACACATCTTCATTTCATCACCCTCTCCTAGCCTTCACCTTCTCCAACCAACATCACCATCGCCTTCACCTTCACCATCACCGTCACCATCACTCTCTCCATCGCCAACGTTATTTATTGTTCAAATCATAAGTTTTGAACGTTAGTCAAAAGGCTAATTACCCCCAATCTGTCGGATTAACCATAACCCTAACCATAAATCCCCATATTAAAAAAACTAATTAACATACACCCCTCTTCATTTCATCTCACATGCTTGTGCTTGTTGTTATATTTGGTTACGCTTGTTATTCATTACCTGTTGAAAAGGTATTATTAGCTTATTTATTTAATTGGAATGCTTAAACTAAATTAGTAAAATAAGAAGTTATCATATGTCAACTAGCAAAATAAGCAAAACTAATAGTTTCATTAAGCTAATAAGGTAAGATTATTAAGTTATTTGACTTGTTTATGACATAATGAAAGTTATTTAAGCCAAAAAGTTTCAAAACAAGCCACAAAAAGTGAGATTTGTTTATTTATGCTCTGGATTCTTTTTGTACATGAAGCAATATCTTCTCTTTTTAAATGACAAAGAAGTGGATCATATGCCAAAACTTTAAGGGAATATAGATGCTTGAGAATAATCATGAAAATAATTAGTGGATATTTTGAACTTTGGGTATTGTTTCATAACTTCTACTAGATAAGATAACTTGGTGTCTGTATGTAAAATAGTTGAAGGTAAGCTGATTATAACATTAGCTGTGAACATATAGTTGGTCCAATGATAACCTGGCAATCCTATGTTCTAATCAGTAACATAATCATAGCTTCTGCTAGATAAGATAATTGGGTATTTTTCCTCAAGCTACTAGAGGGTTGTGTCAATAAATAATGGAAAACATCTCCCTTGTGATAAATATGTTAATGTTTGTACGTATCATGCCGGATGGTGTAGATGCCTAAGTTATAAGGAATTAAGCTCGTAAGTAAGGTATTGTTGGCCTAAGTGAATAGTTATTTGTCCACTAATCTATTGAACTTCATAGAGAATTATCTAACTGACCTCCTTTTTAACGACCATGTGTCAAAGTTAAGAATAATGCGTTATCCTGTAGGGATGAGTTAGATAACACAACAATGAGTAAATATGTGGTATCACACGCGAAAACACTGATACTATGGCTTGTGTAGCAATCATGTTGAGCTATAATTGCAGTCTTTCTGCTAGTTGATAAGGTTTACCGAGTAATGCAAATTTTGATAAGTCTGCTTCATATGTTCATCGTGTATGGGATTATACTACATAGCTAGTCACAAGCGCCAATAGAGCAGTGAAACACTTGCTTGCTATTTGCATAAGCTGACTGTATGTTGCATTGTTGTAACTTTTCGACTTAATTTTACTATTATAGTATTATTACTTATGGATTATAGGTTACCACTTACCAGTTTAAGGTTTAGTTGTGATGCATATCTGCTCTCTGTCTATCTGGATTAAACGTGTTCGTCTCTAATCTATATTTCAGCTTGGAGGAGGATATCTCTTTGGACTGCCAGTAGGATTTTTTGTTGATTCAACCGGTGCCACACTTGGTGCAACGACTGCTTTCCTTGTTGGCAAAACAGTAAGTTTTTGATTACTTACCTTGCACGTGTTATGATGCGTATCTGCTAGCCATTCACTGCCAAATGGGCACAAGAATTTTATTATTTATTTATTTATATTTTTGTCTGGCTTATATTCTCGGGCTTCTTTATATATTTCATTTCTAATTTGACCTTTTTGTATGCAGATTGGACGTTCGTGTGTTATTTCTAAGTTAAGGAAATATCCTAAGTTCCAGGACATAGCTTGTTAGGTCACTAGATTTACAACACAAGCTTAATAGAAAGAGATAAAGGCGATTGAACAATAAACCAAACACACACACACGTTAAGACTTAGACGATTATGCGTAGGATGTGTGTGAAAGAAATAAATTGAACAACCAACCCTCAAGTGAGGGTTATACAAGAGTATTTATAGGAGGGAAGCTAGGGCAACACTCCTAGTTCCCATCTTGTTCCTTATTGGGCTAGGCCTAGGCTTATGGGCCTTCTACATAAGCCTAAGGCTAAAAACAAACATAAAGGCCATAAATAAGCTAACTATTACATGTTAATCACTAACACTTGATAAAGGTTTAGGAGTGATTCCAACAATCTCCCCCTAAGTGTTGGTGATGAAAGATATAAACGGTGAAGGCGTTGATGTAATAGTAGCTTTGACGTCGTCTGACATTCTTCTTTCTTGTTAGAAGATTTGCCTTGATTACAATCTCCAAAGTAGAAATTGTATTCTTTGAACATGCTTTGACGTCATCTTTGTCTTTGTTCTTTGATCATTGTTCTTTGTGATGGTAGTGAGAGTATGTTGTTGTTGTCCGTCGAGTGCGCCTCAAGTCTGCCAGTCTCACTTCACCGCCCAAACCCGTTAGTTCCATCGCGTCATTCTTCAACATGCTCATACTTTGATGTTGGATTTCAAGATCTGATGAAGTTCTTTAAGTCTTTAACTTTGTAGATTCTTTGGTTTGACAAGAATTATTCGACTTTTGTGTTGCTTTTAGATAGAACTTCCATTAGTGATGATGTTGGCATGAGCATGCGAAGAATTTGCACGATCATTCCTCCCGTAGCCCATAAGAAGAAAACATGAAAACGGTTAGTAATAAGCGGATTCCGGCACTTACAAGTTTGAACTTCTAGAGTGTTAACAGCATAGTGTGAAAACACAACTCTAATTCTCACAAAGGCCATTCCTGAACCGGAGTCCCACAAGTGAATAAGACCGGTTATTCGTAGAGAGTGAATGAGATAATAAATTGAACAACCAACCCTCACGTGAGGGTTATTACATAGTATTTATAGGAGAGGGAGCTAGGGCAACACTCCTAGTCCCTTCCTTTCCTTATTGGACTTGGGCCTTCTACATAAGCCTAAGCTAATAACAAACATAAAGGCCATAATTAAGCTAACTATTACATATGAATCACTAACACTTGAATTAGGTTTAGGAGTGATTCCAACAATCTCCCCCTAAGTGTTGGTGATAAATGAATCACGCACGGTGAAGGTGTGATGTAATAGAAGCTTTGACGCTCTCTCTCGACATTCTTCTTTCTTGTGAGAAGAAGTGTCTTGATTCGAACAATCTCCCCGGTGTAGAGAAATTGTTTCCTTTGAAGTATTCTGCTTTGACGCCATCATTTTCTTTGTTCTTTGTTCTTTGTTCTTTGAAAGTGATAGTATGTTGTTGTTGTCGTGATCGGTCATCGTTCGTTTATCAGTGTCCACGCCTTTCTTCAACATGCTCACACACTCTTTGGACGTTGGATTTTAGTGCTGATGAAGTTCTCTTTAGTCTTTAAACTTTGTAGATTCTTTGACTTTGACGAAGAATCATTCCGACTTTGTGTTGCCTTTTGAGTGAACTTCCATTAGTGATGTTATTGGTATGAGCATGTGAAGAATCTGCACGATCAATCACTTCCAGAGCTTCCATAAGAAGTAAACATAAGAAAGGTTAGTAATAAGCGGATTCCGTCACTTACAAGTTCGAACTTCGAGAGTGTTAATCAAAGATAGTGTGAAAACACAACTCTAATTCTCACAAAGGCCGCTCTCGAACTGGAGTCCCACAAGTGAGATAACGCGATAAAAATCTAGAAGTACACCTACAGCTCTACGATGAGTCGCCGAGGTACACCAAGCATCACCTCACGATTGTAGACCGTTTGAGACACTAAGCATAATCCACGGGAGTTACCGGTGACCCCGCTGTCGTGGCCGGTTATTTGATGTTGACCCGGCAGGAGTTTCCATTCAATCACCGAGGATCACAAGGTGTGAACCTCTCATAAATGTTCTCGATGATTGCTAAGATCGTGAAGGACTCGATAACGTACCACTGATGTTCTTATTGTTGAACAACAAGTGATGAAATGTCAAGTGTACCTAAGAGATCTTTTGATGAATCTCGTGGCTCTAGACTTAATAGTGCGTTTTGGTTTTCTTGAGTGGAGACTAGGGAGAGGGTCTCCTTCTTCAATACCAGCAATCTCTAAGAGAAAGCTAATAGTTTACGTAGGGTTCCCTGTGAGAATGAAACAAGCTTCTATTGAGAGAAACTTGAGTGGTTGAGAAGGTTTAGTGCATCGCCATCTTTGGGTCCATGATGACTTTTAATCTTCAATACGGTGTCATCTAGTGACAACCAAGAGCATATGAATTGAACCCGGTTCCTGCCCTAAGTTGAATAATCTGGAGGGCTATTTCTTTTCACCCTTTTCTTTGCTTTTCTTTTAATTCTTCAACTCCTTCTTTCTCAGATTCTCATTTTCTCCTTTTTATAATCATACCTAAGGACTTCTAAATTCTAACTATTGGTAGTGTCCTTGGGTAGATACCTCCACCTACTCAAGGATCATAGGACGGTTATTCCTAACCTTAATCTCCTTATAACTCCATTGCCATAAAACCATTTTCAAGAAAAACTCTCAAAGGGTTTGTAAATGAAAAACATGTTTGAACCACAGTGAGAGTTTTATCTTTTAGCATAAATACCTCCACATGTGCTTAAGAGTTTTGACATGAAATTAAAATGCAGTGAGGAAAGAGCCTGCACTTTTGAATTGATCGACTCAAGATAGACAATCCCTTGCGAGACACGATTACGTTGTATAGTTAAAGAGATACATTGTCAGCTTTTAGGTGACAATTAGCTCTAATAACTACCTTGAAGGTGTGGACAACCCAAAGATTGTCAAATCCCGGCCAAAGTTCATGTCTATCAAGAGTTTCTCGAATGGTACATTCTACTCGGACAAGTCCTTTGGGAGACACGTTTACATCACTAGCGAACTAGCTTGAAATTATTACCCGTCCCGGACAAGTCTTTTCGAAGTTACTAACAGCTTAAGATGTCATCAATAGTGGGTTGAAGTCTTTTAACACGAGAGTTCATATAGTAAAACACAAAATATTTCTTATCACGTATTTTTCTCCCCCTCAAAAATGGCATATAAATGTTATTTTTGAAGAAATGTTGAGAGTAAATATGACCATTTTGAGTTTTGTGGGAAGATAATCCCTAAGAACAATTTGTAAGCAAAGATTTTAGTCAAGTACTCCCCCTCTACGAGTGATATAAACGGTTGAGGTTTTGAAAATCATAAGGGAAAGTACTTGTTCTTTTGAGCAAAACCTTGAAAAGTGAAAGGTTTGATAGGTTTTACTCAAAAGTAAGAAGCTTTCGCTCCTTTTATAAGGATTGTGGCACTGAAGCGTACCACAGGATCCTTTATTTACAAGCGCGGGTTGTACAGCGTAATGTGCACAAGCCATGGACATAATAAATCATACATCCAAAGTTATAATGAAAGAAGCAGTTCAAGGGGTACCGGGTAGTCCAGAGATGTTGCCAGGAGTGTGAATCGGGCGTTGAAAGCCGGTGATGTTAATCCTTGGTCGACCTCCAACATAGCTTTCCAATCTTCTGAACTGATCCCTTCGATACAACCGTTCATCAATCATCGGGATGATCCTCTTCACATCCCTTCGATCCTGAGAATTCCATCGCTTAGGAGAACCAATCTTCTGATGTATATCCTTCAACCGATAAGCCAATCCGTCCCTAATCATCTTCAAAGTGTGATCCCCAAACTTGTGAAGATCTCTACACGCCATTAAGCAATTTATTTGAAGTTCACTGCGTAAACGACCCAATGGTTTGTCGATGAGTATATTGGGAGAGCTGGTTGATGTCGGGAAGATCAAGCTGCGGTAGAGTGAGGTTGACACGGGTCCGATAAGATTCAACCGCAGTCGGAGATCTTCTACACGTTCTTTGATGACTATGCGTCTGATGAAGATGAGCAATGACTTGATGAATTCACGTTGTACTTCAGTTGAGAATTGTCTCATGCGACCTTGTACTTTGGCAAGGTACATGTCTTCAATGTCATTGATAGACAAATTCTCAAAGTCACCTTCAGAGAATGCATAATCCCTTTCGCCTTGCCTTTTGACCACAATATTCTTGAGAAAAGTGTAGTCCCATTTGGACGAAAGATCAACGTGTTTGATGGCAACGATACTTTTAGAACTGAACACTTCATGTTGAGATTTCCGAACCCGGCTTACCAGTAGTAGATTCTTCGCTGCGTTCCGCCAATGGTGAATCCCATACATTGCATCTCGGTTGTACTCTTCCACTTGGTTGGAGAACAAGTGGTTAGATCTTTCCTCGATGGCTATGAAGTTAGAGTAAATTGTCCGGAATGGAAGTCTCAAAGATGTAGCGTATTTCCTTGAACCATCGCCACCGTGTAGAAGAAATTCCAAGTCTTTGTTGAAGAAATATCGGAATGGAATTCTAGGCTCATTTGGTTGGCCGATTTTTGGTAGTGGTTTAGACGGTCATCGGTGTAATATGGAGGGTTGTCCCGCTTTGTAAAGTCGATGTTTGCTTCGGGTTGAGCCTCCATGTTGTTAGACATAGCTCGAGCAATGTTTTCAAGGTGATATTCGACCTCGATGGCACTTTCCGAGCTATCTTTTAACAGTTGAAAAGCTTCATTCTTGATTCACCGCAACTCAGATTTCGTCATCTTCTTTACTCGGAATTTTTCTTGCAATATCTTTGAATGCTCCAATGTATTACGCCTACCGGATCTTGACCTTCAGTAGGGTAGGAGTGGAATTAACAAGTGTAGAAAACCATTCAAATTCCTCTGTGGTATCTTCATCTAGCCATGATAGGACGTCAGCCTTGGGCTCTTCTTATTCTGTTTCTTAGGCCTAGATGAGGTTCCGGTTTTACATACTTTGGAGAGGCGGGTTATAGTTGGGGCTCATGGTATTCTTCATCGTCACCACCCGTATACTCAAAGTGGTCGGTTTTCGAGTGCGGGTGGTGTCTCGTAATCCTGAGGTTTATCTGCGAAGAGGAGGAGGTGATCTTTGTTGAGCTGGAGTCCTTTGTGGTGGAGGCTGCATTGAATACTGAATGGAGGATGATTTACCATACTTCTTTGTGCGTTTGAGCTCTTTATCCTTATCCTGATCTTTGTCTTCATCATCTCTTGAATGCTTAGGCCTTACAGCTTCTTCTCTGAATGAGGACTTGAGTTGGTATTCCACAATGCTTCAAAGCAGTTTAGCTTCATAGAGGCAAACGTTCGTGAGCGTTCGACATTTGAGCTACGAGCGGTTCACCAATTCATCATCCGAGAAGATTGTGGATTCAAGCTGGATTGATGCTCAAATTCATCGGAGTTGATTTCATGGCTTGCTTGGCTAAATATAAGAGATTTGGATACGGTTGTCCGTATACATCTCCTTTGTTAGTTTCGAACGACCTCCATAAGGAACTTATGAGAGTATCCTTTGATCATCTCGTCCATGCTTCCTTGAAGATTATCCTTCATAAGCTTACTACATACTCCCTTTCAACTTTCATCTCGTCGTGCTCATCATGAAGATGTTGTATTTGGTCAGCAAGGAAATTCAACTTTCTATAGAGAATATCTTTCTTTCTGACTCGTTTTACAGCTTTAACGATTCGATTCTTTGATTGAGAGATCCAAGATGGAGTTGGCTTCTTTACTGATTTGGATGATGATTTGGTTGATTTCTTTGATGGTGGTGGTGAAGAGTGAGAAGAAGAATCTGATGATGAGATGTGAAGAAACTTATCATACTCAACATCTTCTTCATTTCCAGACTTAGCTTTTTCATCAGCTTTGGCTTTGACTACAGCTTCTTCATTAGCTTTTACCTTCTCTAACTTCGATTCCGGTTCTTCAAAATCATACTCAAGAGTGTCCTCCACACATGTTTGTTGTTGTACCAAAGTGGTGGCACCAGATCCCTTATCGGGTTGATTAACCGCATCGGACACGGTGAAGGTTGAGCTCACCACTGACCTGGGGCCACCCATTTGTTCTTTAGCAAATTGTTGTGCGATGCGTGTTGAAGTCAACAATTTAAACTTTTTCCTGTCGGTTTCCGGTGGCTCTTCATCACGAGCTTTCTTCATAAGGCACGAAAATCGAGTCTTCCCTTTTCCGTGGGTTGGAGGACTAGGAGGTTTAGACACCGTTGTAAAGTGTCATCTTTGGCGCTTTGAGTAGAAAGTCTCTTCATCTCGATGCGGTACCCTCGAGTCCTCGTCCATTAGCTTTCTCTGCGGTTCGAGGCTTAGGTACGGGAATAGGAACACTTCCTTTGCGAGGGAACTGTCCTCTTTCTTGGAGGATTCCTCCGGGAACATCCTTCGACTCTCGTGCTTAAAAAGCACTTCCGCACTTCCTCTTACGGTTTTCCTTAAAGGCGTACGAAGATTTTTTCATCAAGAAATCCAACTTTGTTCTCTTCCTCGGCAAACCAAATATCTTTTATAAGAATAGAGCTGTTTAAGTTCATCGTGAGAAGGTGATCGGCAACACAAACACCTTGTTTCTTAGTCGTTGACTCCTTAAATCATTTGTTAGAGTGGGTTCAGTCAACATGTCATGATTGTCGGGGTCATTGATTCTTTTGGGGATGTCAGGGTTGTACCCAAGTGCTCTACGGATCAACAGTTTAGTATATCCGATGTAGGGAATTTTGAGCCAAGCTTTTTGAGGAATGTCATCATGTCATCCCGATCGAGCTTCTACTTCGCCATGTGCTTCATGTTGATCGAGCCCGAAGATTTGCAGTTCTACGAGCTTGGGATGCTCATAGCCATTGCCACGACCGTAAATGGATTTTGTGATGATGATATAAAGGGTTCTCCAAGGTGAGGATGTTCTTGAGATCCACGTGAGAATGCTTAATGATAACCCCTGAAGCTTCGTCATACCCAATATTAATCAAGAATTACGGAACAGTTTCTTCAGTGGGTGCAGCAGAGAATTCAGTTGGATTGATGTCGGGAATGAGGAGAACTGCCGGTAAGTCACAGGAGTGATGGTGAGTTGCTTGTGATTGGCGTCACCGTCGCCACAAAGATTTTGACCTTTGACCATCCGCATTGTATTCCGAATTCGTATGTAGACCTGGAGCGAACGAGGCGAGTGTGAGAGCATGTTACGATATGGATGATTCTTTAGAACATCCACGGCAATCGGCAGAAGACTCGAGCATGAAAGAGTTTCAAAGTCAACTCTTAGATTGTTCTTTCCAATCTTTCTCGGATAGCTATTAGGAAAGATATCGGCAAGCGTGAGAACCCTCGGTGCATCCACATTCATTTGAGCACCATGTCGTGATCTCGAAATAACATTAGCCAAAAGAACCAACATATCGAAAGACATAATGTTAGTCAACAGAAGGTTTTATTTTCTAATTATTGAACGATAATGTCAATGGTTGTTACGAGTCCAAAGTCACTTGTATGTCTAATAGTCCAATGACGTCGTGAAAAGTTTCGTGAGTTAGTTAACTTTAAATTTTAAAGTTTATGTTATCACTTATTAATCACAACATATTGAAGCGTTTAAGCTTATTAGTGACATTATTGGTTTCGTGACGTTATGATTCATTTATATACAAGTTTGCACGTGTAACAATTTATAATGAAGGTTTGATCAAGGCTTATGCGTAGAAAATGTAGCTTATGCGTAAACAGGAGAAGTATACGCGTAGACGCAAGCTTATGCGTAGGAATCGACTTCTACGCGTAAGAAATGTTACGTAGGAACGAGTAACCTTATGCGTAGAGCTTGCAGCGTAAGCGCATATAACACCTTACGCGTAAGGCTTACTCGTAAGAGAGTAGACCTTGCGTAGAGGTCTTGTTTACGCATATCCTTCACAGATACGTAGTCCCTTTGTAGAACCTTACAGCGTAACGATGCTTACGCGTAAGATTTCTCTTACGCATAACTTTCTACGCGTAAGGTGATCCTTATGCGTAGAGTTTCAATGACCTTGATTCTGAGTTTTATGCGTAGCAAGCCTGAAATAAAATCATCATATCATCAATCTTAACACTTACATTCATCTTATAACAGATCATGGCATGTATATTCATCAAGCAGTTTACGCGTAGAACTTAAACCCTAAAGTTCATGAATTACGCGTATGAAATCTAGCCATAGGATTTGCACCAAAGTTATTCTGTTGGTTTATAGTTGTCATGTGAGTGTAATAACCAAGTTTTAACATCAAACTCCCAATGAATCATAAATACCCAAAAGCTAAGAACATTAAACCCTAATCTCTAATTTTTAATCAATTGGAGTTTCTGGGTGGTTTTAAGGCCTGGATATCATCAATTCATCATAGGGGTGAGCAAATGGACCGAGAACCGACCGGAACCGAGAACCGAACCGAACTTCAACCGAACCGAACGAATTTTAGAACCGCGGTCCGGTTCTCGGTTCTCCATTATTGAAATTTCGTTCTCGGTTCGGTTCGGTCCGGAATCGGTTCTCGTTCCGAACCGAAGAACGCCCGACTTTCATAAGTGAGGATACTTTTCTTTCTTTTTCAGTCTGGCAACGTAAATATTTATTGTGATAAATTTAATACGTCTTCTTTTAATTAATGTCATGATAATATTTATATGCTTCCTCCCAATTTCATAATTTTTGAAAATGAACGTCCTACTTGTCTACTTCAAACAAATGGATTTTCACTATCATGTTATCATGCACTATTCGTACTTTTGTTTGGTTCACTTTAAGCTAATACTCTAGTATTTAGTATAAAGATTTGTAACCGAGTCATATCGCTAACCCATAAAAGTTTTGACTTTATAAATCTATCTAGAGTCCAAAACTATAAAAGCATGCATCAACTTCTTAAAACTTTATATACATGAAGAGTTACATGTCATAAAAGATATAGTCGTAATAGATGCGTAGTTATTTTTGTCTATATATGTTTAGTGCATTTTTATGTTGGAGTTCAAAAATAAAAAGTAACATGTCATAAGATTTATTAACGTATTATGCGGAAGATCAAACATGGTCTAAACGTATTATTTGTAGTTTACAAAATGCTTTTTCTTAAAAATCGGTTCTAATCGGTTAGACTAGGAACCGAACGGAATCGAACGAACCGAACCGAAACATGCTACTTCCGGTCGGTTCTCGGTTCTTCATTATTGGAAATTTCGGTTCTCGGTTCTCTCGGTTCCGGTTCGGTTCCGTCCGGTTCCGGAACCGAGCTCACCCCTAATTCATCATGATATCAACATCACACAACAATCTTTTTGACCAAAAACGTTCACATATGAAAATACCCAAATCCACGCATAAACCCTAATTTCAAAAATCATTCAATTCATGATTCCGGGCGAAGTTTTGATGATAAAAAGATGTCATTGAAGTTATAGAAGCGCTTTGACACTATCCTTTTAATCATAAACACACAATCATTGATCATGTGTTCATACGCATGCAGAGAACACAAAATCAAGCATACACAACAATTTGACCGTTGGATTTATGTGAAAATTAAAACCATTGTTTGAAATCATGTAAGAAACATTAAACCACTTACAAATTGATGATCGAACACTGCAGTTTGAAGAATCCATTATTGTATGCGTAGGATATGTTAGATGAGAATAATAAATGTGAAGTGAAAAGTTAGGTGAGGTGTTTTTATTAAAAAATGACTTTAACCTTTTTGACAGCTTTGGTCCCTCCACGCTTTTCCATTTTCATCAAAAGCCATATAACTTCCATTTTGGTTACCAAATGATAGATTTTAAGAAAGAAATTTGACGACACTCCCCTGGAACTTAAGAAATAATGAAAGGTTATAAATTTTAGTCCGAGGAGTGTCGGAACCGTAAATGTGACCACCATTATTTAAAGAATCAAGCAGGGATAGGTTAACATGCAAGTACACGGATGTTTTGAAACAATTAAGTAGATATTTTTCCCTCAACACTTGATGGGAAAAATCGAATTTTGAAAGATTATAGTGTTGACGGAAGAAATGTACTTGCAATGTTGAAAGAAAAAAGAGTTAGAAGAATATTTTTGTTGTTTTATCAGGTTTTATATTTTTGTATTTTGTTTTGAAAAATTATTTACAAAAGAGATTTTGGTGTATGACGAGGGTTTTAAGACTGCTTTTTAGTAGGTCATCCGCTTCCTCTTGAGTCATACTCGCATACCAATCCGTGGACCAACTCATTAAACCTAGCAGGAGCTAAGGCTTTGGTGAGAAGATAAGCCAATTGGTATTCTCAGACCACAAAATATAATTCAACAGTACCTTGTTCCACGTGGTCCTTGATGAAGTGATATCGAAGATCGATGTGCTTTGACTTTGAGTGTTGAACTGAAGTTGCGAGATCGCAATAGACTCTGGATTATCACAAAGACATCGGTGATTCTCAAATACGTAACCATAGTCTTGAGTTGTGTTCTCATCCAAATGACTTGAGCACAACATAGACATGGCTACATATTCCCGGTTGAGGACAGCCGATGTACAATCCTGCCGATGCTGCCAAGATACCAATTTGTCACCAAGAAATTGGAGTGCTCCCAAGTACTTTTCGAGAGTCTAAGCATCATGCGTGGTCAGCGAAAAGTTTATTAGTTCAAAACCGAGAATCCTTCGGATACGTGATCCCCAAATTAATGGTTCCCTTTATGTATCTGGAGGATTCTTTTAGCCTCGAGAGGTGAGTTTCAGCTTGGTCGCGATAGCGATAACGGGAGCAAAGATAAAGCGGAAAGACGATGCTCCAGTCTGGGTGTTAGATACATGAGAGACCCAATAATACTACGGTATTTGGTAGGGTCAACCAATTTCCAATGCAAATCAGCATCCGCTCTTCTTGGTATGTGCCATTGGTGTGGCATAAGTATCACAATTATTCATTCCGATTTTGTTCAGAATTTCAAGGGCATATTTGGACTGACTCAAGAAAATACCACGGGGTGTTTGATGAACTTGTAGTCCTAGAAAGAACGTAAGTTCACCCATCATGGACATTTCAAAATGTTTCTTCATTAGTTTTGCAAAAGAGATTGAGTACTTTGTATGAGTTGACCCAAATATGATGTCATCCACATAAATTTGAACAATTAAAATATGTTCCCCGTGATATTGTATGAAAAGAGTTGGGTCGACCGAACCTTTGGTAAAGTTATTGGCAATGAGGAAAGATGATAGCTTATCATACCATGCCCGAGGGGCTTGTTTGAGACCGTAGAGAGCTTTCTTCAGTTTGTAGACATGATTAGGGAACTCTTGATCAATGAATCCTTCGTTGACTAACATAAACCGTTTCTTTCGCTTGTCCATTGAGAAAAGCGCTTTTAACATCCATCCTAAAGACCGTGATGTTCATGTGAGCCGCGAAATGCCAAAAATCCTAAACTTTCAAGGCGAGCAACCAAGCGTAATTATTCTTCAAAGTCAATAATTCTCTTCCTGCGTAACCCTTAGCCACCTCGACGTGACTTGTTTCGATAACGCTTCCCTTGACATCGGTTTGTTTTTCCAAATCCATTTAAGACCAATGACGAAGACCCTGTTGGTCTTTCAACCAGCCTCCCATACTTCAAGCGTTTAAATTGGTTGAGTTCTTCCCCTGCATGGATTCAATCCAGTTGTCCTTTGTCATTCGTCTTTAATGTTTTAGGTTCGACAATTGCGACGGTGAGTGCATAAATGCAATGTTCACCGCTCCGTGTGAAGCGATTGTCTCCGTAACGGCGGTTGATTCGGGTTGCCAATAATATTATCCAGATGATGGTCTTTTGTCCATCGATGTGTGGAGGGTTGATGTTGGTATACATTGTGCAAATTTTGAGTATTCAAATGGCTTGTGGATGATTCATAACATCAAAAGCAAAGGCTTCATCTCATTAGCAAAGCGGGTTAAAGAACGCTTTTGGATCAAAATCTGCAGGTGGGGTTACATCATTAAGAACATCATCAGCCGGTTCATCATTGTTCGAAGCGGTTTGTTCAAGCTGTTCAAGTGTTGGAGTTAACTCGGTGGTGCTTCTTCAACATTAGTTGTTGTAGCAGGTGTATCGGTATAAGGTAGTATCAAAGTTGGCAATGAAACAAATTGGATACACACGGAGCATGTTCATCAATATCGCCACCGTCAGCCGGAGCAAATAGCCTTTCCATTTGTTGACGAGTGGTGGGGGCTTTGTTCAAATTGATGATGGGGTTTTGGGGAAGTTTAAGCGGTTGTGGTAGGGTTCTAAGCTGTCAAGTATGCTCGAAGCCATTCGGTAAGTTCATCAAAATGAGCATGAATCGTTTCCATAACCTCATTTGTTCGACGATTCCAGATTCGGAAACCTTTAGAATTATCACAATATCCAATAAAGACTCTGTTGGGAATTATGTGAAGTATGGATTATGCTGAACTTAATGCCGAAGTGTTTCTGCTGAAGTAGAGTGGATTCTCAAGACATAATCTCTTGAAGAGTAATAGTTATTAGTTTGTTTCTACGGAAGTGTTTATTCCGTGTTTAGTATATTTAGTTTGGATATACATGAGCTTTATTAGGAAGTGATTGTGTATATCTTTTTTAGTTTTAAGTTTATCGTTTCTTGGGAAAGCGGTTTAGCGATTTTGTTTAGGGTTCCTTATCTATAAAAGGAACACATTAGAATGAATGAGACATCGATTGAAAAATTTAGTTTTAGTTAATATAAAGATCCATAGAGGATCACGAAGTTCTTAGTTATTTGTTACTTGTGTTTATATTCCACTGATAAATATAAGTAGTAGAGATTGTCTTTTATTGTGCTTGTGATTACATAGGCATATATAACGATCCACGAGTTCAAGATCTATCAAGGTGCTTTATTTCAACAAGTGGTATCAGAGCCTCGTGAGAGTCTCTACGATACTAAGGACAAGTTTTTCTGAACACCAATACAACCATAACAAAATCATCATGCGGTTCGATGTTGATCTTGAAATCACCAACAACCAAAACTCCACCCATCTGCAACAACTAAGTCTCTCTAATAGCAATGCTAAATTTCCTTACCTTAAAAGGGAGGAATATGATCTTTGGGCGATGAAGATGCAGAACTGGATCTCCAACATTGATTGGAATCTATGGGAGATTGTCTTGAAGGGAAACAGTTTGAAGAGAACTACCACGGATGCAACTGGTAAGATGATGAATTTTCCTCCCAAATCTGAAGAGTTGGCGGTTCGTAGAGAAACCAAGGTCAGAACCATTCTTCTTCAAGCCATTCCTGAGGATCACTTGAGTGATTTTCACTTCATGCAAGATGCTAAGGATATATGGTTAGCAATCAAGGCAAAGTTTGGTGGGAATGAGGAGTCTAGGAGGCGAAGAAGTCCATGCCTTTGAGACAACAGTTTAAGGACTTTCAAATCTCACGAAGAGGAAGGAATACACAAAGGGTATGATAAGTTTCACAAGATTTTAAGTCGGTTAAATCAAGTGAGCAAAGCAGGATAATGATGACTGTAACTCTAAGTTTCGAGGTCATTACCTCCATCCACGCTACATGTAAGCATAGCTTTAAAAGCTAAAGGTGGTTTGGACATGATTACCTTTGATGAGCTGTATCACAAACTTAAAGCTCTTGAACATGATGTAAGAAGCCCTTTTCGATCATCTTCTTCTGCGAGTCACATTTCGTTGGAGCCTCTACTCCAAAGACAAGCTATGGTCCAAGCCCATATCCATCATCATCTTATGCTCCTCATCAAGCCTCATCCTAGATCAAGTGGAATCATGGAAGATGTTCTTGGATCCTTCTTTCTTTGAGTATGATCCTCGGCAGGATAGCCTATGAAGATTTTGATCAAGTGGACCCACTTGAGATGGAAGAAATGAAGTGGCGGTGGCCATGCTTTCCATGGATATCAAGAATTTTGAGCAAAAAGCTGGAAGAAGGTTTGGATTCAAAGGAAGAGATCCAAAGCAAGGTTTGACAAGAGGAAGGTTAAATGCTTCACATGCCAACAGATGGGTCACTTTTCAAGAGAATGCAAAGACAGAAAGTGGTGATGAGACAAGATACTCCTCTTATCGGCAGTGATCGAGAAGGAGGCGAGAACTTCAAAGGGTTCAGCTGCTTTGGTCACTCTGGATAGCAATGTGGACTGGAAGCAACATGAGGAGGATGATAATGATGGTCCTGATAATGTTGGGTTGATTGCAAGCTGTACTTCAGAGGATAGGCATGATCAGGTTGCCTTGATGGGCATCTCTCAGGTACAAAACTGTTTGTTTGGTTGTAGTGAGCGTTATAATGCACTCAAAGAAGCTTATGATATTTTGGAACCTAAATATAATGAATGCTATGTGGAAGTTGAAGCTTATAAACAGGCTTTAAAAACACTAGAAAGACAAAGGTTTGGTTTCAGAAGAATCAAATAGCTTATGATGAGAAAATAAGTGTTTTAGAAAGGGATCTCGAATGTGCTAAAAATGAGTTAAAATGGTCTGAGAAATTAAGAGCAGATGTAGAGTCAGAAAATCTAGAGCTTAAGGAGAAACTTAACAAGGAAATTGCTCTGCATAAAGAATGGATTTTGAATGGAAATAAGTTAGCTGGTTTTATTTATAGTAGTCAAGCTTCTAATTCTACAATGGCTTTAGGTTTTAAGAAATATGTTGGCTTAGAAGCTAGGAATGACACACGTAAATCTACATCAGCCGGCCTAGCTAATTTTGTAAAACAAGGTGAACTACATGTGTCGTGGACCTATTAGAGGTGAGCACATGCCCATTGACCTTTCCATTAAAGTTGACTTTGATGGATCACACCATCTCTATGGCCAAAAGTCAAAGGACTTGCCGGACCACTGATACTTCCTCTAATGACCTTGTCTCTTGTGTTAACAGTGACAAGTCCTCCAAGCAAGGGTTAACAGAGTGTGATTCAAATGACAAGTCCGACCTTCCCAAGTCTTCACCCTGCACCGCACCCAAGTCTACCAATAAGAGTGTCAGAGTTGCTGCCAAGGAATCTACTTCCAAGACAGTTGCTTCTGAAGACTTACTTTTTAATTCTTTGCATAATAGTAATCTTGTTAAAAACAATTCTTTTCATGGTTTTGGTTTGAATACTTCTGCTTGTAATAACACTTTGTTTGGTTTGAATAAATCTTCTAATCAGAAGAAATGTTTTGTGTGTGGAAGTAAAATTCATTTAATTAAGGATTGTGATTATCATGAGCAAAGGATGAGTAGGTGTGGTGATTCTAGGAAATCTAGGCCAATGTGGACCAATGTTAATGATATATCACCTTTTGTTCCACAAGCTACTAATTATAATAATTCTTTTCCTTGGAGAAGATCAATCAGAAAACCATATGTTCAACCGACCAGTGAATATTTTAAAATGGTTTTGGCCTAGATATGTTAACCCTATGACCTGATGGGAGAGGGTAATGGGACACTGGTCAAGACCTCAATGAGTTGTTCTTGGAATAAACAGGGACCTAAGTTTCAATGGAAACCCAAGAACAATAGTGGATCTTATACTTCTACTTGGCATAACTCATATGATCCACAAGGCGTGTTCAAGTCAAGAATGACTTGAGCCTCAATAGTGTGCTAATTTTCTGTATATTATTGTTGTTGTAGGATCATCCCCTTAAGCATAAAGATGTTGGAATTATTGATAGTGGTTGTTCCGAAGTATGTCGGAAAGGGATATGATGCATAACTTTGTATCCATTGAAGGAGGAGGCAATGTAACATTTGGAGGAAGTGATGGACCAATTCTTGGAAAAGGGACCATCAAAACACCTCAGCTGGACTTTGAGAATGTATATTATGTCAAGGAACTTCAACTCTTCAATTTGTTTTCGATCACTCACAAATCGTGACACTAAGAACAAAGTACTCTTCACGAGGATGAATGTCTTGTCTTGTCTAAAGACTTCAAACCTCAGAAGAAACTTCAATTCTCGAAGGTTCCTCGCAGATCACAATCTTTATACATTCAACTTATCAAATGTCAAACCAGCAGGTGACTTAACATGTTTGGTGGCTAAAGCATCCGTGGATGAGTCCACCAAATGGCATAGAAGGATGGCCCATGTCAACTTCAAGACTATTAATCAGCTCTCAAAACTGGGTCTTGTTCAAGGTCTTCCGTCCAAAGTTTTCACCAATGATCATAACTGTGTTGCATGCAACAAAGGAAAGCAACATAGAGCCTCCTACAAAGGTGTTCTGTTGCTGAAAGCATTATTTCGAACCTCTTCAGTTCGCTTCATATGGATCTGTTTTGTCCAACTCAAGTGAGAAGCATTGATCATAAATATTTTTGTCTAGTGATCACTGATGGTTATAGTAAATTTTGTTGGGCATTCTTTAGAGGACCAAAGATGAAACATCTGTAGTATTGAAAGATTTTGTTACCCTCATTGAAAATCAGTTGAACAAAAAGGTGAAAGGTATTAGGTGTGATAATGGGACAAAGTTCAAGAATGCTATACTTATAGAACTCTGCAGGTCAAAGGGAATCAAACGGGACTATAGCACTCCAAGAACCCCTCAACAAAATGGGGTGGCGAGAAAGAAAAATAGAACCTTAATAGAGGCCGCAAGATCAATGGCCGCACTCTAAACTTCCTACCATGTTTTGATCTAAGCCGTTGGTACAAATTTTGCTATGTACTCAATAGAGTGTCCATTACTAGACCACACCTTAAAACACCATATGAACTTCTTTTTGGGAAAGTTCCTGTTATTCATTACCTTAAACCGTTTGGCTGTCAAGTGACAATTTTGAATACAAGTGATCCGTTGAGAAAATTTGATGAGAAAGGCGATGATGGTTACATTGTGGGGTATTCGCTCATAGTAAGGCATACTGAGTTTACAATGTATCTCAAGAAGATTGAGGAGACATTGAATCTGAGGTATTTAGAAGACAAACCTAATGTTCAAGGACATGGTCATGTTTGGTCATTTGACCTTGATTACTTGACTGATTACTTGGGTTATTCTAGACATATGGCTAACCAACATGCAGATTCTCAAGCATCTCCAACTACATGCGATCTGGAACTTTGGATGCTCATTCGACAAAGGTGCGATGATGATGAACAACCCATTGTAGTGCCTTCCTTCTCTCCTAACAATTTTGTAGGTGACACTTCTAAAGATTATCTTGATGTGGGTGAAGATGAATTCCATTATGCCGAGGACCTTGCCAGATTGAAGAAACAAGAGTATGCGGCTCATTTAGAAGCGAGAGGAATGTTGAAGATAGTACAAGTTAAGCAATCGCTGGAAATGTCAATTCACTGAAAGTGCTTCGCTTCTCCTCACCTCTCAATATCCTGAAAGACATGTTGACTCTAATCCTATTTCTTCTAGAGTGTCAACAGATCTTGGAGAACCTTATACACGGTTTCCAAAACCGGATCTTGGTCATCATCAATCTAAAGCGAATCTTCAACACACCTTCCTATGATAACGACTTTGAACCTCTGTGACTAATCTTGATTCCTCCATTGATGTCAACACCACTACTACTACAAGGATCAACAATGCTCATCCACAGACTAATATTATTGGTGATCCTTATGCACCTGTTAGAACAAGAGGTATTGTAGCACGTTCTAAATATGGTCAGGTGGCTTTTATCTCTTATGTCTCAAATCACGAGAGACAATCACACGGACTATGAACATTGTTTGTTTGCTTGTTTTCTCTCACAAGTGGAACCAACCCGGTGTTGCTCAGCTCGGAAGACTCAAGTTGGCTTGAAGCAATGCATGATGAGATGCAACAATTTCAAAATCGCGCAGGTTTGGATTTTGGTACCACTACCTGATGGTAAGTATGCAATTGGGACTAAATGGATTATGAAAAATAAGAGAGATGCACGAGGTGTTGTCATTAAAAATAAAGCCGATTAGTTGCAGGGGTTATCGACAAGAGGAGGGATAGATTATGATGAAGTGTTTGCACCAAAGGGCAAGAGTTGAGGCCATACGTATTTTCTTAGCTTATGCATCCTATATGGGTTTTATGGTCTATCAGATGGATGTTAAAGGAGCCTTCTTGTATGGTGAAATTGAAGAGGAAGTTTATGTCACTCAACCTAAAGGATTTGAAGATCCAAATCATCCTAATTATGTTTATAAGGTAGTCAAAGCTCTCTATGGACTACATCAGGCTCCCCGAGCCCGGTATGCTAAGCTCTCTTCATTTCTTACGAAGCATGGTTATAGAAGGGGTGCAATTGATAAGACTCTATTCCTTAAGAAGAATTCCAATGCACATTATTCTTATGCAAGTATATGTGGATGACATTATTTTTGGATCCACAAAGGAAGCTTGGTGCAGGGAGTTTGAGGAGCTGATGAAAGGTGAGTTTTAGATGAGTGCCATGGGAGAGATGACTTTCTTTTTGGGTCTACAAGTTCAGCAGAAACCCGATGGTATCTTTATCACCGGTCCGGGACAAATATGTGAGGGACATCTTGAAGAAGTTTGGTATGGAGGGTGTAAGGATTGCCACTACACCTTATGAAGCTCCAAAGACAAAGACCAACAATGACGCGATCCACTGTGAATGTTCATCATGCAGTCCATGATTGGCTCTTTGATGTATTTAACTGACTTCAAGGCCCGATATTACTTTTTTGCCGTGAGTGTTTGTTCGCGACATCAAGTTACTCCATTGACTTCCCATCTCAATGCTGTTAAGAAGATCTTTAAGTACCTCAAAGGCCAACCTCTTCTAGGTCTTTGGTACCCAAAGGAGTCTCCTTTTAAGTTGGAAGCATATAGTGATAGTGACTATCTTGGTGCTAATGCGGATAGGAGGTCCAACCGGAGGTTGCCAATTCCTTGGAAAGAGATTGATTTCTTGGCAATGCAAGAAACTGACTATTGTGGCTACCTCATCTCTATGAAGCAGATGCGTTGCTGTCACGCAAATTGCTGTGGACGGGTTCTTTGGATTCAAAATCAGTTGTTGGATTATGGGTACAATTTCATGAACACAACAATTTTTATTGATAATCAAAGTACCATATGCATTGTTAAAAATCCGGTTTTCCACACGAACAAAACATATTGAAATCAGGCACCACTTTATAAGAGATGCATATGATAAAAATTTAATTAAAGTGGTCAAAATTCATACTGATGATAATGTGTGGTTGTTAACAAAGGCTTTGATGGACCAAGGTTTCAACACCTTGTGGTCCATATCGGTATGCTTAACCTTAACTTAGCGCAAAGTTTAAGGGGAGGCATAGGTCTCAGGGGAGGCATATGCCTCAGGGGAGGATTTGTGTATAACTTTGCATTTGCTATGTAATTTTGTATATTTGTTTGCTTTTATCTAACTCTAACCTGCTAATAATGTAATTTTAGTGTGTTTCTCTTTGTTGGTTTGTGTTTCTCTGTGTTTGTTTTGGTTTGCAGAGTGATTGTTCATGTGAGATATGGTTAAAAATCCAAAGCTTGTTTCTCTGAATTCAAAGTCTTGAAGTAAGTCATTTGTTTCCTCGAAGATGATGTATCTTGAGGTTAAATGGTTTATTCAAAAGAAGTCTGAAGCAAATTGATCATTCATTCATTCAAGAAGCGACAAATTTTACGACTACAGTAGTACTAACAACATCAAATGCATCTACATGATCTACTAATCCTAATCTATTACATATCATCCGTTCCAACATCTAACAAGCTGTTGGATATGCATGATCGCTCACATCTTTCACACTAAATTCTGGATATGCATTTGTCAAGTCTTGCATAACCACCCATTCATTCTATCTTGATGGTCGGAGATGCATGACGATCTGAAGAATGCTAAGGATCAAAATGGAGAGGATGGATTGATGAAAACGATGATGATGACAATGACCACATATGATGATGGAGAAAAACAATGTGTCCTTTGTGCTTCATCTATTTATTTCAACCAAAATGCAATCCATCTACTCTCTTTAAGTTCTTCTCTTATACGATATGTGATGATGCACCAAAACCCGCGTCTGAAAGACCGAGGACCACCTCTCTATCTTTTGGAAGTGGTGGATGTTTGGCTCGTGGCCTTCGTTGAGGTTGAGGTGCTTGGGGTTGGGAGTAAGATGTTCTCTCCTTATAGGAGTCATCAGAATCATCAGCAGATTCACTTGGACTCTCTACACTATCATCTTCTGATGAAGGGAGAAAGGGTGATTTCTTTGGTTGTGGATATGGTTTTGGAAAGTAATGAAGCCATGGACTTGTATCTTCACTTGATAAGGATGATGATGATGATGAGGATGGTGTTGTGAGATCTATGATCTCAGGTTTGGTACTCATAGTTTTTGGTGGCTAATTTTGGAGTATTGGTGGAATTAGGGTTTGGAATGATATTTGGGGTTTTTGATGTAGAGGTAAGTGTGCTTTGGGATTGTTTTATAGTCGGGTTCAAGTGGTAAGAGATTTAATGCGTGTGGGTGAAACAGTAAAAGATATTCTTGAAGCTTCTTGAATACTTTATCGATTCTCTGATTGGTATACTTAGAGAATGGTTTCCGCTTTCTACCGAAGGTGCAAGTAAATATGAGTAAAAGTAGAAGTTCACGTAAGCATTGGTCAACTTTGACCAAAATTGGGCAATTTCTATTTATTCTCTAGCATATATTCGCTTCCATTTTAAGTGATTCACTTGTGTCTCTCATTCAAAACACTTCCATTTGTGCAAATCGTAACCCTAATTTTCAAAATCTCTCATGGCGCTTCAATTCAAACATGATCATAATAAGGTCGCTTTTCGGAACCGCCGGGGAGATGAGTTGTATAGGCCGATGATTGCATTCTTACAAAGATCAAAGATTCAAGTATGCTTTAGCATTCTCCAAATGCTATATATGAATCCTTGGTTACTCAATTTTGGGCGTCGGCTACAAAAAGAAGTGATACAGAGATTGTTGCAAGAATTGATGAAACATAGTATGTAGTGACAGAAGAACGATAAAAGACAACTCCGTTTGAATGATGAGAATGGAGTCTATCATTTTGATTCTGAGGTGGTACTTGAAGGGCTTAGGGCAATTGGATATCAAGGAACTAGGTGATATGTGGTTAAAAAATCTTTGTGTGTCCGATGTGGAGGTTTTTGGTTCATACGTTGCCCTTCATGTGTAAGCAATAAGTCCGGAGGATGGGATCAGTTTCAACTCAATTGGGATGTGGTATTGTTTGTCTATCTAAGGGTTTGACTTATAATTTTTCTAAGTTTATTTTTGATAATATGGTTGAAAATATAACTAGGAAAAAAGGTAAGTTTTTGATGTACCCTAGGTTTTTACAGATGATATTGAATGTTTCTACACAAACCCAAGCTTTTCATCCCATAGGAGTTTTGACTTCTAAGTTATTTGCTTCGATGAGAACTAAATTTGAGGGGACACATTTTCCTTTATTAGCTGCCATGTTGCCTCAAGAGAATGAGACTACTGATGAGGGTAATGTTATTATTTTACCTTCTGTCAATACTACTGATGGTAATATTTGAGTTGATGTTGATGAGGGCCTTACGGTGTTCTGATGCATCCATACCTTCACCTAGACCATGTCCTAGTGAATCACCTACACAGGTTAACATTGATGAGGTTCAGGTTAACTTTGATGAGGTTTAGGTTAACATTGATGAGGTTCGAGTTGATTTTGATAGATTGCATACACGAAGTCCTATTAGAAATCCATTTGGTGAAGGATGTTCTAATGTTGATCGGGTTAATGTTACTCTGAATGGTCAAATGAAGTTCCAATTACACGAGAAATCGGTTGATGCAAATGAGGATCTGTTACACTTACCAAATTATATGCTCGATGAACAAGTATGCGAGATGAGGTGGTGATCTTAAGAAAGAACTTGCAGAGACCAAGTCTATTCTTGGTAACAAGATAGTGGAATTGGAGACTAAAATTGAGTACTTGGAGGAATTCATCGCAGAAGGGTAAAAAAGAAGTTTGGTTTCTTCGGAGAGGAGGACGAAGAGAATCTTCATGCATCCCTTGGAATCTGGTCGATGCGGCTATTACATCGATGTTTCTTCTCCTATTGCTGAATCTTCAAGGAGCAAGGTGCCTATTATATTTGCTAGAAAAAGACAAAGACAGTATTTGAATAAGGTATCTGTTTGAAACTTCAAAGAAGCCAAATGTTGTTGATGCATCTGCTGATGTTCTAGTTGAGGAGGTTGCTTCTGATCATGGTCAAACCTTATCTATACAAGAACAACCAAATGTTTCACCTTCAGCAGATGATGATGAAGTTTTTATAGCTGGGAGAATGCATAAGTTAAATTCTTCTTCTGAAGTTTTCTACTCTCGTGGAGAAATTGTCTCAACCTCGATTCTTCGATGTTGGTTTGATTGTTCCTTCGAAGCTCAAATTGGTTCTCTTGAGACATCTTGACAAAGGACAGGAAGATGTGATTGATGATATGATTAATTAGGTATGGTGGATGAAGAAGAAAATCAAGCTCGGGCTCGTATGTTTGCTGATTATGAGAATATGCGAAAGAGTCGTGTTGTTACTAAATTTCTTCAAGATCGAGTTTGATTCGATTTGTCTCACGAAGAAAATTAGAGCTTGATGCATTACTTCCTAAGATCACGGATGATCAATGGGATGCTTATACTACTCAAGGTGCATCTGATCCAAATCTTGCCAAACTTATATTAGGAGCATCTTTTGATAATGACAATTTTGTGGATCAAATGGTGGCTCTTGGTAATCAAAGGAAGCAAGAAGCGCCTGCAAAGAGGAGAGCTCTGATTGTTCAAAGACATAAAGCCAAAAGAGAAAAACCAATGCTATTTACTCGTAAGAGGAATCATATGAGCGAGTTGTGAAGAATTCTACTCTTTATAATTCGGTAGGTCAATGAAGCAAATCGTGCTTTGTTCGATGATGCTTTGATTAGACAGTATAATATGATTATGAAGTTTTCCTCTTACGGTTCTACTTCTTCTTCTCAATTGGATAGAATTGCTTCAATGTCTGATGTTCCTCAAGCTAAGAGACATAAAAGCAGTTGAGACGATGGAAAATTTTGATGATGTTTTACATCGATGGTCTCTCAGTTGTTACTTAAAACAACTTAGAAGCTAATCCTTCTTCGATGTGGTTGTTTCTGCTGAATCTTCTTTGGTTTCTTACGAAGCTTGTCGATTGTGGATTTGGGTAACTCATTGGGACAGGATGATGCCCTAAAGATTGATACTGAGATCAATAGCTAGTAGGAGGCAGAAAAGTTTGGTGAAAATGAAACATAGTTCTTTAAGGAGTCACGGGTGGCTAGGAAACATTCTTCAAAGACTCCTTATTTAGATCTCGCGGCTGATGAATCTACCTTTATTAAAGTTGGACCTGTTGAAGTTTTTCCTAAAGGAACTCATGTGGTATTGATCAATTGGAAATTGGGAAGCTTAACACTATTTATCGATCGGATGATCTTGCTATTGAGTTCAATTTCTTGAAGGACATTCTTCATTTGGTGACTAGACATGATTTGAAAATCTTTGTATGAACATGTCATTGAGATATAATTTTCATCCACCAAAGGTTCGGTTTATATTTGTTGGGTGATCTTCGTGTTTGTTTGATTCTCAATCTTGGGAAAAGGGTATTCTATCTGGAAGAATTCACATATGTGGGAGATTGAGAGTTGGAGATTTTATTCTTTGCCTTGTGTTCATGTGGTTGAACTCACATGTGGAATGATTTGTGCATGCTATCGGATAAGCTCTATCCTTTATCGGTTACTTTTATGGAGCGGTTCTTTGAGACAGAAGTTGGAAGTGCCTCCTCATCCAGTTGGCAATGATGAACTTCATGCTTCACAATGTGTTGGTTTGATTAAAAATCAGCTTATGTCACATAAAGGTTCATCTTGATTGTATTATTTTGGTTATTTTGTAATTTTTGGTTTCTTTATTTCTTAGTTAAAAAAAAAATATTTTGGGTTTCTCTAACTTTTATTGCAGGTTTGTTGTATACTTTTGATGGTTCTTGACTCACGGATATACCTTGTGTATGTTCAAGAGTTAGCTAGTCCAAATGGTACAGCTTTGGTAAAGACATATCAAATCTGTTGATAGCTGTAATGATTTGCTAAAAATCATAGGGTATGAAACCACCCATGCTTAATTGCTGAGTGTTGTATGGTTTTCAATTCACCATGGCTTATTTCTTTTGGAATCCAAGAATTGACTAGCCCACATGTATATGGCTTGTGGTAAAGGCAGTGGCATTCCATATTTGGTTCTCAATTCACCAATCCTAAGAATTGACTAGTCTGAGAGCAAACGGCTACAGTGTAAAGACATTTCAAATCCGTTTATATGGTTTTTGGTTTGCCAATAAATCAGATGGTTATCAGTGTACCATAGTTTACGAACTTAAACATATGGTTACTCCAGTAGTGATGGCTATTGGTAAAGAGACATCAAATCCATTATTTTCAATGATTCACCTCTCACAGGAGTTAACACACCTGGATGTGATGAGAATAGTATGAAACTAATATGTTTTGATATACCTATTGTCATTTGTTCTTTGCAAAGATATGGAGTTTGAAGTTTCTTCATCATTGAGATGTTCTTATTTGGATTCTTTGTCATTCGTTCGTTAGACACAATCCTCTGGAGCTGTTTTGTTATAGATCTATCAAGAAACTGGAACTTAACCAAGTCAAATTCCAGTTTAGGGGAGGATTGTTAGGAATTATGTGAAGTATGGATTATCTTTGAACTTAATGCGAAGTGTTTTAGCGAAGTTATTACATAATCTCTTGAAGAGTAATAGTTATTAGTTTGTTTCAAGGAAGTGTTTATTCCGTGTTTAGTATATTTAGTTTGGATATACATGAGCTTTATTAGGAAGTGATTGTGTATATCTTTTTTAGTTTTAAGTTTATCGTTTCTTGGGAAAGCGGTTTAGCGATTTTGTTTAGGGTTCCTTATCTATAAAAGCAACACATTAGAATGAATGAGACATCGATTGAAAAATTTAGTTTTAGTTAATATAAAGATCCATAGAGGATCACGAAGTTCTTAGTTATTTGTTACTTGTGTTTATATTCCGCTGATAAATATAAGTAGTAGAGATTGTCTTTTATTGTGCTTGTGATTACATAGGCATATATAACGATCCACGAGCTCAAGATCTATCAAGGTCTGTTTATTTCAACAGACTCCAATGTCAGCTTTGGATTTGAGCTTTCCAAAGTCATCACGATCATTATTCGGATAGCAAAGAGATCCGAATACATGAAAATGTTTGAGATTCGGTTTTTACATTTCAAGGTGGACAAGCTTCGAAGGCGTTTTGTAATCATAGAGCGGTTTTGAGTATAGCATCTTTGTCAGAGATACGCCTTCGCTTCACAAGTAACTCCGGGAGTTTAGCATTGATTAACATTGTTCTTGCGGCTTCCACTAACGTTAGGTTTCGTCTTTCAACAACTCCGCTTTGTTCTCGTGTAATGTAATAGATGTCCGGCGATCTTTGAATCCCTACTTTCTCATAAAATTCACGAAGAGTTTGGTTAAAAATTCAGTTCCTTGTCTGCGATTTGTCTACCGGTGTTTGTGAACACGTATTTTCATGAGAAAGGTGATGATCATTTGTGGAGCTTGGTCTTTGCTTCGAAGAAAGTAGACCCAAGTCCAGAGTGAATAGTCATCAACAATTACTAAGATGTAGCATTTGCCATTGATTGTTTGCAGCGCGCAGACGCCACACAAATCCATGTGAAAAGATGAAGCACATCTTGAGAGTCGTGTTCCACCTTTGAAGGAAAATGAGCACGAGTGCTTTTCCTTGTTCACAAAAGCCGAGCAAAGGTGATCTTTAGAATACCGGAATCGCGGGAGTCCTTCAACTAGTTTGTGTCGAGCAAGGTTGGTGATGGTTTGAAAGTTTAGATGTGAGAGGCGCATCGTGCCATAGCCGAGTTTTGTTGATGTTGCCTTTGAAAGTAAGCAAATGGGAGATGAAGCAACCATGTCTTGCATAGAGATAGTGTAAAGACTTGAATTACGCGAGCCATACATAAGGTCGTTTCCTTGTAGATCACGAATGAAACAAGATTTCTCCCTGAAAGCAACCTCCCAATCTCCATCACAGAAGGCTGACCTCTTGAAACAGACATTGTGACCGAGGCCTTCCACATAATAAACCCTGCTAATTTCGATGTTCCCATTGATATAGTCTCAGTAGCCCATGATAGCTGCGAAGTGATCATTCGAATCGCGGTGCCAATGAACTTTGCAATAAAGTTTGATAACAGTTTAAGGTTGCCTGTCATGTGTCGGGAACATCCGCTATCAACAATCCAGAGAATGATACGTATCACAATAATGCATTACTACGATGGAATAGAAGTAGATGTGGAACCCGAAAATGTTAGAGGGTTCCGGGCGATTATAGTAGATATACACACATCAATAGCTTTAGGTATCCATTTAAATCCAAGTGTGTTATATATCCATTTCCGCCATCTCCAACTAGTATTTGCTTTAGTCTTAGTGAATGCACTAGGTGGTACTATATTCCTAGGAGGTGAAACCGAGCTACATGGGTGACAAAGAATGCATTTCTTAGAATCTAAAGAGGGCGGTCTACCAAGCACTGACTTAGAAAGATTAGTGGGCCTAGAGGTATTCCGGTTCTTAGGATTCCTTAAGCGAGAGATGATAGCTTTAGCAACACATTTATCATGACAATCAGAATTCATACTTTTACGACAAATAACACAAGGTGCATCGGACTGAATATCAAAAGTGCTTAAAGGTTTAGCATTTGTTACATCACTATTTCTATTACATTTGCCAAACGCAATATCTATAGTGGAAGCAACGTGAGTCTTATTCATAGTCCTAGGGTGTTCTTCTACTTTAGCATTCTGTATTGATCTTTTCTTAGGTCGCAACTTCCTATTCTTCCTTGTAGTGCTCCTAGTACGTGAAGTCGCGGACATTTGGAAAAAGGCAACTATTCTGTTTCAAGGTAGAAGGAAGCACGTTAGCAACTTGTGATTTGGTAGTAGGGATTCTAGGTTCATGATTACTAAGTGTTCTTGGTGCTATTCTCTTAATCACCGTAGGCGGAAGTTGTTCATACTTTCCTAACATTTCTCTTAACTTGAAGATAGTGTGAATCAGATCTTGATTTTCAGAGTGACCGAATATTTCCAAAGAAAAATGCATAACTTCTTTAGTGTGTGCAAGATAATGATCAAGTTCATTTGATGCTTCATCACAAGTCTTTTTGAGTAAATCAAATATGACACCATATTCCTTTTTAACTTTTACAAGTTCTTGTTCATATTTTGAGATTTGACACTTAAAAGACGCGTTTGATCATCCGGCTTGCTCAATTTTAGGATCGGAAGATTTTGCACGAATCAGCTGGCGATTTTGTGTTGAAAAACAAGTTGTTGATCGTGAATATCTTTTTGACACCAATTAAGGCGACGTATTGCATTTGAAAGTTCGTTTGACAATCGTTTGTTTTCAACAGTTAAGGACTCGATCACGAAGCACATTATCGGTGTTCTCAACATTTACCGTAGAATCAACGATATCGGCAGAGATATAATCAAATGCATATGACAAAGAATTCAATAACACAGTATTATGGACATCAGCCACATGACATCTTCCAAGAGTCGATCAACATCTTTTCTCAACATTTTTTTTTACGTTTAGCATTAGAAATAGATGTTTCGTTTTCTCAACGACCTTCATCAATCCAAGTTCCTTATGAAAGTCCTTTCCCAAGACAATGCACAACTTTTCAAATTTTTAACATTTGGTAAAAGATTTTTCTGAAAAATATCTCTTTGTTCCTAGAGGCGATTGAAAATGTTGAACTTTGATTTCTAATGATATTCTATCTCATGTTGTAAAGTTTTGAGGTCAGCCATGAAAAGGTCAAAATATCGAAGAATTTTGCGATTTTCGGGTTTTGAGTTTACTTCACTGATGGAAGGTAAAGGACCATAAGTTTGTGCATAATCCGGTTTGGGATTAACATTAGAAGACTCGGACGTTTTTATGATAATCCTTGGTGTGTTAGAAGAATCCGTTGGTGTGACGAAAGTGACCGCTTTAGAATAGTTAAAAGGTTTGTTGTAAACAACATTTTCTAATTTTGATCGATTCTCGTCTTACGCATCTAATTCCTCTTGACGATGATATTCAACAACACTTCATATGAGTTATCAATTTTATATTACGACCTGGAAACTTAGGGATTTGGTTTGAATGCTTTGGTTGAAAGCTTAGGTTTGTAGTCAGCAAGATTTGGTCCATATCCATTTGGATTGGGTTTTAAAGTAAACTTTTCAATAGCTTTGACCGACTCGCCATGTTTGTAAACAACAGTTTTAAACTCTTTAAGTTTGTTTTGCAAACCGATAATTTCTTCAAGATGATCATCTATTCGTTTCGTTGAATGCTTTTTGTATGCAGAGAACTGCTTTTGACAAGTTAACAACTCATCCTTAGCTTTTTGATTTTCCAAGGTGAGAGCGTTAATTTGATTTTTATGTTCATGTTTGATTGTTCTATTTCGACAACAAAGCATTCTTCAAGCGCTAGATCACATCCGCTCTCTAAATATTGTTCGTTTTGATGAGATTTGGTAAAGGCGCTTCAAAACCTTTTCACGCGTTTTCTTGAGTTTTGAAAAGTTGAGTTGCTTTTGTAAACATTCAAAATCCTTGGTTAACAGTGCTTTTTTGCTTTTCAAGTCCTGATTAATTGCATGACATTCTTCCACTATGGTTTGTTGGTCTTGTATTAAGCGAGCAAAATCTGGATGAGGCAAAAGTTCATCGTGTTCAACGTGAGTCACAACATGATCATTATTTAGATCCTCAAGTATAACCACCGAGTCAATTTGATTATCAAGGGAAACCATAAGGTCATCTTGATCGTCAAATATAACTACAGGGTCTAGTTGAAAATCGTCGGAATGAGATGTGGACGACTCATTTTGAACATTCGAGCCTTGCGGATTCAGATGTTGGAGGAGATATGAGATCGAGATAAATATGGTTTGTTCGTACTGAGACAAGCCATCAGTGTCATACACGGGGCCTGTGTCACTCATGTGTAACTCATGCATATTAGCCATCAACATAACAGCTGCATTGGCCTACAAATCCTCCATATCATCATCAGTCTGCATTTGCCATAAAGCTCGTTCTTTGTGCGTGAGAGTTCCACCGGCTTCATCCTTAAGAGCCAAAAGAAGAGCCTCTTTGTGATAAGCACCGCCTGCGTCCTCGGCTTTGGGCATGCATTAGCCGTGTGTCCCTTCTCATTGCGGTGTAGCATCGAAGACCATTCAACCCATTCTGAGCATTTTCCTGTTCCACCACTTGAGCTCTATTGTTATTCCTACCCCAGGCATTAAACCCTTGACCACCGCCCATCGGCGACCATAACCACGATTCGAACTTCAACTCGTCCATTGTTCACAAAACTTGATTCCTTGTGTTAGATGAGGAGCGAATACGATTGTTGGATTTGTTGGTATAACGGCTAAAAGCATTAGCAATCATAACAAATCCTTGTTGCAATGCTCGAACAGATCAGATTCCTCATTAGCTTAATCGACAAGTGCTTGAGCATTGTTGTTGTTATATGGAACCAATTGAGTTTGTTGAGATTGTTGCTGTGAAGGATCATATGGTGTGATTGTAGATTGGTTGAGTTGCGGTTGAAGAGGATAAGCGTTTTGAGCATACAAGGCAAGTTGTTGATTTTCGGATTTGGCGTTGAAGCAATTTGAGCACGGAGAATCCTTTCCCTATCAACTTCCTTTTCATGAGGCTTCAAATAATCGTACAACAATCCGTATGTAGAATGATGCATGTTCTTCGCTTGGCGGAGAAAAATGACATACTTCTCCCATTCAGGACCAAGACTACTCAGGAACTTAGTATTCAACGCAATTCTTGGCATGATGATGTTGTGTTTATCCAAATCATTGATGATGTCTGAGAATCGGTGATGATATGACTCGAGTGTCTCTTCGGGTTCAATCATGAAGTGTTCATAAGCCAAGTAAATTTTGGATTCCATATCCTCCTGATTGAGTGCAGATCCTTCCATAAGAAGATAAATATGTTCCCACATAAGCGCTTTGCAAATTTTTGAGCATCAACACTTTGAAGAATTGGGTTAGGTAATCCTAAGAGGATATATTGCATTGCAAGTTCATCAGCATCATAGTGTAGAAGTTCTTCAGGCATTCAGTCTGCTAACGATAGCAATGTTTGATTGTTCATTTCTTGGTGGATTAGCATTTGGATCTCGCGGTACAATGACAGAGGCATTTGAAATGGACCTTCCAAGATAACCTTCTTTAAGAACTTTCCATGTGGCTTCTTGAGATCACAAAACCTAAAGAACCTTATCACCCATTGATCGTAGTTTCTGGAGTGAGCATTGGAGGTCTATCAAGTGATCCAGCCTCATGAATTGATTGTTGGCCGCTTAAAGCTTCACACATCTTTGCAAACCAAGTGGGTTCCTTCATAGTGTTCCTTGATGGATGTTGATTGAATTCAGTGTAGGGTTGAACTTGAAGACTTGGTGGTGGTTGAACCATTTGAGGTTGTGGAATTGCAGCAAGTTGTGGAGTATGTTGTTGATTAAATTGTTGTTGATAAATTGCTTGTTGTTGATTCCATTGTTGATGTTGTGGACTTAGTTGTTGTTGTCGTTGAGAATAAGTGTAAGGAAAATAGTTAGAGTATGGTGGTTGTGACATGTTGAAAACTTGTGTTGGTAAAATGGATCTTTGTAGTCGAATGAACCTTTGTTGATGAAGTGTCCTTAGGCGTAGAAATCACAAGAAACAAAGTAGGACTTATGCGTAAAAACACCAAAGTTACGCATAACAGAATGAGATAGAGTTGCTGTAGTTTTAGCTTACGTAAGTAGGAAAAGACACTAAAGTTATGCGTAGATACAAAGTTAGGAGTAGAAACTTATGCGTAGGATTACCTTATGCGTAATACTAGGCTTAGGCGTAAGATAAATCTTATGCGTGGGATTTCTACGTAAGCTTTATGCTTATGCGTAAGTTTAGGGTTTTGCCCAAATGATCTTTTACACTATCACATAGCAAAAGATATCCAAAGTCGACGTATTTTCAGGCTTATCCAAGTAAGAAAACAGAGTAAACCATTAAACCGCGAAGATCAAACCAAGGATAAAGTTACGCAGTAAAACTAGGGCTTAGTTACTGTAGCTTTACTCGTAAAATGATTTTGCCCAAAGATGTTTCTAAACCGCATTTTTGTGATGAGATAGCTTCAATATCATCAAAATAACACAAAAGTGTGAAACTTGATGAGCCAAAACTCCTAAAAGCAAGCGTAGGATGAAACCCTCGTACAAAACAAGCTTAAAACGTGAATCCACGCGTAAAGTTTGAAACTTATTGCCAAAAACAGTTATTTTAACACATTAAAACATTGAAAGTACAAGAATCTTGGATTAAAAAGTGTAAAAACAAGTTTTTAAGCGAACCAAAGTATCTCAAATGCGTTTTCATAGGACCAAAACCTACTTCAAAACAAATACGATTCACCCAACTAGTAGGCGATTGATACCATCTGTTAGGTCACTAGATTTACAACACAAGCTTAATAGAAAGAGATAAAGGCGATTGAACAATAAACCAAACACACACACATTAAGACTTAGACGATTATCGTAGGATGTGTGAAAAGAAATAAATTGAACAACCAACCCTCAGTGAGGGTTATACAAGAGTATTTATAGGAGGGAAGCTAGGGCAACACTCCTAGTTTTTCCTTATTGGGCTAGGCCTAGGCTTATGGGCCTTCTACATAAGCCTAAGGCTAAAAACAAACATAAAGGCCATAAATAAGCTAACTATTACATGTTTATCACTAACACTTGATAAAGGTTTAGGAGTGATTCCAACATAGCTATTGCTATACAGAGATCCGGCTTCAAGGTATGGTACATCAGAAGTTTAAGCTAGCAAATCAATATTGAGCGTTTATTTTCCCATCTTTGTCATTCTTATATGAAAAAAAGGTGCGTTATTCCACAAAGCCTAAAAGTAGAAGCTATATGTTTCTTTTTTGTGAACCACTATGTTAAATAGATAGCATTAGAGCTTTTTAATCTGCGGTAAAACATCAGATACTATGGTTTATTATGTATAACAACTATGTAGCAATCTTAGGATCCTCAACAAAAGAGATAAAGGGAGGGTGGTGGTCGTGATGGTATAACCAAAACAATGAAATGACCATTTTGCCATCATGTGCAAGGCACATAGGGAAAATAACAAAAGTTGACTAACTAGAAAATGGGTCAAGGGACTGGTTTAGCCTCAAAAACCCATACTTTGGACTACTGACGATGAAAATGGCAAGTTTCGGTTCAGGACGACGTTTTTGGCAGAGTTTAGGGACCAACGGTGTATTGTAGTCTAATTTTTTTTACAGTTACAAAATATCATTTATTGGTTTGAATTTTATTATGTCATTTGATCTATATATATAGGAGTTTACGTTTAAATGGAACGATGGATGGTGTTGTTAATATTCTTATTCAAGATTCGTCGATACCGAACACGGTTGAGTCGCCGAACATGGTTGCATTTTTTTTCTTAAAAAATGGTTAAAGGATATTTTGTAATTGTAAAATAAAAAATAAAAATAAATAAGGGTATAATCGTCATTTTATATATCAATTACAATTATTTGACATTTTTTTCTATTAAGTATATTTAAAATAGTCATTTGGATATATTTGACAATTTTAAGTCTTTGAAAAAAACAATTATGAGTTTTTGTTGAAAATATATATACAATTTTGAGACTTTGGAGGGATATATATGCAATTCTTCCTAATTTTATTATTAAATTGATGATTCTTTATAGAAATAAATATTACACGAAATCCTCAGCCACAAGTTCGAAATTATAATTGTTTATTGTTAACACCGTTACCGCTATGCATGGTTTCTCGCACTACAAGAAAAAAGGGTTTTAGTTACGAGTGGAAAATGGTCACTAATAGTGAAAAATTCGTCACTAAACCAACTTAGTCACGAAAATCAAGGTCGTCACTATAGCTCCGTCACTAAGTTTATAATGACGAAACTGGAATTTGACACTAAATTTAGTGACAAGCTAAAGTCGTCACTTATGGGTGTGTGACAACACATTTCATTACTTAATTTTCGTCATTGAAGTGGCTAAAGTCGTCACTATTTGATACGATTAGTGACGAAAGAAAGGCGTTATTTTTTGCTGAAACTAACGGAACATTAACGTCTAATAGTGACGAAATACATCGTCACTATTCGTATCATATGACCAAAAAAATCTCAATTTCTTCTTTAATGTTGTTTCAATAACCAAAAGAAAAAAAAATATTAGTAATATAAATCGAAAATATATATCATTCATCTGATGTATAAATGTCTGATCTAAAGCATACAACATGTCACAATTGTGTCCACAATGTACCAACTTCGCCATGTGTCTAACAAAAAAAGAGCAAAAACGAACCAAATTATAACCTACCAAAAAAGAAAGCTGGACAATCTTGACAATGTGTCTTTAGAGAAACAAGAGTGCCTTCGGGCCGCCGCGTTGCAGCGTGGCAGCGATCTTCGATGTGTACTTTTGGCAAGATTGTTTATGGGAATATTCTGGTGTGTCTGTGCCGATGAGCCAGATGAAATAGCATGGAACACACCGTTAACACGCACATTGTTATCATCAACTCCCCTCATTGTTACAGAGACTTTGGCACCTACAATTCAAATAAGCATAAGATTCAAAAGTGGACATCATCAAAAGTCAGAATAATCAAACTGTTGGTTTGTGGGAGTTATAAACACAACAAAACGACTAAGAGTGTGTGAGCCGATGGGGGCACACACGATAAACACGAGTATACGTGTTGAACGTAATTATACTTGAATATATAACCCGATATACATGCATGAGCTTGACCCGTTTCATTTATGCGATCCATGGACTTGATCCATTCTTTATTTAGGTCGTATATTGGCTACGCCTTGGGCCTTGGGTTCCAACGGTCGCATGCAAGGGATTGGCAGGCTTGTTGCTTGTCAATCAAGAAAAACCAAGACAAAGGGATGTGTGTTTGCTATAAAACAAACGATTCTACACCTCTCTTATGTAACATACTAATATATGATATCCCTTAAAGTCGAAATCACATGCATACACATGCATCCAATGATATGCATTTATATATCCCTTAAAACTACCAAAATCATCCAAAGTTCTACTTATATCTACCGATACTTATAAGTCGAACTAGGATTTTGGTTTCTTGTTGGACTTCTAAACTTGCATCACAATTTGATCCAAGAGTACTAGAGATTTATTGATTGGTTATTGCTGGTTCCTTGCTCTCGAACAGCAGCAAAAGGGTGGAGTTTGGTTTCTGGTCGTGATACAAATCTCGGACAGAAAAGGGAGGATCTCGGATGTGTTCATCCGATATCGGGTATATGTATGAAAACAGTTTCTCAACTGTTTTGGACCTCGGATAAGAAACATGATTTGGTACTTGGTGGTATTCTTGTCCGTATGTATATTCAAGGTAGTCAAATTGTTGATTGGTTCTTTATTACGTTCTCTACTAGCTTATTAATCGAACGTATACGTTATCGGGTTTGTGTGTGATACTTATTGAGGTATCTAATTTAGATACTTGGGGTTTCGTTTGGTTACTTGTTCGTTACTAAAGTCCAATTGCCAAGCAAGGTTAGACTTTCTTTTATCCTTTTATTAATTAATTGTTTATTAATATTGCGATTACTAGATCCTTATCGGCTGCGTATTCGTAGAGGTTAATGGTTAACTTAGTTCTAAAATCCCAACACAAACAGCGGCACAAACTCAGAAGCCCAAAAAAACACAGACCGCGTACCAAAGTGGGGATATGCAGTCGGGTAAACAGACTCGCGTTGTTCAAGAACCATATAGTTTTCCGGAACCTGCGAACCTTCCGCAAACGCTGCATAAGGAAACATGTGTGGCAACTATTAAAACACTGTCCATTTCTCAAACCCTTAAAAGAAAACTTAAGAACGAATAATGACCGTATAAATTAAGTATCATACCATCATGTACACGACTGTAAAGAGCATCAAACTTTGCTTTTCCTTTTCCATTGACTGGAACAGGCGGCATTGACCGGTCACCTGGTTCATGTATTGTCAAGCTAGTGGAATGCACCCTCTGTGTATCCATAACACAATATCAATCATTTTATAATAATATTATACAAATACTGACATTATTGCTAATGAAGTATTCCTGATAGCATGAGATGAAAGATGATACCCTTGGGAAGCTCAATAACTGTAGTTTGACTTGACATCAATTCCATGTTTTTTGCAACGTTCAATTAAAGCCTTCAGCAGTTCCTCGAGATCACATTGGATACGACCAAAGACGGACCTCTTTTACCAGAAGAGTCAATTTTCACTTGAGCATTACATCGAGCACCTTGTCTTCATTTCTATCATTTATCCTCTACAAACCAGAATATGCATGTAAAGTTGTGTTATTGTTGCGAGACATTTAATCAAACACTTGGTATGCAATGTTTTAATATCCAATTTCCGGATCCACTGAAATAACCACAAATTTTGCCCTAAACCTTATCAAAATTAGATCATAATCATGAAACAAGTAGTCGGAATTTCATAGTCTCGAATACACAATCAAATCATCAATGAAACAAATAGATTAAACACAAACAGCAACCAATTATTCAACAAATATACAAAAAATTCAGACAACATAATATTTTTGAAATTAAATGAAATAATAATTAGGGATGAAACTGTAGAGAAGATGTCAGATATGACCTCCGAAAAAAATTAGGGCTAAATGAGATCCAGAAGATGTCAGATATGACCTCCGAAATGTGTTTTTAGTGTGTGAAACTGTAAAGAAGAATGATTTTTATTGTCCATTTTCTGCGTTTAGTGTTTGAAATTGAAAGGAAGAATATATGAACAAAAATGATAGTAATGCGCTTTTTGTGTGTTGGTTTTAAACTAAATAGGTAACTTGTCAATATAAGTCCTGTATTTTTAGGTGTTAGATAACAAAAAAAGATCATGTATTTACTCAAGAGAGTGACGAATTGTTTCGTCATTAGACTTGTATAATTTTTATGACAAACAAATTTCGTCACTAATAGCTATAATAGTGACATAAGATGTATTCGTCACTAACTTTCGTGACTAATTCAAATCACAAAACATCTAAAACATAAGTTTAGCAGTCACTTTGACTTTATGACTAATTGAAGTGACGAATATTTTTCTCGTGACTATATGGTCTTTTTAGTGACCAAAAATAAATGTCGTCACTAATATTTCGTCACTATAGGTGGGTTTTTTTGTAGTGCTCGGTTATAATTTGATACCTGTCTAGCTATTCAAGGGCGACTTTTACATATCAATTTTCTTTCTATGCAATGCCGATCTTAAATCTATCCCCTACCACATTATTAGGAAACTCTTTTCTTTTTAACTTCTAAACCATGAATTGAAGATTATATATAGCAGATTGTGGTACATTGATTTAGAATCAAAATCACATAATGATTATGAACTTCAACTTAATTATTTTACTCATTATACATCTATTTAGTGCACTTCATTAACCAAATTTTGAGCGTTAAAACTTCAACTTGATTTATGATATGATCTTCAAATTAACATACGCAAACATCGTCATCATCCAAGAGAAGATGCAGTAAGAAAATGATATCTATAGAAATCATATATAAACGTTAAATAATTCCAAAGGCATCCATGCAAATTAACAAGGAGCTGTTAATCACATCTTTAAGCAAACACACCAACATCAATTTATAATAAGGATCATCCTGCGTCATCGTGATCATCAATCAATTAATATCATCGTTGTCGACTCATGCATCATCATTAATATTTGATTTGTGCATCAAAGTCATCGTCATCCTTGATTCTTGCATCATCGATCATAATTTGTGTATCGACTTCAACATCATAGCTTATCATCGTCATTGGTTTGAAAATCATAATTATAATCGATTATCATGATGGTGGTTCATGTTTGATGATTAGGTTAGATAAAGTAAATCCCGGTTTTTAGCAAATATTTGAAACTGCCAACGTAAAATGACCTAAATGACCTTCCACCAGAAATGTTAAGGCTTTAAAACTTGATGTTATTTACAAAATTGCCACACCCATCTAAATCTATTGATCAAGTCAAAGTCAATGCATTAAACGGTTGAGATGTTCTCCTACATGTTTTATTTTAAGAATGTGTTTTACTTGAACTCTTCTCTGTGCACTTCATGGTTGATGGTTCACAATGTAATGTGAAGATCTCTTTGAATGAAAATACATTACTTGTACATTCATCATAAAAGAAGTTTCGCAAGTGAAACTAAGATCTAAAGAAAGTCTGGTTTTAGGCTAGATAAACTAAAAATGGTAGGTACAACACACTACTAGTCATATGTTTAACCTTTACAATAAATTTACTATATACATTAAACCACCTTAAATATATTTGCTTATTTGAGTATCTGAATGGCCCTCGTATGTTTCAAGGTGATTTCCCGTAAAAAATAATAATAAAAGTAAATAAATAAAACAAAGTTGATGTTCCATCGATACAATGATATCAGCAAATCCACAATATTGACACAAAAAGGCTTAAAAGAATAGAACGTTAGAGTAACTTTTAATAAGGGTTCCGAAAGTTTTGTTGATGTTCATATCCCATTTGTTGTTGTTGTTGTTGCTGTGGTGGTGCTCCTCCTTGTCCGCCATTGATATATGTAAATGGCGGTGTTGGTGGTTGTTGCGCGCCATGATGGATGTTAGTGGGTGGTGGTGATGGTGTTGGCAGCCCTTGTTGCACGCCATGATATGAATGCACCACCATGGTACCACCATTGAAACTAGGGGGTGGTTGTGATGGTTGTTGCTGCATGACACCATAGAAATTATTGGATGCAGGTGATGGTGTTGGTTGTGTGGGTGCTTGCGCCACCATGATACTACCATGGAAACTAGCGGCTTGTGGTGTTGATGGTTGTTGCACGCCACCATACAAATTAGTGGTTGGCGGTGATGGTGTTAGTTGTGGGGGTGGCTGCAACACCATGGTAGTACCATGGAAACTATTAGGTTGTTTTGTTGATGGTTGTTCCACGCCACCATAGAAATTAGTGGGTGGTGGTGATGGCGATGGAGATGGTGTTGGCGGTGGTTGTGGGTGTGGGGATGGTTGGACCATCATGGAAGTATTGTTAATGGTGATGTCATGAATGCTTGATCTCTTCCTTTCTTTAGTTCTAGAAGTTTGTCGTTGGAAATACTTTTGGGCATGACTAGCTACTTGTGTTGGCGTCCTTGTTACAACCGAGTTTCTTGAAATGCTACGCCAGTCGCCTTTTCCATATTTATTCAGCCCTTCCAAAAACCTCCTGTGAACATATCATAATTAAAAGCAGTTAATCACATGAAATAGATAATTATAGAATCAGTTGTTTGACTTTAAAATCACTTCATAAACTTGTACACTAACAACTCATATGTCAAGAAAAATACGCTAACTATTGAAAAAAAATTAGATTCATGATACCCAAATCATTTAGAAAACAAAATATCAACACAATACAGAATTCATATTAGATATGATACATGATATATGATCTATATTCCCTATTATCTTCAAGAATAGCATAAACATTTGTAAGCTTTTCAAGTATCAAGGATTAAGAGTCAAGCTACGCAAATGGGATTCACCTATATGTTTGGAAAGCATAACTAGCATTTGCTTCAACACTCAAACTATGCAAATTGGATTACTCTATATGTTTGGAAAGCATAACTATACATGAATCACACTTTTGGAATTCACAGCTATAAGAAGAATCAAAATTCCCATTAATTCTCGTTAGCTTAACCAATTTACATCAATCACAATTCCTATACTAAGAAACTGACCCATTGACTGACTACCCAAAGTCATCTTGGACACTTTTCATTATACCCATATCATCTACGGAGTAATAAACAGAATCAATCATGCAAAATCCCTATTATCTACACCTGAAACTTTTTCAGAATTAAACTGTTTTAAGCAATCATTTAAAATCTTCAGTTCTCATTAATATGATAAATAACTAAGGGTATGTTGGCGACGAGTTTTTGGAGTGTTTTTAAGTTACCAAACGTCTTTATAAAACAACCAAATAATAACAACTAGTAGGGTGAACTCGGTTCTGGAACCACAGGGAACCGAACCGGAACCGAAAGAACCAAGAACCGAAAGAGATGGCATAAGAACCGAGAATCATGTCTCGGTTTCAGTTCGGTTCTCGTTTCTCCCGATTCAGGTATAACCTATTGGAACCGAATATTTTCTTAGGCCTAGATGTATGACGCTTTCTTTTGTGCAAGTTTCAGATCAAAGCTATCTATTATCTTTTTAAGTTCTGTTTTTTCTCTTGTTTAAGATAAAGTTCTTTTCTCTTGTTTAAGACTAGCATGGCACCCGCGCAAAGCAGCGGGATATCAAATATGTAGTTTTTAACGTATCTTTATCCTTTAGCGGTATGTAATGATAGTCGGTATATGACGGTTTACGGGTTTGATAGTTCTAAAAAACAAATGTGTGTCTAAATTTCCATAAAATATATTAATAAAAATATAGATTTTCATAATTATATTCATTTAAACTAAGTAAAAATTGAATGTATATGATAAATTTTAGACCTTTAAATTTGTATTATTGTAGGTTTGTAACATCTATTTTAATATTAAAAGTTAATGAGTCATTAATGTACATAATAATGTAATTAGTGTAGTGTAGTATTTAATTGTATGAATTACTAAATATAGTAACATGTGTAAGCTTAAAAATTTAATAATTCTATTTATAAATGTCCTAAATGCATTATAGATAGTTATAGATAAGCAATTATTTAAGCTTCACGGTACACATATGATACAAAAATTGTTTGATGTGGTGCATATGATATTACTACAACAGAACAATTACGAGGTATTGATCAATTTGTTAAAGGTTATATATATAATTCACACTTAGATTCGAACAAACTACTCTAATTCATATGAGCAAACTAATTTGTTAAGTAGGATTTCGTTACTCATCTCATCAATCGAATTGATAGATCATTGACATGATATCTGGAACAAATACTTTTTATCACTTCAATCATTAGCACATTATATCTAACACAATTGGGTATGATACTTATATGATTTTCACAATCACTTTAAGATAAAAACTTACGTCATGCTTAATACATACATACAAGATCGAGCAAGCCTAAATTTGCATGTATGTCAGAAACTTAGTTGCATGCATGTTTAATATAACTGATTCGTTGGTTCTTCGGTTTTGGAACCGATACCTGCGGTTCCACCGAGAACCAAAATTTGCAATACGAAATCGACATACCTGTGTTCTTCCTCACTCCACGGAGTCCCTTTCTTCCTTTTCTCATTGTTCTGACTCGTTCTCGACTGATCACCACTCAAACTTCCCACCGGTTTCCTTCCTCTTTTCTTCTTAACAACCACATTCTCTTCAACCTCATCCTCATCATCATCCACATAACTCGGTAAGTCAACACGACCCGACTCAATCTCAGTCACATCACAAACCAAAGCCTCATAATAGGCCAGCACATCCTCAGCAGTCTTTCCAGGAACCCTTTCGGCAATCTTCTCCCATCGTCCTTCCATATCCACAGGAACCATCACCAATGCTGACTGAAACAAAAGCTCATCTTCTTTGGTCCACATGTCATCCATCATCAATGCTGACTGGAGCAATAGTAAGTCGTCATTGCTCCATGTGTGGGTTGACTCGTCGTTAATCAGTTCTTGATCTTGATCGTACATGTTTCTTGAATTGTGGAGTTTATCTGAACTGATATGGGATATATATATATACAAAATTTTAGTATTAGAGTTTGATTAAGAGTGTAATTTGTATTTCAGATAGAGTTTGATTAAGAGTGTAATTTGTATTTCAGATAGAGATTGATTAAAAGTGTAACTTCTATTTCAGATACAGAAAGTAACGATTTTTTAAATTGTGATATATGTGGATAAATCATTTTTTTTTCTTTTTATTCGTGTGACAATATCTCTTAAATAATAAATAAGCAAAATATTATTATGACATAATGATATAGTTGTTTTGTTAATTTTAGGGATGAGCATGGGATGTACCACCCGAGAATAGAATTTTGGGAAAACCAGAAACCGAGAATCGGCTCGTAAATTTGGTTTTGTGTTCCGGTTTGAGGCTCGGTTCTGGTTTTGGTTCTGATTCGAGTATACCCAGATAGGAACTGATTACTTTGGTCGGTCAGCATATGATAATTACCCATATATGGGATTAATGGAACTTTCATAAAAAATCGTGGTTTTGGCTGTGTTATCTGACCATATTTTTTTTATATGAAAGTTCCATTAATCCCTTGTATTTAATATTTATGATTTTATACACTATCTTTATGTGAAGCATAGATTAGTGGTCACAAAGTTTAAACAAAACACATATCTAGTAAAAAACAATAAATTTAGTTGGAAATATTGTTTTAGAGAAATTAAACGTTGTAGATTGTTTTAGAAAAGCAAACGTTACCGGCTGATATATATATATATATATATTTTGTGAAAGTCTTATATGACATCTTATCTTATAAAAAAGTATTTAGAACTTCAAAGATCATCATCCAATGTTTTAGAAACTCAACACTTATACTAGAAAAAACATAAGATCTATTTAAACTTGAAGAAGATTCGATGTGTCATTTGATCGATATAAAAACAAAAACATAATCTAATTATAGTTGACAATTTTTACACATACTTCACTTACAATGTTAAAGGGCTCATTTTAAAAATCTGGCACATGGTCATTAAATATCATCGGACGGCCCTCTCTTTATACATTAAACCACCGTAATTATATTTGCTTATTTAAGTATCTTCGAGGCCCTCATATGTTACAAGGGGATTTCCCAGGAAAAAAAATCAAAATTGATGCTTCATTGATACATCGATAACACCAAATGATCGATATTGACACAAAGAGATTTAGAAAATGCTTATTCTGGTAAATCTTGTTTGAAACAGTTCTGAAATCTAAGTAATGACATTTGATAACGTGTAGTAATGTGCCTTAAGTGATACGTTACTTCATATTCTGCTCCGGATTAACGGATAGTAGAAAGTATAAACCAAACAAACTAAACCAAAATCCAATTAATATTTGCCAAATTCACAATGACACTATCCAAAATCCCTAAGTCATGTAACAGAAACAAGTGAACGAATAGAACGTCACAATTTGTCATAATCGTTAACTCCAAGAAAAATAAATCTTGTACTATACTAATCCAACTAAAGGTAATATTTTTGTACTAAATTCTTCATCCAAAGAGTAACTTTTTATGAGGGTTCCCAAAGTGTTGTTTACCCCATTTGTTGTTGTTGTGGTAATGATGGTGCTCCTCCTTGTCCACCATTGGCATATGTTGTGGTGTTGTTGTTGCGTGCCATGATGGAAGTTAATAGGTGGTGATTATGGTGTTGGCAGCCCACCATTAAAATTTGTGGATGGCAATGTTGGTGGTTTTTGCATGCCACCATTGAAATCATGGGGTAGTGGCGTTGATGGTTGTTGCATGCCACCATGAAAATTAGTAGGTAGCAGTGATGGTGTTGCTAGTGGGTGTGCTTGCACCACCATGGTACTACCATTGAAACTAAGGGGTGCTTGTGGTTGTTGTTGTTGCATGCCTCCAAATAAAAACCTTTAAATTATTGGATGGAGGATGGTGTTGGCTGTGGCAGTGGTTGCGCCACCATGATACTACCATGGAAACAAGTGGCTTGCGGTGTTGATAGTTGTTGCACATCACCATACAAATTAGTGGTTGGCGGTAATGGTGTTAGTTGTGGGGGTGGCTGCAACACCATGGTAGTACCATGGAAACTAATAGGTTGTGGTGTAGATAGTTGTTCCACACCACCATGGAAACTAGTGAGTGGTGGTAATGGCGATGCAGATGGTGTTGACGGTGGTTGTGGCAGTGGGCATTACTACAAAAAAGGGCATAGAGCCCGGTTAAAAAGGTGCAAAAAGCCCGGTTTTTGCATGAGGGCACAAAATGGGAGGGACTCTATGCGAAAGGCAAATAGAGCCCGGTTTGGAAAACGGGCTCTATTACCTGTTATAGAGCCCGGTTTTCTGTCAAAGAACATGGCTATATGTGAATAAAAAAAATTAAAAATAAAAAAATAAATCCAGCCATGAAATCTAATTCTGTGTGGCTAAGTGAACACTATTGATTCAGATAAGAAGATATGACAACTTACTTTCTATCGATACATTGAGATTAATCTTTTGACTACTCTTGCAAACAACACATTTCAAAAAGCTACAAGCTACCTTAATTGACTACTTGTAATAGTCACAAGTACTTAAGTATACCTTTGGAGAAAACGTAACACATGTACTTTAGCAACGTTGAAAATGGATCTATGCGCATCTTCACCTTTCACTTCACAACTGCAATCTTCAACTTCTGTTTCCAATCTCAACAACTCAGAGACATCAGTGTGCTCCAAGAGAGAGTGGGTGGAAAACAAACTGTTGTACACCTCCACAACAGAGGTCAAAACCTGGGGTGAGGATACACAGAGAATCCCAACTTGGACTCCTTTCCGTAGTCAACCGCAAATGCTTCAACCGAAGAGAACCAAGACCTGAACCAGTTCCTCCTCCCATTGAAGACTAGGAAACCCTGAAGACTAGTGCAGCTGTCAGCAAGCTTGCCTATATTTTACTTTTTATAGTAGTGAGCCCTGCCATTGGGCTATTTTCATCATTCTGCTACTCTACTAGCTCACCTGACTGCTCCTCCAGAATTTTCTTGATCTCTGATTTTTTTTTCTTCAGAGAGTGTAACAAATGGGGAGGAACTTGAAGGGACTTCAGCAACCAAGGAAAACATATGTTGCCCTTTTTTTACTTCTATTCCTTCATTCACCAGAACCTTACTCACCTTACAAGCCATGGGGGTGACAATGGCCCCTTCCAAAGCTTTTGGAGGACGCCATACCTCATCATCCTGCAAATTTTAACAAGAAAAATATCTCCATTAAACGGCTACTTAAGGAAACGCGTCTGACATAGTATCACTCTATTAACATTCCTCACTCGATCACTACTACGATCGGTCAAAGATATGAATGAACAGAAGTGAAGAGAGCCATTCAATCATTAGAGGTGGCACAACCACTATGAGGCCAGACCACATTGAGTTAAGCCTTTTAACACTTTTACCAAACTCAGTTTTGAACAGTGCGTTAAATAACTATGGTTTGTAAATGGAGATTAAGGTGATGATAATCACTTCATCAAAAGAAGATATAAAGGTACTTAAAGGGCAAAGCGCAACTGAGGTGACCAACCTTACATCTCGCCTAAGGTGAGGGCCCAAGTGGTGTAGGATAGTAAAAGCTTCAAGGTAACAATAATGCAATATACATATACATAAATAGATTAAGCATACAACTAACCCTCAAAATACAACTTATATTAACCCAAAAATTAACAAATATAATAAGCCTAAATTCAACACATACATGCCTAACCCTAAGTTTCAACTAAAAATCAGGACGAATGATGTGCCAACTAGTGATGGCATGGTGAAGGGAGGAAGAGCAGTGGAGAAAGAACAAGGGCGGTATGTGAAGTTAAAAAGTTGAATTAAACCCGCCCAATGATTTTGTTAATTGAAAAGTTGAATTCAACCCGCCCAATGATTTTGTTTATTGAAAAGTTAAATTCAACCCACTCAAAGAAAAAGAGCCCGGTTGTTGATTAAGAAACAAGGCTTTATTAGAGCAAGGGTAATAGAGCCCGGTTATTCGAGTACGAACCTGGCTTTATTAGTTAAAAAGAATGTGGAATGTAACAAAGAGCCCCATTTTTTACAAAACAGGGCTTTATTTAAGGGGCTCTATTTTACTTTTTGTAGTAGTGGGGGTTGGTGTCCTTGTGACAACTAAGGTTCTTGTAATGATACGACAGTCGTCTTTTCCATATTTATTTAGCCCGTCCAAGAACCTCCTCTGAACATATAATAACTAAATGTGGTTAATCACATGAACTAGATAATTGTAGAATCAGTGGCTTTACTTTAGAGTCAAAGAAACAAATGTAATCACCTAATTGAATTAAGTCAATGCCATGTTTCAAAACCATATATAATTACGTAAAACATTTTGAATGTTGTAAAAAAAAATTAGCACATGTTTGTAACAACAATCTACTACGTTTGGCAGGAAAGAAATTTGAGGAAATTTCAAGAGACTTTCCAACCTTGGCAAGTAATGTGCAAAGTTATTACAAACGCAATGGAATTGTAGATTGTAAGCCTCAAAGATTATCTTATTGTATGGGGATATATACAAAATTTTAGTATTAGAGTTTGATTCTAGTGTAAGTTGTATTTGAGATACATGCATGAATGTAGCGTTCCCTTTTTTTTTTAGTTTGTAATATGTAGATAAATCTTATATATTTTTTTTGTTTTTATTTTGATGTCCCTAATTATGAAACAATAGTGTAAGCTTCTTATTTGTGTGACAATTTATGTTAAATAAGCAAAACATTTTTTTTTTTTTTGACATTATGATATAGTTGTTTTGTTAATTTTAGGGATGAGTATGGGATGTGCTCGAGAACGGAATTTTGAGAAAACCAGAAATCAAGAATCGTTCTGAAAATCTGGTTTTCGGTTCTGGTTTGAGGCTTTGTTCTGGTTTTGGTTCTTTGAATATACTCGGATAAGAGCCAATTACTTTGGTCGGTCGACATATGATAACTGTAAACTGATATAGAAAAAATAAAATGATAAGATATTGCGTATATTTATACTACATATAATGCACAAGTCATATTGTTGAAATGTTGAAAACTTTAGCACAAAAAATTACTAATTTGCCTTTGATTATTATTGAAATTACCACTTAACGTTTTCAGTCTGCCATAATTATTGAAATTATCACTTAATGTTTCCAACCTCCATAAAATGCACTTAGACATTCCGGAGAAAAAAATTAAATGTTGTTGTACAAACGAATTAAAAAAAAAACAAAAAATAAAAACAAAAACAAAAACAAAAAACAAAAAACCTTTCTTGTAGCATTCATTGGAAAAATGGTTTTTCTAACTTGTGCCCTAGGGCACAAGTTAAGCATACCGAAAGTACACAGAGACCAATTAAAAAGTACATAAAAATTCACATAAAAATACAGACAAGTGTATTTTTATGTAGGTCCATGTGTACTTTTGGTGTACTTTGTATTTAATAGACCAAGCACCCACAAAAGATGCATACTAAAATTTAGACAAAGACTCTTCTCAACACAAAACCAATACAAAACACTTCTAAAAAGGGATATGATTAGAATCTATTGCATGCGTGTAAAAGAGATGAACCAAAATCTTTAACAATGGTGGGAAGGGAAGACAATGTGAAAATTTTTATGGTCAAATGCGCGGTGGTTGCAAGCGAGTCTTTGTTGATAAGGCTTGTGATAGGTAAATATAATGGTTGCGGTCAAATCTTTTTTAGTGATAGCCTGGCATATGTGGCAACGGCGAATGGATGCACGGGACAAATCTTTGATGGTTGAAGGTGAAGGGAGACGAGTGATGGCCGTGAAGTAATAATGGGTGTCGGGTTTTTCTTTTGTTGGAAAAAAATAATAGTGTACACAATTTGTTTGAATAAAAATTTTGGGCAATTTTTTTGTGTACACAATTTGTTTGAATAAAAATTTTGGGCAATTTTTTTGTGTTTGGATGGGTTTAGTAGATGGGGTAAAATTAGAAAACATGTAACAATTTGAAAGGTGGAAGTATGGCTTTTTTCATTTGGGTCTTATTTTTCTTTTTTAATCAATCGTATATATAAAGAAAATATAGCGGATACAAATGCTTAGGGCACCTATAACGGAAAGTTTTTGAAAAACTTTATATGTTATGAAATGGTTTATAAATCATGTCGAGAGATGTTTTAACATGACATGAAATGAAAAAGGTTCAAGTTTATAAACTTCTTTCACTGTAATAAAATGTATGTAACACATTTAACACATCTTTTATTTCTAAAGCTTTAGAGAGTTTTCCATTATGTGAATAACTTTATATTGTTAAAACTTAAAAGGTTTCTAGTTGTATGACATGAAATTTTTAATAACCTTTTAGAGAAGTCCTCTATTTTAGATGCTTTTAGAGTGTTAGACACCAAAATAGCCCACTGATAACGGTTAAAATGTCATTTTATTATTTATTTTATTTTTTTATTTATTTTTTATTTTTTTTCATTTTATGTAATCAACTTACCTCATGTTTTACTGTTTTATTCTTTTGTTATGCCCTAAAATTTAATATAAATATTATAGAGGATATGTTTATATAAAATGGCATAGTGCTTATATAGCTTCATTACATATTACCATATGGCTAAAGTAGAAAATTTATATTTTTCAACTTTCAAGTATACACACGTATGTATCTAGGAATCAGGTTCTCTTGGTTGGATTTATATTTTGTAAAGGGATAGGCTAAATTTGTAATTTTGTTTAGATAAGAAAAATGTAAAGATAAAAAAAAGACTTGTAATTTCACTTTAGCAGAATTCGGGCTACCAACATAATAAATTTGGACACCCAAAACTTATATTTCACAAACTTTAGGGTTACATGCTGAATGACACAATCCGGATTTGATGGCACAATTTTCTTTGAATTCTATAAATAAGTGGTATCCAAAAACAATATTAAACATGCTTAAATAGACTTATAAAATATTTGGTCTTAATTTTAACTGATACACATGTTTAAAGAACATGAGTAATGAAACTCTTTTTATGCGTATTTTTATATAAAATAGTTTGTTAGGGCATCCATTATGGTAGTTTCATCAAATGGTCTAAAACCTATATAAAGCTTTATATTTGATCTTAACCATTGTGATCATTTGTTTTATGTACATGTGACATTTATAGGTTCGTATTCTTGAACCTCTTTATCATTTAATGCATGTGTTATTATGAATCCTTTGAAAATTTGTAAAAAGTTTATACATATTCAACATAAGTTTGTAAATTAATGATTATGCAAACTTATAGACTTATATAAAGCTTCACAATTGTGGATGCTCTTATTATTTTAATTCGTTCTAACTCAAAAAGCTAGCCATCCTCATTAAATGTATTGTCACGAAAAAAGTGACTCGTTTGCACATGATTTACTTTTAACTACGCGATGGTTACACAACACATTTTGATTGCTAAAAACTAATTTTGATGTATTAAAAAAGTTTAGATACATGGTGTGTTTGGCGAAACTTACAAGTAGCAATAAGCAATAAGTAGTAGCAATATTTGTTTGCTTCATAAAAATATTTGGTAATGCAGTTGTAATTGTAATTATAACGTGTAAAATGACGTAAAAAGACATATACATATTAGCACAAAAATTGCTTAAATAAATTATGGGTATATATGTAATTTAAGATTAAAACGCTAACGACAAGAACTTAATGCTTATTGATGAAACGTTTTGAATGACAGCGGTCACACAAAATTCAACCACTAGTTGTTTGTTACCAAACAAAATTTTATATAAGCCGTTACTCGCTTGTCGCTAGTTGCTAAAAAAACACTCACAAATGCTTTGTGCCAAATAGATGGCAATCTTTAATATTATTTGCTAAAAACTTAATTAGTGCATATCAAACACAATATAATATATTTTATCAAGGTGATCCTCTTTTTTTTTTTTTTTTTAAAGATGGGCAATCAAAAGTTTGGAGTCCAAGTTGTAACATCTCCGGATATTCGGATGTTGCTTTTTTGGAAATCGTCGGAGCTAGAGAACATTATATTATGATTGGTAAATAGAAATTACTTTTATACCCAAGCTTTGTGTGTAGGATAAGATGTTGAAAAGCAAGGAAGAACAAATGCTTTCAAGATAATCTTGTATAGTTTGTACATCAATATAAGACCCAACAATTGGAACATAATCAACAGAACATGCCCTCTCCACACTGGCTTCATCTTCTGCATAATCTAATCAAATCACCTATCTCGCACAAGCTCTTATGTGTAATCCATGGACATGCAGTCAGTGTTATTGTGGAGTGAGTATAGCTAGTGACATTTTCTAAAGCTATGTACATTTTAAAAATTCACTTCTAAAACAAATTCAACAAAACAATGATGGCCCATCTAAATGTGATCATGGACTTGGGCCTGTAAATTCACTTAGAAATACAATTCTTGTATGTGTGGTAAACTGATATCCTACCAACAAAATTATCATGTATGTTAATCTTAAAATTTTGTAAAACCATAGACTTTGACAATGGAAATGTTTAGCCAAAGTAATATAATTTTGGTTAACTAGAGGGGTGTTTGCTTATTTTTATTCTTAGCTTATTAGTTTTTTAGGTTTATCGTGATGGATACATAGGTTGTTTTTAGCTTATGTGTTGGTTTATGTTTGATTCATGATAAGCTTATATATTCTATTAAGTTTTAAAACAAGCTTGAAAGTGGGCTTGTAAACATTACTTGAAAAGTTGAAATCACATAAGCAAATATAAGGCAAAAAAATAGGCTTACACAAATACCATGTAAATTCAATATAGTTAATGTATAACTATTATCACGGATGGAGCAAGAGGCAAAAGTGACAGCGTGCGCAATTTTTTTAATTGTAATTGTATTACAAGAAAAGAAAATAACAAAAAAAAAATGCAATTTTTTGTTAAATGATTTAACCCGGGGAAAGCTAAGTTCAATTTTCACATGCTAAATGATTTAATTAAGGGAAAACTAAGTTCACTTTTCACCTAATTTAACTAATCAATAACTAGAAACCCATTGCATTGAGGTCAGGCGCATATTATAAAATTCGGTGTTTTTTACAAATATTAACACAACAAAACAAATTTACATCGAGGTCCCATGACACCACGGAACCGTCTCTAATTCAGTCCCTAACTGTCATGCCTAAAATTTTGCATCATTGAATCAAACTAAAAGTCGATAATAACGATCTCAAATTTCATATGGTTGCAATGATATAAAGATGTTCTGTAATCAATATAGGCAAATCTAGTTATGTTTAATCAAATTACTTTCAATTATCGTTTCATAGATTTTTATACTCGATGGTGATTTTGATTGCTATTGGCATTTGTAGCTTCTTTATCCTATTCTATCACTATTAACCATAGTAGCAAGTCAAAGGTTGTCAAGATCGGGATCTTACCCAGGATCGTTTTCGTCTTTGCAAGATCGTGATCGTTAGATCGGATCGGGATCTTAAGATCCTACTCTCATGTTATTTCTTAATAGTTTATGTAATTTTATACAAATCTACAAATTCTAATACATTATAACCATAAAATACTATGAATTTTTCATATAAATGTTGTCCTAAATTATGATTATAAAATGTTTAAAAAGATTAAGATGTTGTTGTTTGAATTCTACAAACAAAAAACCCATAAATTTGTAGTTTTTTAGTTTGTAATCAGAGAAAAGTAAGATCGGATCGGATTAGATCGTAAGATCGTATGGTAAAGATCGGGATCCTATAAGATCTTAAGCCTGCAAAGATCCTATTTAAGATCCGGATCGTTTTTGCTTTGCAGTATCGTAAAATCGTAAGATCCTAAGATCAGGATCGGGATCCTGACAACTATCTAGCAACTATATAAAACAAAATTATTACTCCTACTAACAACTTGATGAAAAAATGAAAAACAAATAAAAACGAAAAGATTGTGCAATGACATCCTTTTTGCATGTAATCCGCGTCACACAAAACGACCAAGAATCTTTCCCGCAAGATCTCGTTAAATTGACATATAATACTTTAACTTATTATTTAAAATTATTTAAAAAATTATATAATTGAACAAACTGCACCAACATCACTTAAACTCTTTTCCAATGAAACCAAAGTTATATGAAACACGTTTGTCTTTTTCACGGACTTCTTTTTACTGTTACCGTCTTTATAATTAATTATCTTCTTTACCTAATCACCATCAACGTAGAGACAAATAGGTAGGAGAAGAAATATGAAGATTTTATTAGAAAAAGGAGATGCTAGCTTAAATCACTAATTATTTAAATAACCTACGCAACAAATATTAAACGGTATATCAGTTCATACAAGCATATGTATTTTCAAAATGCCTTTCGGTTAATTTGTTTGAGTTAGGATGGAATAAGAAGAAAAACTAATTTATTTGATGAAAATCGGCCATTTATATAAAATTCATCTTGAACGAGTTATGACGCATCACTTAACTAATTATGTCCATCTTCAACCACGGGGTACATTCTTCATATTTGAAGAATAGTGCATACAAAACCATCTCCAACCATGCTTCATGTTTTAAGAAATTTTTTTAGCGTTGATCAAACTTCTCCATCTTTAGAGGATCATTATTCGTCCCAAAAACATGAAGTAATGTGAAGAAATTTAGTCATCAGGAAAAAATAAATCGATCTTATATAAAGAGGTTTTGAAGTTTAGGTTTAGAGAACATGGTTGGATATGACAATTTTTTGAAAATGAACTTAAGTAAAATATGTATTGTTCCTTCAAATTTGAAATTCTTTTGAAGAATATGGTTAAAGAGCCTAAAAAAAAAAATAAAAAAAAAATAAAATAAAAATAAATATTCTCTTAGGGCACGTATGGTAGTGAAAATTTCAGATATTATAAAGAGTAAACTCTAAAATACATCTCTGTGGCGTACCCCGATTCGCACTATACATCATTCTCGCAAAAGTTTCAACAGATACATCACTCCGTTAGTGAAAGTTAACCTATATACATCCCTCTGTTAGAATATGGACTAACGGTGCAAATTATTTCTCCGTTATCTCCTAACGAGACAGAAAATATTTACACCATTAGTCCTCTCGGTTAACAGTATTTGCACCGTTAGTCCTTTTTTACGTTTTCGTCCGTTTTTTTACGTTTTAATTCGTTTTTTTTACGTTTTCGTCCATTTTTTCGTCTGTTTTTTACATTTCCCTCGAGTGGGTTACGGTTCCAAACACAACCGCACAACCGAAGTCAAAATAAGCTCAAATCACAAAACTAAGCTCATAACATTATAGCCTACTGTATTAACATTATATTTCCATCCTTGATCTACTGCTTTATCATCATTACAATTCCAGGCTTCCAGCATCCATCTACTGCTTTATCATCAATTTCGTTCCATCCTTGATCTCCAGCTTTATTAACATTCCAGTCCCACGAATCATTATTCTTACAACCAGCATCTGTGTTGTCGCAAATAATCTTCCCATCGTTTATATCTTCCTCCCATTTAATCCCATTTTCGTCCCCTTTATTCAGGTCATCACTAACTCCCCAAGATCCTTTCACCTTGTCATCAGCATCTCCCCAACCATAGGGGGCGTAATTTTTATATGGGTCTGGAAGCGCATCCCCGAAAATTACAACCGGTTCATGGTTGCTATCAATATCTTGAACCACACGTTCAGACTCAAAGTCACAAATCAGATCATTATTGGTTCATTGAGAGTGGTGGTGTTTTGGTTGTGCAGGTGGCGGTGTGAAGTGGTGACGGCAACAATGGCGGCGGTGGTGGCGCGTGTGGGTGGATTTATAGCGCGTGAGTGGTGGATTCGTGTTCACAAGCAAGAAATAGAGGTGGGTTTGGTGTTATTTTAATGATGAAGGTGGCGGTGTCGTGCTAGTGGTGGTCGTTTGGGTGTGAGAGAGGAGAGAGTAAAAGTAGGTTTAGGGTTAGGATATAATGAGGAAGGGTTGTAGGTGATGATGTCAGTGGTGTTGATGGTGATGACGTGCGGTGGTGATCGGAGACGATGACCGGAGAAGGAGGAGCGGCGCCGGAAAAGTTATAAGTGTGTGTGTGTGTGATTAGGGTTATGAGGGGAAACCCTAACTCATTCGCTTATACCCCCGTAGGGACTAAACTCGCCAAATTAAAAACACAAGGGGGCTGCGGCGTAAATTTAACTCAAAAGACTAACGGTGCAAATACTGTTAACCGAGGACTAATGTTGTAAATATTTTCTGTCTCGTTAGGAGATAACAGAGAAATAATTTGCACCATTAGTCCATATTCTAACAGAGGGATGTATAAAGGTTAACTTTCACTAACGGAGTGATGTATCTGTTGAAATTTTTGCGAGAGAGATGTATAGTGCGAATCAGGGTAAACCACAAGGATGTATTTTGGAGTTTACTCTATTATAAGTGAAACAAAAAATATAAATTCAGAGAAATGAAATTGAGTAAAAATTTATTGAATTCTATTGTTTGTTAATATCACAGAATTGAGATAAAAAAATAACTAAAAATTTGTTATCTTTGAAAAAACATCTAACTAAAAAAGGATTATACTATGATAATGTCACCAATTTTTATTTTTATTTTTCAAGATGTGTTAAGCACCAAATGTTGCATGCAATTTGTTTATATAATTTCTTTAACAAAGTCCATTATTTAATAGAATTATAATTGGAATCGATTAAAAAAAACAGAATTAGAAAAAAAAAAAAAAAAAACAAACAAAAAAAAAAACATTTTATCCAAAAGAAAAAAAATCCATTTCTCCAATTACTCAACTAAAGTGATGGAAATATAGTTTGCCAAATTACACTACCAATTTCTCCACCAATTTCTTTTGAGCTCTTCATTTTTTTATTTCTTTCTATCAAACAATGAAAGTTAGTCCAATTCCAATTCTTTTATCTATCTTCCCTCTATAAAGCACAATTCATATTACAAATCCATCCTCTTTTAATATGAACAATTACTAGTAGGCAATTACTGTTCACCAAACAGTATATTGCAAAACAAAATGGCAAAAATAGTCCACATGGATTACTTGCGTTACAAAAATAGTCCTTAAAATTGAAAAAAAAAGAAGTTCATGACGTTTACTTACAGGTACATAGAAAAATTCCATGCGTTCAATCTACGAACAATTCGTGCAACTGAAAATTACATAAATGTCCTGCTTTACTTACGTTGCAGAAACAACCTCAAAAAATAACAAAAAAAACATCCATGTCGTAACTTCAATTATGCGAACAACCATTGTTATCTCCGTACCCCACAACTAAACATGGATATAAAATCCTTGCTAGATACATTTGTACACTGAAATTTACTAGTTATACACTTATACCTCCTCACCATATCCTTCTATGTCTCTATGTATGATCATGATTATGTAGTCGGAAAAAGAAGAACAAAATTGGCACTAAAACTAAAAGCAAATATCATTTTTAATTCAAAAACATGTTTTAGATTATATTGTACAAATGAATATTCATTCCCAATTAACCAACTCACAAAAACAAAACGAAATAGAAAGTAACGACACCAAACAAAAGACTTTTCCTTTTTGTTCCCCACATCAAATGTCCTGGATAATCGATGTCTACTAAAAAATCGAGTTTTTAAGTATGAATTTGAGTATTAACAGTTAGAAACTTTTAATAATGATATCTATATCTATATCTATATTTATATTATACTATATTATAATGCATGTATAAGCCAAACCTAATTTCAAGCTTAATTCCTAAGCAAAAATTAAGATAAGTAGCTCAAATCATAAGGTGACATGTGTCATTTCTTAACAAACTACACGCCTAACTCCTAACCACTTAAAAATAAGATAAAGAGTTCCAATTATAAAGTGACATGTGTCACTTCTCAACTAAAAATTTATCTTTATTTTCAAATTAAAATATTTTTTTATAATCTAATTTCACCATATTTTTTAAAATTTTATGCTCTTTAGTTCAACATCCATTTTGATATATTTTTATTAGTTTTTAGTTTTTACATTTTGATATACTTTCGGGGGGAGTGTTTGATGGGTAAGAGATTGCGAGAGTATTTCTATATGCGGGAATAATGATGTCACGGGAAAGCTACGGGTAACCCAAACAAACACATACAACTAACAAATATACATTCGGAGTGTTGTGAAACGAATTTACTAAACGGGTAAGCAAACACATATAACTATACTTATCGCCGCCGCTGTACGCGGGTATCCGACTAGTTATTATATAAAGCATTTAAGTTGTGTGCTCCATTAAAAATTAAGATAATGAGCTCCAATTATGGAGTGACATGTGTCACTTCTCAACTAAAAAATTATCTTTATTTTTAAATTCAAATGTCTTTTTATCTATTTACTTTTTTAATGATCTAATTTCACCATATTTTTTAAAATTTTGTGCTCTTTAATTCAACATCCATTTTGATATATTTTTATGAGTTTTAGTTTTTACATTTTAACGGGTTTATTTTGATTCAAAATTTTACAACTTTAACATTTATTTGAATCAATACAAACTTGATTCGTCAAATTATAACTTTTGGAAGGAGTGTTTGACGGGTAAAAAATTGTGAGGGTCTTTATATATGTGAGAATAATGATTTCACGAGAAAGTTACGAGAAACCCAAACAAACACCTACAACGAACACATATACATTCGGAGTGTTGTGTAACAAATTCACTAAGCGGGTATGAAACTGTAAGAGAGTTGGATTAGCAATTCATTCACTATATTTATAATATAACTATATCTTTTTCGCCGCCGCTTTGCGCGAGTATCCAACTAGTTAAATTTAATGAGTCTTAAAAACAATCTCAATGCATTCTCTCAAGTCACGAACTATAAGTCTATAACCCTTTCATTTTTTCCAAGTAATCGCATTTAGTAATTTGTAACCGAAAATATATTCATTCTTTCATACAATCGATGATTAAGATAATGATAACCGAAAGTTAGATCAAACTTTTCATTTTCTTTGATTATATCATTACTAAAGTCAGATACCTTAAAAACCATAGAAATAAACTGAATTTGACATGCAAAAGCTATAGAAATAAAAGTAAGCATTTTTCTTAATAGTTTGTACTTTTACTTGACTAATTAAAGAAACGTGTTAATAGTCCCTCAATGGCACTTAATGGTCCAAATACTCCAATGGCACTTGATTGCATCCTTTCAATCTTATCAACAACTATAGGTAATAGCCTAATAGGTAATGTATTCTCTTTGACTATATGTAATGGTATTGGTGAAGGGGTGGTGAAGCCAAGGTGAACCATTACGGCATACGCCATTTGGCGTCGTGAAGGGCAAAAAAAGGAGTGAAAGGTGAAAACTTCACCTAAAGAAAATAATAGAAAAAGTGAGATAGTTCTTACTTTTTATAATTATTTTTTGTTGTCTGTGAGCGTGTGTATGATTGATTAGATGGTGATCACTACAACTAAAAGGTAAAGGTAATGCAGTGTATTCAAAAGTTAATGTGGAGGTGAAATTGAAAAAAAGTTTGATCATGACCCTTATCCTAATTACATCTTCATTTTAGCTTTTAGAGAAACCAAGGCTCTTTAACTTAAGCATATCCAATGGCCAAAAAAAATTTAGCCTAAAGTTAAGTACACCCAATTGTCGAAAACTAATTGTAATTAGTAAGCAGGTATATTTGACCGATATAGGACCAATCTCCTTAAAAGACCATTCCAAAAATGGGTCTACCAACCGAGAAAGGTCAACACTAAAATCTTCTAAAGCATATAAAATTTTGATTGCACTAATATTTTATATATTATTTCAAAGAGTTTTGCTAAGAAGTGCCCACTGAACATAAGTTAGCTTGTAATTATTAAGGAGATTATTGGATTAACATAGACTGGATATCACTCTCACTTTCTTCCAAGATACTTCCACTAAAGCATGGATAGATGGTCTTGGAGTCTTTGTGGAAGTGGAAATTTCGTTAAGTCCTGTGAGAGAGTTCATAGATCAACACTTTTGATTGCACTAATATTTTATATATTATTTCGTAAGATTGTGTTTGAAGAGTTTTGTTCTCCCAAAACCCCTTTTGATTTTCACAATTTTGTATCTCAGTATGGTTGGATAGTGAATAGGTGTAAGGCTATTAAAGTGCACTGAACATAAGTTAGCTTGTAATTATTAAACACAAAAACTTTCTTATTTTATCAAAAAAAATAAATTCAATACACATTAAATTAACTGATAAATTACCATATTTGAATATAATTTTAACTTAAATGAATCAAAACATTCATTTTATTGATACTTTAATATATGCTCAATGGGCATAACCCTATTTCAAATTAATAAAGTTGCTATTTGTAACTTAGAGCACTCCCAACCATAACACCGTCCACGTCAGCGCCACATCAGCTTTAACATTTAACATTAACATCCCCAAAAAACACCCACAACCATAACATCCCAATAACATCAATAACATTCCTAACAATTTACAAAAATAATCCCTCATTTAGGGGCATAAATGAAAAAAAGAGAAGAAAAAAAAATGCAAATAACGGGCGTTGGGGCAGTAACGCCGCCCCTTTAACACCCAAATAACGCCGGACTTCCAACCATAACACCAAATAACGCCGGGTAACGCGGCAATAACGCCGGTTCCGGCGTTATGATTGTAAGTGCTCTTATAAAATAGAAAAAAACTCAAACAACTAAACAGCTTATATAACATTGATTTAGCAATAACCGTGATAATAATTAGTTAATTACCAACGACAACATGTCCTCTTATAACAAAAAAAATAACAATACCTAATTCTAACAAAGCGATTTGCAAAAAACATAGTGTAAAAGTCAATATCAAATGAGAAGTATGAGATGTACAAAATATATAAAATATCATCGTAATCATATAAGGAAATATACAAAATATCAATGGATTTACAAAAACTTGGTCACTAGAATAAAATCTAATCATATCCTTGTCCTTCGTTAGAGCATTGAGTACAGTTTGTTCTATGGGCCTGGTATCATGAAAAAAATGTTGGCGCCTTAACACTTTATCCTATTACACCATAATCAATCACTCAACAAAAGCACACATCCCTTAAATAAAAGCGGCGTTATGGGTTAAAGTGATGCGAATGGTCTACACATAACCCAATAACACACAATTATAACACAACAAACCAAAAAAAAAAAAGAAAAAGAAAAAGGGAAAAACTCACAACGTGAGCTGGTGGTGACGGTGCGACACACGAAAACGTGAGGGGCAGTGTGGTGTTTGGCGCCATGGTGTCGGTTGAACGAAAACGCATTGTACCAAATGCTCTCTTAGCCTCGCACCTAGAATCATGAAAAAAAAAATCCTTACCTATGACATTTCGCCCCATTTCACTTGCCACGTAGTCATTTCGCTCATTTTAAAAGGAAAAATGAAATTTTCTTGGGCGTGTTCCTGTGCGATGACATGGATTTTTGTCTAAGCTTTGACTAAACTGGGGGATAAGTGGGACACGTGTTTAAACCTTGTGCATTTCACTTGGTTTGATAAAATAAAAAGGGGTGAAATCGATGATCAATTTGAAAAAAGACGAAAAAGTTGTCCTCTGTTAATCAACACGTAACCAGTTGAGACTCTGAGGTGATTTTCGCTTAATTGTATGGTTAACAATAGAGAATATTCGGTCAACAAATCTCTACTACTTATAGTTCATGCATATGCATTATTTAAACATAAAATGCTTAAAATTTGAGTAATGTTACTTGCCTATAATACTCCTTAAACTTAAGTGACAATTTTACTATTTTACTTTTTGTTTTAAAACAAGTTTAAGTCACACACTTGATTTAACAATATCAATCTCTACTATATTTAAAATCTCAACTTCTAAATGACAAGTTTTTAATATTGATCAATGTATACGTGTTCGTCTATTTTTTTTTTTTTTTTTTAAATACACAGTTTCTCTATCAATATTAACTTACACGGTTGCTCTTATAAAAAGTGAACGATATCTCTTAAAATTTAAAAGCTTAAAATTAAGCAATGTTACTGGACTATTATACTATTGGTTAATAATGGTAACATCGTCATCTATGGCTAAATTAATGTTTTAAAATATTATTTAATTCTTTAACTTTTATATATATATATTTTTTTAAGGATTTACATACATCCTCATATACACACTTTTATGTATATATTTTCTTCAAATCTTGCTTTAATAGCATTGTATATCTTGCATTAAAAACTTGAGTTTAGGGAAATATGTAAATATTGATGTGTATATAGGGATGTATGTAAATCTCCATTGTTTTTTAACGCGCATGAATTTTTTTTCACCCAATAACTACAAATTGAACCCATAAGTTTTGCATCAAAGGTCAAACCAGAATCAAGATTTAGCGTGAGTATTCGTCTAGTCTGGTAAGACCGTAAGACGCTTGAATGGATATGTCTGCCATTTTAAACCGTGCTTATCATGTGTCCACGGGGACTGAATATCGCCTACACTGCAGCTGGTAATCGGTACAAATTAACAATGGTAAAAGTTGACAAATTTTCAAATTTACCATAATCATTCAATTCTTTTAACAAAATTTGTTAGAATTAAAGTAATATACTAATCACACAAAATTAAAAAAACTACCACTACATTAATCCCTTTGCTTTTTTTTCTTTGAAACGACATAAAAAATTTACTGTATTAAAAACTAAGAAAAATCTACAAATTATGAAACACAAATTAGGTGATGCCAAACCTACACAAGATCTATACTGTTGGTAGAGGCAGAGACACAATGAGGCCATGATGCACATTTACACTCTAGAAATAACTACGTAGTATTATTTTATTTTATGATATACAGGTAATTTTTTTTTATTTGCCCAGTTAACAAAAGAAGTTTATGCAAGAATATTGAATTTTTCTCACTCAAGTCAAGTGTTGTACATACCAAAAGTATTATAGTGTGTGTACATGTGGAGGAGGAGAATAAGGGGCAATCATAATAAGCTAATAGCCAATAAAAGTGTAGTGCAGCTAACAAAAAACCAATAGAATTTTGGATTTGTTATTTAGGAAAAAAGCTATAAATGCTTAATGTACTTTATCAAAATAACTCATTATGCTTTCTTAACTTTTTTTATTGTCATTATACTTAATGTTGTTTCCAGTCGATATCATTATACATAACTGTTTTCATTTTATTCGGTTGTTTTCTATCCGTTTTTATGATTTTAAGTAAATCGTCCATTTTTATCCGCTTTTATTTTAATCGTCCGATAAACGAGATAAAAATTGATTAAAACCGTTTTAATTATCCATGTAAAACGGTTTTATCCGTTTTTATCTGTTTTACTTTTACTTGGACATATTAAAATGAAAACGGATAAAAAAGGCGATTTACGAAAACGATAAAAACGGTTAAAATAAACGAATAAAATGAAAACGGTTATGTATAATGACAATAAGTGAAGTAGAGAGAGCATAATGAGTTTTTTTGTAAAGTACGTTATGAATTTATAGTTTTTTTCCTGTTATTTAATGGTGGGCTGGTGGTTCGTATCCTGGTAAGCAGGTGCACCCCACAAGTTCAAGGAATATGGCCTGATGGGATCCATTGGTCATTTCTGGATAGAATTTAAAAGGAGTACGTGTTTGCCATTTTTGGAAATATTTTATGGTTCCATTTTGTTGTTCGTGTTTTGGCTAAAGTGAGAATGAATGAATGAATGAGAGTGAAAGGAGAAGATACTATATCTATACATCTGAGTACAATTTGAGAGGGAGAAACTCCATCAATCAAGGTGGGTTTTGAACTATATCTTCGTTAACTGGTTTGATTACCAATTGAAAAATCCAAATCTAGCTTGTGACCAAGCAATTTTTTAGGAGATAATCTTCAAGCCTTATGCTTGTACCATAAAGAATATCGTAATATATAGAAAGGCTTGCGGTCTAAGAACACAATCATATGGTATGAAAACGTTCTCTAACTTCTTCTTTTTTCGAACAACGATAGTTCATTCAACGAGAACCACTAGCAAGTAGCTAGAGAAAAAATTATGTTACAAACACTTTGCACAAAAAAGATTAGGATCACATATGCATTCTATCCAACTACGTTACGACATACATTCATGTTCCTATATGTGATCTAAGAATGAGAATGAACTTTAATGTCATTACATAAGGTGTTCTAGCGAGGAGGTTTCGGGTCAAAACACATGTTATTCCCTGAATTTTCACATGGTTCTCTAACTAGACGGTTGTGTGTTCAAGTTATGTCGATAACATGTTTGATGATCTGTGTTACACTTTATTATGAGATGGTTAGTTTATTTATTTAATTAGTTTAAGTAAAAGATGAAAAAATATTGAATAAAATGCAACAAGTTGTTTCGAAAAAAATATGCAAATTTTAAATGATATGATAACCATCAAAAAATTTGTCATTATGCAAAATTGCAAATCAATAGTAAAAAACATAAACATCGTGCATCTAGCTGCAGGTTCAAATAACAAAAATTAATTGGAGGGTAAACCATTGCTTACGATTTGTAAATTATGAGACATGGATTTTTTTATTTTTTTATTTTTTTTTTCTTTTTTTAATTTTTTAAGACAACACGAGAAACTATACGTCACGTTCCTCAAATAGACAATTTCAATTTTCAAGTTGTCTTATTTTTCATTTTGTCTTCCACTAGATGGTGCTTTGTAGGGTGTGTAAAACATATCCGTCGTGCTTTGAAAGGAACTAAACTAGTTATTTTATTTATAATTACTAGCTAGTTCGACAAAATTTTAGTGGTGATTAAGTTTGTTTCATGAATCAGGATTTTAAGTGTTAATAAATCCATTTTGAATGATTATATTGTTTTTCGATAAGCGTTGTTTTGTATTTGAGATTGTCTTTTTTTTATAGCATTTTTGTAAGTTGCATTAATCAATTACTGTAATATTAAATAATAATAACGCTATTTTTTGTTGAAAGGAGCAATTAACAACATTTTTTGTATTAAAGACCTGTACATAAATAGTTATACATAAACAAAAAATGAATACAAACATTTATCTTTCGTTTTACAACCTTTCACGGGTTCACAACTAATTCATCATTTCTCATATAATTTTGTCAAATTTGAATTGGTTCAACCGAGGGAGTTCAACCGGTTGAACCGTTCGGTCAACAAAAGAAGTGATTTAAAGAGTCAACCCGACAGTTGGGTGAAAACAAGTCAAATTAAATCGGGTTAACCCGCCAAGCGTCCCGGTCAACGGTTTTCGATATGTATTAATAGTTTCCACTTGAAATATATGTCTTCAACATTTGTATCGGTTTCATACGTTTTCGGCTTTAATTGGTTAGCCGAACCGGTGGCGACAGTTCCCGGTTAACACGTTGGTTCGGTCGGTCCGATTTTCAAACATATGTAACATCAACTTGTTAGCTTGTATGAAGTTTGTGTGTTTTATTAATTTGTATAATGTGTATAATAACATGTACTTTTCATTTTAGGATGTTTTAAAAATATCATTAATTAGTGTGTTTAATTATTTTATATTTTGGATTATGTTGTAGCTTCTTTATATTGTACATTATGAAAATTTTATTGTACTTTTTAGTAAGGGGTGTTTTAATTTGTTGTTTTTAATTTGGTAGATGTGCTTTTAATTGGTTGTACAATGTGAATAAATTATTGTATTTTTAAGTAGTGGGGTGTTTTAATAAGAGTATTAATTACACTATGCATTTATCTCTCATTTGACTTTCAATATTCAATATTCAAGTTCTCACTTTTCCACTTTGACCGTTTTTCCATTTTAGATAGTAAAGATACTAAGGGTGTAAAGAAGCTAAACTTTTATTAAGCATTTTGAGTTTGAGCTTGAGAGTTGAGCTTTTATTGAGCTAGAACTCAAGACCAGTAAACTAGCTCGATAAGCCGAGCTCAATCTCAAGCTTTTATCGAGCTTTTCAAATCTCCATATACATAAATATTTTTATTATATATATTTATATAAACAATTGGTATGATAGTTATATATTTATCATAGAACTTTTTAAACCCTAATAATGCTCTAGTATTTTGTATAAGTTATTTGCTCTTAAGTTCATCACGTATTTTCTTGACTTTATTGATGATATTGGCTATTGAATACAATATTTTTGTATATATTCGAGCTTTTCGAGCCGAGCTCAAGCCTTATTCGAATATTACTCGAGCCGAGCTCAAGCTTGGATGATTAAAGCTTGTTGTACTATCGAGCTGAGCTCGGGCCTACCTTGTGATTTTTGAACTGAGCTCAAGCCCTGTCAAACTTGAGCTCGGCTTAACTTAATAACAACACTAAATTATAGTGTGTAATACTTTTTTATAACATCTTTTATTATGATTTTTTCACCAATTATTTCATTCTTTAAAAATGAGAACTAACAATCTGTTGGTTTTATGGAGATAAATTATTAGACGTGAGTTAGGATCGAACTCGAGACCACGGGATTGCACACTTTGCGTATGAGAATTAAAGTTAATAATTAAATGTAATAGTTATATTTATTTATTAATTAAACGTAATAATTATAACGGACGTTAAGTAATTAAGTGTAATGGACTAACAGTCGTTAAATGTAATTGGAAAGGACTAGATTGCAAATTAATATTTGGAAGGTTCCGGAATCCCTTGTGGGATACACAAACCGATCGGCCACAAGGATCTCCCAACCCAACCCAAACTCAACTTGTTCTCCAAGTTTAGTTGAGTATATATATACAAGGCTAGGGGTCTTGGTTTTTGCATCTCTTGTATTCATAAGCTTAAACCTAAAATTGTTTGTGTGTTTTCTTTGCTTAAAACTGGTCGACCACCACCCTAAGGTGTCGACACATCACTTTTCCAAACTCAAATTGTTTTGTTTAATTAAAACTAACATTCCTTTAATTCGGTATAGTACGTGTGTACAAGAAAGTGGTACTAACACATTATTGTTAGTATTCTTGGATTGAATTACAAAATCGGTAAGGGGTAATTCACATAATCCTATAAACCCTAATTAGGGTTCATCCAATTGCTAGTTTTGTGGATTTGATTCTTGTTCGGCTAGAATCAAGAAAAGGTACGCATATTCTTGTTTATGTTAATTAATTATTCGTTAATCTTTTCTATACGCTTCCGCATGTATTCTTTGATGTTTTGTGTTTTATTTATGATTGTCATGATTTATAATTCCAACAGTGGTATCAGAGCCAGGTTTTAATGAGTAATTAATTACTAAACGCGTAAAAAACGAATATTGTATGTTGTTTGATATGATTATTCTAGGGTTTTGGTATTATTTTTTATGGGTCGATTTATTTTTTTAATATGGGGCATACCCTTTTATTTTTTTTAGTCGACCACTTTAAATTTTTTGTTTAGGGTTTTAATTGTTATGTTAACCTTATCGAAACCTTGAATTAATATATGTGTTACGTGATTAATACATGAATAATATGTTATGTGACATGGAATGATATGCGATCTTGTGACTAATTGAATAATTGTTATGTTATATCCATGATGATACATGCATGTTTGTCATGGATAGTTGCTTGAATATTGTTTAATTGTTAAGATATTTTATCACATGTTTATTTTTAATAAATCTTGAATTGGGGAAGACTCCAGTAATATATTAATGAATCAATTATGTGCAATTTGGTATATTTTAATTAAGGGTTTACGCAATCGATTCTTCAATGTATGTGGCTCACTTTCAATTGAGAAAGTGAAAGCCCTAATTAATATATACATTAATTAACCTAGACATTGATTATTAATAGATTTTATCGAATAAGTTGCATGTGGCTTCTTGTTTACACGTATTAATTGTTAGTTATGTGCGCATTGTTTTTAGTTGTTTATTTTTTATTTGTTACTTATTTGTTTATTATGTGTGACATTTTTAAGCAAAGGGTAATTTTGAATAGAAAAATAATACGGACTAAACAATGGTGAAATTTGATTTGTTTTTGAAGAGTTAAGTTTTCAATAGTTTAATTGATTGATGATTTTGGTACAAATGGTCTGAATGGCTCACCCAATTTGACGGACTGTGTGGGAAGTACTAGGAGGGGAGCGCATTAAAATTGTGACCCTAAAGAGGGAGGTTATTGCTTCAGCGCTGACCAAACTCTCCGCTTGCTTGCGAGTCAAATTGGAGCTACCAAGTAAGCCATAAATGTAGAAAAACATCTTAAGGGCGAATTAGTTTTAATTCCATGCTCCACTTCGGTGGTAATTACCCGAAACACGAAGTGTTTACATTTATGCAAAATTAAAGGGACACTTGAAGTTGCAATTTACGTCATGTCAGAACTTGGCGAGATTGTGATGGAGAGGTAAATCTTTATGTAAAGTCAGACCTTACATGAACATATGTGCAGTTCTTTAAGTTAGACACTTAAGTTGAGTAGGAAGTGAGACCTGGACTCAAGGCATAAGATGGGATGAAACATGTTTATATTTGCAATAGCGTTGGAAAATATAAATCCCATAATGATCTAGAAATTGGAAATTGTTTGCCAATTATTGTTCGACAGATTACCTTATTATATGCTTTCGTTACTAGCAGATCAACTGATGTAATGAACCTATGATAATTTGGATCCTAGTTTTTCGAGAAAATTATATGGTTATACGTTTATATTACCTTGGGTATATTTTATTTTCTTGAAAAGTTGTATTTTCGAAAATACTAATACTTGAACTTTTTCTGTAGAAATGGATCAAAACAACGATAACACTAACACTGCACTAAGTTCTGCGTTCAAAAGCTTTTTTGATCGAGAAAAGTTGACTGGCTCTAAGAATTTCAATGATTGGCACCGCTCTTTGAGAATTGTCTGTAGAGTTGCTGATCGGTTGGATTATCTGTACACGCCTTGTCCTGCTGAACCAGCACCTGACGCACCTCAAGCGGAAAAGGATGCTTGGAAAATAGAGTATAAGCGTCATAACGATGTGGCTTGCCTAATGTTGGGAACGATGGAACCTGCTCTTCAAAAGCAGTTCGAAAACTACTTCCCATCTGTTATGCTCGATGAACTTCGAACTATGTTCGAGAAACCAACTACTGTCGAAATTTATGATTTGATTGATGCATTACACAGCTGCAAGCAGGGAGAGGGTAAACCCGTAAGTGCTCATGTATTGGAAATGAAAGGATACATGGACCAACTACATGCACTTGGCAAAGTTTATGAAAATGACATTGCTGTGAACTTGATCAACAGATCCCTTAACAAGGATTTCAATGGTTTTGTTCGGAACTTCAATATGCACTGCGTGGGGAAGACAGTTACTGACCTACACGCATTGCTAATTGATTATGAAAAAGGGTTATCTCAGAAGGCTCCTACTCCCCAGGTACTTGTTATTCAGGGCGGAAGGATAAATAAGCCAAAACCGCAGCGTGCGAACAACAAGAAGGGAAAGGGTTAAGGGAAAGTTGATAAGGGTAAACAGGTTATGGCCTATCAACCAGAACCCAAGAAGTACCCTACTCCTAGGAAGGAAAATTCCAAAAAGGATCAAGCATGCCACCACTGCAAGGTCGTTGGGCATTGGAAGAGAAACTGCGCTCTCTATCTTGATGAATTACGGGCAAATAAGATGAAGTATGCTGGGTCCTCGGGCGCCGGTTATTCAGGTAACTTATTTGTAATTGAATTATTTACTCTAAATCATAAAAATTCCTGGGTATATGATACTGGATGTGGTATTCACATTTGTAATACACTGCAGGGGTTTAGAGTGGAGAGGAAGCTAGCCTATGGAGAGCAATATCTGCAGGTAGGCAATTGGGCACATGCAGCTGTTGAAGCCATAAGAACGTTTAGTTTAGTATTGCCTTCGGGCTTAGTACTGTTATTGAACAATTGTCATTACGCACCTTCTATAATTAGAGGTGTTGTTTACTTTTCAGTATTGTTGGTTGATGGTTTTACTCATACTATTTCACGTAATGGAATTTCTGTTTCTTTAAATGGTGTATTTTATTTTAATGTGATTACTGTGAATGGTGTGTTTGAAATTGATGTGATTGGAAATGAATCTAACAAATATAATAATTCGATGTTTAGCATCAATAAGAAAATAAAGTTGGACTTGAATTCTTCTTATCTTTGGCATTGTAGACTTGCTCATATAGGCAAGGCTCGCATGCAAAAGCTACAACACGATGGGCTTTTGAAAAATATCAATGATGAATAATTTGATAAATGTGAGTCATGCATATCTGGGAAGATGATGAAGAAACCTTTTCATAGCAATATAGAGAGGGCGTCTGATCTACTTGGTCTTATTCATACTGATGTGTGTGGACCACTTAGACATGTGTCAAAGAGAGGTGCTAGCTACTTCTTAACCTTTACTGATGATTTCAGCCGTTATGATTATGTTTATTTACTTAAGCATAAACATGAGGTGTTTGAAACATTAAAGGTTTTTAAAGCAGAAGTAGAACTGCAATTGGGAAAGAAGATTAAAGCTCTTCGATCCGATAGAGGAGGCGAGTATCTAAGCCAAGAGTTTAAAGATTACTTACCTGAGAATGGAATTGTCCAGAATCTCACTTCTCCATATACACCACAACAAAATGGTGAATCTGAGAGAAGAAATCGTACATTGTTGGACATGATACGATCTATGTTTAATCTTACTACTCTACTTTTATCCTTTTAGGATTATGCTTTAGAATCAGCTGTTCGCATTCTAAATATGGTTCCCACAAAGAAGGTTGATAAGACACCATATGAAATATGGCATGGTAAAGCTCCTAACCTGTCTTATTTAAAGGTCTGGGGTTGCGAGGCGTATGTTAGACGTGACTCAGCAGATAAACTCCAACAAAGATATGTAAAGTGTATCTTCGTAGGATACCCTAAGGAAACTATGGGTTACTACTTTTACTATCCAACTGAAAATAAAGTAATCGTTGCTAGGTATGGAGATTTTATTGAAAGTGATCTCGTCTCTCAAGAATTCAGTGGGAGAGTTTATGATCTGGAAGATGATCATGAAGATGCATTACCTTCTGAAAACACTAACGTACTTCCGGTAGAACCTGATAGTCTGGGTCCTCCACCAGAAGTTGAAGTGATTCCCGTTCGTAGATCCGTAAGGTCTACGCGTGCACCTGAACGTCTATGTCTTAACGTAGAGGTTGAGCAAACTATGTTAGGAGATCTTGGATAGCCTACTAGTTATAAAGTTGCCATGGCAAGTCCTGAAAAGGAAAAATGGCAAGCTGCAATGAATGAGGAAATGCAATCCATGAGAGAAAATGAAGTCTGGGAAGAGGTCGACTTACCTCCAAACGCCACGGTGGTTGGAAGTAAGTGGCTCTATAAAATTAAGACTGACATGGATGGCAATGTACACATATATAAAGCTCGTCTAGTTGCGTAAGGTTTTACTCAAACTTATGGCATAGATTACGAGGAGACATTTTCTCCTGTAGCGGACATTAGAGCTATTAGAATTCTCATATCTATAGCAGCATACTATGACTATGAGATATGACAGATGGATGTCAAAACCGCCTTCTTTAATGGTCGCTGTAGACATCTATATGAAGCAACCTGAGGGGTTCGTGAATCCACAATTTCCAAACCGTGTATGCAAACTTCAAAGGTCCATTTATGGATTGAAGCAAGCATCAAGGCAATGGAATAAGAGATTTGATGAAGAAATCAAAATGTATGGATTTATTCAAAATCTTGATGAGCCATGTGTATATCACAAAGTTAGTGGGAGTGATGTAATTTTCCTTATCCTTTATGTCAATGACATATTAATTATGGGAAAAGATATTCCAAGTTTGCAAAATGTTAAGGCATATCTTGGGAAGTGTTTTTCCATGAAGGATTTAGGAGAAGCTGCATACATTCTGGGAATCAAGATCTACCGAGATAGGTCAAAGCGGTTAATTGGTTTAAGTCAAAGTGCTTACATTGATAAAATATTGAAGAGATTCAATATGCAAAATTCCAAGAAAGGATATTTGCCGATGGAAGTAAAGCATGGCTTATGTAGCGATATGTGTGCTTCAACACCTGCTGAGGTGGCACGCATGAAGAAAGTTCCTTATGCTTCGGCAGTAGGATCTATCATGTATGATGTGAGATGCACAAGGCCAGATGTGGCGTTCGCTCAAAATATGACCAGTCGATATCAACATAATCCAGGTGAACTTCACTGGAATGCTGTTAAATATATTCTAAAGTATCGAGGAATACGAAAGATATGTTTTTAGTGTATGGTGGAAATCCGAACACGAGCTTAGTGTTACAAGTTACTGTGATGCGTCCCTGGCAGTGTGATAAAGATGATACGAAGTCTCCGACGGGTTATGTCTTTGTCATCAATGGAGGAGCAGTTGACTGGAAGAGCAAGAAGCAGAGTACGATTGCGATGTCTGCGGCAGAAGCCGAATACATAGCTGCTTCGGAAGCTGCAATGGAGGCTGTTTGGATTAGGAAATTCATTTCAGGGCTTAGTATTATGCCTTCAATTGAATCGCCTATTGATATGTATTGTGACAATTCTGCTACAATCATATTCGCCAATGAACCTGGAGTCATGAAGGGCACCAGGCATTTTCTACGAAAGTATCACTATGTTCAGGAACAAGTCCGTGAAGGTGAGATAAACCTATTGAAAGTTCACACAGATGAGAACTTAGCTGTTAGGATTTAGAAACCCCAGTCAAAGTGTCGGTCACCTCAAGTATATGTAATCGTTAGATAGCTCGTAGTCGTAGTCATTTAATATTAGTTAGTATTTAGTTAAGTAACACCGTGGAGGACGGACGGGTCTTTACCCACTGTATGCCTGATCCACAGCCCGTAGGTGGCGAGTCTTGTAAGAAAACTATAAATACCCTCTACCTTCCAAGGTAGAGGGTTGGAGCTTCAATACCATTTTTATTTGTTTCACATAGTTCCCAACTCTCTTCCCTTTCTCTCTCTAGAACTTTCTCTTTCTAAACATTTGTATACGCCCCATATGTTATTGGTTAGATGTGTTTGTGAAATCCTATAAGTTACATTAGTTGATCCTTTCACTAAGGCTTTGGCTAGAGACAAGCTTGTTGGACTTGCCAATGGAATTGGACTTCGTTTAGCTAATAGTTTCATGCAAAACTGTGATTAGTATTTGGATAAAGGATATTGTAAACATTTATTATTTTGATGAAATAAAATTTGGATTATGTTTATTTTCATTTATAATATTGTTGTCCTATATTTGCATGTTCAATCTATGAGTAACTAAGTTATTCTAAATTGTCCTTTGTCGATTAATGATATGGGAGTATCATTAAATTAAGACAAATCTGAGAGATGTGGTAGAATATACTTGAAAGTATATTGATGAGAATGCATACCAATTTCAGATGATATTCATTGAATTGAATATAGGACTTATCCCAACTGCATAATTTACTTTGTGGATATTGTTATAAGTAAATTGTGAATAGTTATCCTCAGACTTGAGATACCAGATAAGTGTCATGAATGTAGTGCATTTCATTGGAGCAACTTAACGCTATACGTAACTGGTAGTCATACGGGTTGTTTCCAGAAGTGTTACAAAGTTTGTGGGTTAGTCTCGTAGTCAAGATATAATTTGTTCCTTCAAATTTATTTGGAGTTTAATACTGCTGGGGCCCTCGTAGGGTTGACAAGATGTTTGTGTGGCCGCACCCAAAATCTCCCCTTAATATGTTTAGAAGATTTGGTAATCTTGGTCAATCACTTATAACGAGAAACATAATAGTTGAATAAAGAATGACTTAATTTCATATCTTTATTTAATGTGGTATTAGAAACAAAATGACAATAATAATGAGAAATCATTAAAAGGTTTTTCAGGAGCCTTACTCGAGTTGTACTAGAGGCATCGAAGTATTGCTAGACGCTAACCGATGTGATCACTCTATTAAGATATATCCAAGTGGGAGCTGTTGGTTTTATGGATATAAATTAGTAGACGTGAGTTAGGATCGAACTCGAGACTACGGGATTGCACACTTTGCGTATGAGAATTAAAGTTAATAATTAAATGTAATAGTTATATTTATTTATTAATTAAACAAAATAATTATAACGGACGTTAAGTAATTAAGTGTAATGGACTAACGGTTGTTAAATGTAATTGGAAAGGACTAGATTGCAAATTAATATTGGGAAGGTTCCGGAATCCCTTGTGGGATACACAAACCGATCGGCCACAAGGATCTCCCAAGCCAACCCAAACTCAACTTGTTCTCCAAGTTTAGTTGAGTATATATACAAGGCTAGAGGTCTTGGTTTTTGCATCTCTTGTACTCATAAGCTTAAACCTAAAATTGTGTGTGTGTTTTCTTTGCTTAAAACCGGTCGACCACCACCCTAAGGTGTCGACACATCACTTTTCCAAACTCAAATTGTTTTGTTTAATTAAAAGGGATAATTCCATATATCCCCAACTTAAACCTTATAATGACATATTTACCCAACCAAAATTAATAATGACATATATAGCCGATCTAAATAACAATTTGTCATATTTACCCATTTTTTTATAAAACAAGTTAAAATTTAATTTATGTTATTAAATTCCCATTATACCCCTAATACCTTAATAAAGAAATTGATCATAAATAAATTTTTATCATCATCTGATGATACCATCAACTATCATCACGTCCTTTATTTTATTTCATGGATAAATTGTTGTAATACATGATAAAAACCAAGTGACATTAGAACTTCTTATTAGGCACATAAATGCTTGTGTTATAGTATACTAGTAGGGTACCCACGCGTTGCGGCAGCGGGTATCCTGAAATAAAAAATTTCGGTGAATTATGTATTTTAGTTTATTATGCTTTTTTTGACAATAAATTTACGGATATCAAGAATTTCATGTGACATATTTTAACTCCTTACCTAAGGAATTTATTTCGTCTTTTTGGGTCTTTTTAAAGCGATTCGTATAACATGAGCCCGTTTGGCCCGTGCCCGTTCGGGTTCGAGCCCGTTTGGCTTGTGCCCCGTTCAGGCTCAAGCCCATTTAGCCCGTTGCCCGTTCGGGCTTGAATATTTGTATAATGTGCAAGAATTGTGTTTAAGTTGGTTGTTTACTTTATTTGTATTAAGGGGTGTTTTAATAACACCGTTTTATGCAGACTACATTAATAATTGTGTATGCTTCTTGTTTTGTAAGTTTGAAAATTAAGAGTAAGTATGTGCATTAAAGTGATGTACATTATGCTTATTGTCTTGATAATTTGTATTTTTTTATATAAGGTCTAGTGTTCGATGACCCATAATAACATGCGTGGTTGCATAGCAACATAAAATTAGTTTTTAAAACATTTATGACTAAGTGTGTGAGTATATTTTCTAATATGATTGTTTTAAGTTATTAAGATTTTTTAATTAATTGATTACAAAAGCAACGGTATGTATTAGCAAAATATTTTAGAGGACTACACCGTTTTTCTTGTTTTGTTAATAGATAACTATTTTTTTACATTATTTAAGTGTGTGAAAATAACAATACTATTTATTTTTGTGATTTTAATAAACTTACATATTATGCTATACTTCTTGTTTTGTAAGCAACATTTTTAAAATAACATTTACAAATGAAAATTAAGAGTCTCTCCTTTCAAAAAATTGTCAGTATGTGCAAGTTGAATTAAAGTGATGTACATTCGAAAATGCTTATTGTCTTATACGTTTTAAAATTAAAGAGAGTGTTTAATTGGGTGTCTTGCATATTTATATGACCAGTATAGATTACAGTAGTAAGTTTTCAATTGTCTAACTGGTTCAAAAATGTAAAAGCGTTTACATGTCACAACTCATAATATTAAGCCATGAGGGTGTTTGTCTAACGAGGGTGGTCACCATTACACAACTAAATACGTAAAATTCATGGCAATTGAAAATGACATCAAGTATGGAATACGTGATCTCATCAGAAGATCAAATAACCACTAAAACCTTTGTAAAAACTGAAAAAACTAACCTTGAAAGTCAAGAAGTTTTATGAACAATCAGATATTATTTATTTTTTTTGGACAAAAACAATCAGATACTATAAAAGAGGTTACATGATGAAAAATCATGATCATGTAGTCATGCAAGCACCCGTTAATTTTTATGTAAAGCTAGATTTCCGAGGGGGGGAGTATAGTAGTCAACATATTTGTGAAAAATAGTTATTATTAATTTTATAAATTTTGAAAATGATTAAATTAGTAATATGGGTAAATATGACAAATTGTTATTTAGATTGGGTATATATGTCATTATGAGTTTTGGTTGGGTAAATATGACATTAGAAGCTTTAGGTTGGGGATATATGAAATTATCCCTAATTAAAACTAGCGTTCCTTTAATTCGGTATAGTACGTGTGTACAAGAAAGTGGTACTAACACATTATTGTTAGTATTCTTGGATTGAATTACAAAATCGGTAAGTGGTAATTCACATAATCTTATAAACCTTAATTAGGGTTCATACAATTGCTAATTTTGTGGATTTGATTCTTGTTCGGCTAGAATCAAGAAAGGTACGCATATTCTTGTTTATGTTAATTAATTATTCGTTAATCTTTCCTATACGCTTCCGCATGTATTCTTTGATGTTTTGTGTTTTATTTATGATTGTCATGATATATAATTCCAACACAATCTTGGTAATTAAGACCTTTGTGATGAATCGTGTGTATTTATAGATTGTACATACACAGCAAATATACGAAGGGGTATTTTGTTACACTATACGGAGTATATGTTTGTTTAGCAATAATGGTTAAACTTATATGAATTCGTTTTTATGCAGTGTTTCACGCTATCAATATTTTACTGCATACAACGTTCTAGTTTTTATTTTCATTTTTGTTTATTTGTTTATGCTTCGAATGGTATAGTTCAAAAATCCACAAACTAAAACAAGCTTGGAATGGTAAATGAATTGTTATTTGAAAAGCTCCTTAACAAAAATAGTGGCAGGTGGAATAGTGTGTGGTGTATTTTGAGATAGTTAATTGCCGTTCTAAAAAAATTTAGTTATAAACAAATGAATTCATAGATTAAGTAGGTTTTTCTTAAGCATATATATCGGCTTTATAAACTTATACGATTTCGGTTTATGTATTATAAGTTGAAACGTCCGCAATTTCTTTTTATTTTTGTTTTAACATTGGATACGATGTATAGATTCTGCTTTATACGCCGTATCGACCTGTACTTGTGTAAAACTGCCAAAAACTAAAATTTGAACTAAATACACTTCTGGAAACATATAAAGCCTGAAAACACATTTTATTAATATATTACATAAACGTTATACATAAATGTTAATCTATATATGTATCTGAATCTGATTCTCAATATAATTCTTATTTTGTATTCTTAATCGTGACATAGTATCTAAGTATGTGCTTCACGACGCTTAATCGGCCTGCTATAATGAGAACTTTCCTAACCAACGAGTACTCTTCTTGGGGATCTGACTTGCCATCGCGCTTTTCTACATTCGGGCATCCACCAAGGATGCTTGATCATACATACTTGACATGATAGTTCTAAACATAAATCATCCACAATAGATGTAAACACTATAATAAGCACGAGTCATCCACAAAGGATCCTACTATGGGAATTCTACATGGTGCACTTCCGGGGCATGCTACTTGATGTTTGAGCGTTTTTAGGCACCCTACACTTTACAAACGATGCTCCTTGTAAGCATCCTAAACATGACTTGTATCATACTTGACTATAGCTCTAAAAGAAAACCTGGTCTAAAAATGAATATGCAGAAATGTGACAAATCGTAATTTCAGGTCATTTCTCAAACTTTGAAAATTTCACTATTCATCTCGGGAATTTACTATTCACATATTACTATTCATCATTTTTGGAGTCGGTTTGAGACTTTGAGAAGTTATTTCAAAATTTTACTATTCATGAAACACTATTCATTCCTGGAGAAAAATCACTATTCATGATTCACTATTCATCATTTTTTGTAAACTAGGTTTACGAGTATCAAATACGCGTAACCTGGAGGGTTAAGCTGCGTATTCATGGTATATCATTGAGAACATTTCATATAGACTAGAGTTAGTCTACATATAATCAGTAACATCACTTTCATATTAGTTCATGCATGGGTTTGCATATTTCATTAACGTATATTTATTTATTAAATAAACGCTATCGCACGATCATTTATTCTGAATAATTGATCCGACACTTCCAACAATTGTCCAAATATATTTTTATACTCATTTTAAGACTATAAAAAAATTATATTATTAGTTTACCCGATGTTATGAATTTATTTTGGTATTTAAATTGTTATATATATAATTACGACGGTTTTCGTAAATTCAATTCGATAAATATTTATTCACTCAATACTTGCGAGAAATGCATTTTTATAATTTTTATGACTTCAATATATTTTATTTTGTTCCGCTAAAATCGATTTCTAGCTAACGCTACACTAAATAACTAATTTAAATGTACAAATTATACATTATACATAACATTATGCACATTAAATCATCAAAATACAAATCCTTACTCCTTTATCCATAATCCACCCCCCCCCCCCTTATCATCAATTTATAAAATATCTTGGCTAAGTAAATAAACACATACTCATCCTTTGTTAGATATTTTTAATATACTAACAATATATTAAACTACAACATATACATAACACATACTCAAGGTGAAAACAAATCAAAACCCTCTCTTGCTCTTCTTTGTGGTTCGACCAAGCTAGATCATCAAGGAGAATCCATCATTTTTGCAAGATCAAATGCTTATCAAGTTCATTTACTTGTTTTTATTTCATATTATAAGTTTTAATTATCCTATTAGTATTCCTATGAAACCTATCAATTTTGGTAAAGTCTAGGAACCCATGACATCCTAAGAAGGTGTATGTTAGGTTTAGAATAGCTTTGGTGTTGATTGGAAGGGTTTAGTACAAGCTTTGAACTAGAAAAATTATTTTCGACAACATATAATTAGGGGCTGTTCATTTTTGTAAAATCTGGAAATTTTGACAGGTTATGGATTATTTTGGTTTATATTTTCAGAAAATAGACTTTAAAACGAAACCGTGGTCGCTTGAACGGGTTAAAACGGATTTATAACGAAGAAGTTACGCTATTTTCAAGTTTAACGACGAAAACTATTTTTCTGAAAATATACTTGCTGTCAAGGGTTTTTCAAAGGTCAAAAACGAGTTGTAAACCTAAACTAGAAGAGTCGACTTATCAAAAATATATTAATACATACTATCACGATTCCGAGGATATAAAGAACGTAGAAAACGGACCTATAACGCTAAAGATATACATATTTGAAATACGACGATCACAACTATTTTTTTTCAGCACTAACACTTATATATTTTTCTAAAGTGTCAAAGAGGTTGTTGCGGATGACCATGTTTGGAGCGGTTTTTCTCATCGATAGAGTCAGTTTTGAGAAAATAATATCTCTAAGTAAAAGTTAGTTCACCTGGCCTATTTTCCAAAATATACAGCCGTTCGTCAAACGGATTTATAACGGGTAACTTATGACCTCTCAACTTTCCCGAAAACTGCCCAGAAACTGCATTTTTAGCCCGACTACCTCACTTCACCATTATTTTTCTTTATGATCGGAACCCGTATGGATAAAAGTTCAGTGTTACGACTTTTAGATAATGTTACAAGCATTCCAAAACCACTGAGTTTGTTTCCTAACACTCGATATTCACTATTTTACGACTAGCTTTTCGAGGCCACTTAGCCACTTTCACGAATTATCAAAGTACATTATTTTGCGACAAAAAACTATAATTTCTTGATAAATCACTAAACGACTATTGTAGGATGTCGTTTCAACGTAAGTACTTGTAAAGTATTTTATAACATGACGAGATGTCATAAACATATATTTCGGCGATAAACTCTATTTTCAAAAATACACAAGTGGTATGGATGTCATATGAGTTTGCATGCACAACATTGTTTCATGATTTATATTAGATCATATCATTCATAATAAGTTGCAGTTTGAGATTGCGCCTCATTTCAGTGTATCCACTTTTGCCATCATATCATTGTATCAAGTGAGTTTTCATAGCCCCGTTTTTCAAGTTTATATTTCATTTCAAACCTACGGGGGAGAATACATTGCACATCATTTTATTACGAACCCAAGTATATTCAAATTCATTTACATTGCTTAAGTTACCTTATTGCCAATTGAATGTCCCCATTTCATAATCATGAACCGTTAATTCCGGAAGAAGCGAGGGTGAGTGAATAGATCTATTGAGGGTGACTCCTCCATCCGGGTTGGTGGATTCCAATTGGTCAAACGGATGCATTTCATTTAATATCATAATTTGAGTTGTTTGGCAAACACTCTGTTGGGGCGAACATCATGATCAGTCTAACTTCGGTGTCATGTGCTTATAGCAATTATAACATTTTCATGTGGCATATTTGCCATACATAACTTATACTTGTGGTGGTCGTACAAAACATGTACATAAACTCTATGAACTCACTCAACCTTTGTGTTGAAACTTTTAGCAATGTATTGTTAGGTATCTGGGGCATATACTTCATGGCATACATAAGGACTTATCATAGAGTCGCGGTGACGACGCGTCTCACATGGGTTTTATGCACTTTAAAACATCGTTTGGATTGTAACAAACTTATCTCCGCACATGTTGATTTTTCATTTGGGACCTATATTTTGTAAACTCTGAATGTTTTAATAAATCAAACGATGTATTTTCAAAATGACACTTTAGGTCGTTCGATATAACTGTAACTGTGATGCTATGACAATCATCCCCCAGGTATTCCATTCCGCTGCAAAACAGGTAATTTGGGGGTGTGACATGAAACAATGGGTAAATACGCCGTATCACCTATCTGGGATACGCGGTATCCTGTGATACTTCATATCCTGGCATATCATGTGATACGCCGTATTCATCAATACACCATATCCCTTCCATGCCATGACCATTCATGTGATACGCTGTATCTCCTATGTAAGATATGGCGATATTCTGAGATACGCAATATCCCTTACTTGGGATACGCCGTATCGACTCTACAACAGGTCTGCACTATTTTTCTGCACTTTTTGCTCTTTGTTGAAATACCATTTATGCCCATACTGATACTATACTAGAATAATATAATACATATATGGCTATAATATCCACTAAAACATAATCACAAGCTATATCTCGTGCTAAACAGGAAATACTCGCGAACGAGCTACTAATGTACTGCTACTCACCTTGGTTGGTTTAGGTACTCCTCGAGCACTTTTGGACCTTCCGAGACCACCTAAACACCTGAATATTACTCTAATATCATCAATACATGCTGTAACATCTGTAACACATGGTCTACATCATATTCGACTAACTTGTGCACTATTTTGGCCTTGTGCCAAACACCCCTTAATGGGTCATAACTAAGAATTAACATGATACTTAACATGACTGAGCCATGGATTTCTAACCAAGAACATCATAATCATAGTAGCATGATTAATCCTAGTTCAAAATCATGCCAACATCATCTATGTTCATCAAACATGTCTTGAAGCTTCAAAATTTTGATAAGCTTTACATAACACATAACATGGAGTCTACTAATCGACAACCCATGATTCTAACACATGATTTAGACATAATTCATTGATAATAATCTTCTAACATCAGGTCTAATGATGAATTCACAACTAGGGTTTATAAAACCTCAATTAACATAAACCCCAAATTGATATAAACTTGATTGAGGGAAAAATAACATGCTAACCTTGATGGGAATTGAATATAACACTTAAGAACTCGCAAAAACTCAGTAAAGCACCAATCTAACAACCCTTGAAACATTACTGAAAGATTTCTTAGCACCAAGGAAAGTGTTAACCTTTTCCCTCCAAAACCCCTTAATAAGCCACGTCCTATATCACAGATACATGTGTGACATGAAGGTGTTTTATATATTAATAAAACTTATAAGTCACAAGGCTAAAAGGGTAATTTTTATCCCAAAGTATATCTGCACCAAAAGCTACGATAAGCCGTATCTCATTTCTGGGATACGTCGTATCCTACCATAACCAAGAATACGTCGTATTCCCATTTTTGGGATACGCCGTATCGACTCTACAACTAGTATATACTAGTTTCTTCAAATTTTGGGGTGTTACAACTCTCCTCTACTTAAACTATTCGTGTCCTCATGAATTATCTCGGGGTGACTAAACTGACTAATGTTTTGTTTGTCTAACTAAGTCTCCCCCACTTAGATCATACTTATGGAATTCATTTATGATTCTAAGATCACAAGGCTTGTTACAATATTTTCTATGCTTACATGATATACTTACTCTGGGTCTGAACCTAGAACTTCTAGAAACCTTTTACATGTCAAATGCCTAATTCTAAGTAAAGGTATTACTAGGCTATTATATGTTTCGGTAGGTTCTACAACCTTTCTGCTTCTGCTAGTAAGTACTAAGTATGTGTATCTGTTCACATGTCATCCACTTTCTATGTATTAATTGTGAATTTTCTTACTAACTATGTCATAATGCTACTAGTTTTGAACTGGGTTATGGACCATTCTTGTTAAGCTATCTTACTATGTTACACTGAACTTTACTGGTACTTTACTGAACTCTATGTTGTTTTGACTATTCTATTCCGCCGTGCTATAATGGACTTTACTGATATCTAAGTTGTCCAGATTATTCTATTCTAATGATTCCTGAATACTAAATTCTGATTCCTGAATCTGAATCTGGACATGGAGACTGGTAACACTTATAATTGTTCTGTTTATGCACACTACTCATAGTTGCACACTTTCTAATTCTATTTCTGACTAAGACATCATTTTATCTTTCTAATGTTCAGTCTCATCTACTCTTACTGTTTTAGAAATTCCTCAAAACATCATATGATCCCAATAAATCAGTGTTATATGATGTAACTATTATCACGCTGGTGAGGCGTCATAATACTTGCATCACATATACATGCCTTAAGTGCTATCATATTCTATCTCGGATCATAACTAAAACAACCTATCTAGCATCATGTTAATCTGATGTACTATCATGTTTATCTGTTGTGCTATCATGTTAACCTGTTGCTATCACTACATTTTTTATTTTGCATTATTCTTTTAATCGCATACGGGTGTGATAACCTAGCTGCTAATCATAGCATACTATATATGCTATGTCTATTACTGACATTCTGCACTATTAACATGACATTCTGAATCTGAAATTCTAATGCTAATCATAGCTCATTATGTTCTATTTCTATTATTTAACTATCTATACATTTCTATTCATGATTTCTGATCCTTATTTCGTACTACGATACCCGGTTTGAGTATGTGTGGCGGTGAGTTATCCTTATTTCGTGCGATAACATAGCTGCTAATCGTAGCATACTATACATGCTATGTCTAATACTGACATTCTGCACGATTAACATGACATTCTGAATCTGAAATTCTAATGCTAATCATAGCTCATTCTGTTATATTTCTATTATTTAACTGTCTATACATTTCTACTCTTGATTTCTGATCCTTATTTCGTACTACGATACCCGGTTTGAGTATGTGTGGCGCTGAGTTCAAACGCCGTGGATTAGTCGGCCAAAAGGTCGATAACTATGGTTACCTAAAAAAACGTTCGTGTTAGCTCATTTGTATTTCCTAGAATAAAACATGGCATGTAAAGTTATTGAAGATGCAACAATCGTAATGGCAGAAATCCTAGCTTAATGACCTACTTACATTGTTAAATGATTTCGACACAACCGATAACCTTGACACGTGGACTGCAGCTTAAACCTCTCTACGTTGTTCATTATTTCATCCCTAAGGAAGCGTATTGAAGCATTTTCCCTTTTATCGACTGATGATACCATTAGAAGGCATCACCAATTACATATTACGATAAATATACATATTTGGCGCTTTTTTACCACTTGTCTACTATCTAATACCTTGAAGCTCACAGGATTGATGTTCACTCTATTAGCCGATAGATGTATGCTTGCCTTATATATACCTTATCTAATAAGACAATATACTTACAGGGTTTCAATTATTAAATTGGTATCTTGAGCGAGTCTGATCCCAAGACCTAGTTGATCGTCATGAGTTGCAGCTTCCATGCCATCCTGTCAAAGCCCTATCTTTGTTCGGTCAAAACCCTGGTTGTTTACTATTTTGGCCATAACTTTTCAACTGATATTTAGGGGGGGGGGTCTTTTTTGAAGTTCATGTTCGCTCATTTGTATTTCCTAGACAAAAACATGGCATGTAAAGTTATTGAAGATGCAACAATCATAACGGCGAAAATTCTAGCTTAATGACCTACTTACATAGTTAAATGATTTTGACACAACCGATAACCTTAACACGTGAGACCAGTGCTTAAACCCCTCTACATTTTTCATTGTTTCGTCCCTAAGGAAGCGTATTGACGAATTTTCCCTTTTATCGACTAATGATACCATTATAAGGCATCACCTATTACATATTACGATAAATATACGAACTTGGCTTTTTTTACCACTTGTCTACTATTTAATACCTTGATGCTCACATGATTGATGTTCACTCTATTAGCCGATAGATGTATGCTTGCCTTATATATACTTTATATAATCATACAAATACATACGGGTTTCAGTTATTAACATGGTATCATGAGCGAGTCTAATCCCGAGACCTAGTCAATCGTCATGAGTTACAGCTTTCATGCCACCTTGTCAAAGCCCTATCTTTGTTCGGTCAAAACCCTAGTTGTTTATTGTTTATTTTTTTGAAGTTCATGTTCTCTCATTTGTATTTCCTAGACAAAAACATGGCATGTAAAGTTATTGAAGATGCAACAATCGTAACGGCGAAAATCCTAGCTTAATGACCTACTTACATTGTTAAATGATTTCGACACGACCGATAACCTTAACACGTGAGACCGGTGCTTAAAGCCCTCTACCTTGTTCATTGTTTCGTCCCTAAGGAAGCGTATTGACACATTTTCCCTTTTATCGACTAATGATACCATTAGAAGGCATCACCTATTACATATTACGATAAATATACGAACTTGGCTCTTTTTTTACCACTTGTCTACTATTTAATACCTTGATGCTCACGGGATTGATGTTCACTCTATTAGCCGATAGATGTACGCTTGCCTTATATATACTTTATCTAATAATACAATATACGTACGGGTTTCAATTATTAACATGGTATCATGAGCGAGTCTAATCCCGAGACCTAGTCAATCGTCATGAGTTACAGCTTGCATACCACCCTGTCAAAACCCTATTTTTGTTCGGTCAAAACCCTAGTTGTTTATTGTTTCGGCAATAACTTTTCAATCGCTTGGCGTTAACTGGCGTCGTGAGCGCCATTCTATTCATTTCTGAATTCGACATAAAATCCAACTAAATTCAACTCCGTTAGCCATCGGAATTCGATTACAGGAAAACAAATTCTCATCTTTGCTTATGGTGCTTAAAGATTGCTTCTGTTTGCTACTGTATTTTCTTCATCAACAAATTATTGCTTATATATCTATTATGTTTTTTTAAAGTTTTCTACTCCAGTTTGAGTTTTCGCGATTTTGCCGCTCGGATTGTGGGAATAAGCATACGTCTATCGGTGTAAGGTTTATGATGGGGATATTTAAACCTCTAACAAATTATGTGTTGAAAGCTCGTTGGCTTCCGACCTTTAGGGAATGTTTGCGACTTAGTGGGGATTTAGTGACTTCCCAAAATCTTCGAATTAGTTTCTTAAATTGGGAGATATGGTAAACTTAAGAAGCCCAATTAAACGAAGTGTTTTGATGTGGTTCTTCAAACTACGACTTTGATCATTTGACGTGTTAGAAAACGTGTTTGCTTTGAATCGAAGCCTCCTAGAAATGATACTCTCTCTTGGATGATGTTAATTGTTTTGATATTTTCCCACTTTTGGATCTTAATTTGAGATATTTCAAACCAAAATGGTTTGATTGGATCTGATCTTTTTATGTACTTCTTTAGCTTCTTTAAAGTCCTCGTGAAAAAAAAAAGAAAAAAAAAAGTTAAATATTATGAATACACGTTAAGAGCATTCACATCCATAACGGGCTAACACCGTTATGGTGCGAAATAACGCCGTTTTGCGCGTTATACCCTTGGACCTCCTGCGTTATAACGGCGTTAGTCCCTGGGCGTTAGAGGGCTAACGCCCGTTATTTGCTTTTTTTCTTTTCCTTTTTTTTTAATTTATGCCCCTAAATGAGGGGTTGTTTTTGTAAATTGTTGAGAATGTTATTGATGTTATTGTGATGTTATGGTTGGGAGTGTTTTTTGGGGATGTTAATGTAAAATGTTAAAGCTGATGTGGCGCTGACGTGGACGGTGTTATTGGTGTTATGGTGTTATGAATGGAGTGCTCTAATAGAAATAGTTTTTGTTTGCATCAAGTAGTTAAAGTTCTCGTTTTATTTTTGTTATTATGAAAAGCTAAACACATCTATACTATATAAAATGGAAAAATGGTCAAAGTGGAAAAGTGAAAAATGTTGAAAGTTGAATGTTAAAAACATGGTCAATGGAGAGAGAAATAAATAATATAATTAATACTCTTATTAAAACACCTCATTACTTAAAAGTATAATAATTTATTCACATTGTACCCAATTGCACATCTACCAAATTAAAAACAACCAATTGAAACCGATACCGGGTTGACCCCGTTGAAACCGATGTTGTTTACCGGTTGCTTCAAACCCGGCGGTGTTTAATTTGACATTTTTCGACCCAACCTATCGGTTTGACTCGGTTTAAATCGACTGTAACGGTTCAACCGTTGAACCAGAAATCGGGTTTCAAATTTGACAAAATTATATGAGAATGATTAGTTGTGAACCCGTGTTTGACAATTTTTTTAATTGTAGTTTTGGTTTATTTTGCTTTGACACATGTAATTTGTCATTTGTATAATGTTATTTTAAAAATGTTGCTCTTGCACCATTTAAGGGACTAGCATATATGAATCGTCGTTTAAAAGTTAATATATATATTGTATAGCCCTTTGTCCAGTGTATCAATAATGTTATGTAAGTTTATTAAAATCACAAAAATAAATAGTATTGTTATCTTTAGCGATAATTATTTGTACCTCAAACAAATAGCTTTGAACAATGCATAAATATCTATACAAATTGATAGTATAAAATAATCTTATATGGTGATATCCAATTTGCAAAGTTACAATTTTAAAAGCACACACCAAATGATAAACGTTACACATGTAAAAAAAAATAGTTATCAATGCATAATTACTGACAAAACAAGAAAAAGCCGTCACACATGTTGGCTATACCTCTAAACTACAATATAATATTGTACATAATAGTTTTTATAAGAATCTATTATTACTAAAAATCTTAATAACTTAAAACAATCCTATTAGAAAATATACTCACACACTTAGATCGACTCCACATAATTTTTTAAAAAACTATATATTTATTTATGCAACCACGCATCGAATTGTAGTTATTCGAAAACAAAATGCTACAAATACTTTGTTGAAAGAAAACTTTACAGAAAATTAGACATCGCTGCCGCTAGGCGCGGGTACTCGTCTAGTAGGAGTAAAAGAAAGATAAAGAAAGCATCTGTATTAATGACTCAAGTACTTTCTTATATGAACACGGCTGTTTGTTAGCCTATAACTAAAAATAGAGTTTCGATATTTGTTTTTCGCGTAGTAGTTTTGCAGAAGAAAACTAGCAAAAAAGGAACATTCAGTATGCCCCTTGCACTATAGATTTATTGTACCTTAAGCCTTTCAACATCAACATTTTAAGTCACCAACCCCTGTTCGATTTATTTAGTGACAATAACAGGATTAGGGGTGTTCGCTGTTAGTTGGATGATTTAAATTATTCATTGCGGGGCGGGTAATTAATTTTACTACATGAAATCGAACCGTACTAGGTGGGTAACCGGACAAGCGGGTACCCGAAATGAGTTGTTACCCGCGGTTCGGGTCACGGTTAACCATTCTAAACGTTTAATCGAGTTTAGCCGTATAAACGATAACATGTTCTAAAACGTAAAATGTCATTTTAGTAAAATTAAATGACATTTAATACAAAATAGTCATATAAAAGTGACCCCGTTAGAATAATTGCATTCAAGATTACATTTATCAACTTTCACACATAAATGTTTAGAAATGTTTACATTAGGAGCAAAAAATGTAATACAATAAAATTAGTACAATAATATAATTAATACTTGTACAAGTATTTGAATATTTAGTTAAAAAAAACCTTCATGTATTAAGTATGGTTCGTTTCGGTTAACCGCATATATCAAAAAATAAAAATAAAAACCGAACAGTGATAAGCAATTTTTTTTTTTTTTTAGATTTTTCGGTTTCGGTTTCTTCGGTTTCAGGTTTGTTCGGTTTCGGATTGAGGGGTTCGGCTCGATTCGTCGATTTCTCGGATTTTTTGAACACCAATAAACAGGATCACATATTTTTGTCGAAAGAAGAGAGTGTTTTATCTCATCAAAAGCATTTTCGATTTATTTATATATATGGTATCTTAAATATATATATTAGAACGATGCTAAAATAATGACGCATTGTTTACATGGCACAAATACAAAATTTGATTGGTTTTAAGGATCCTAATCACTATCCCTACGTAAACTTATGTGGCAAAGTCGATTTCTGATTATTAGGAATGTTCGGTTTGTGTTATTTAGTTAATGTATTATAACACAGCCTCTGCCATACATAGTTTATCCTAAACTTTAATATCATCTTATAAATACTCTCTAAAATCTATTCCATTAACATTTGGGGGACGTTTGGTACGACTGAATCACAAAGAATGGAAATGCATTGGAGAATGGAATGACATAGAAAGAATGAGTCTGATATAAGAGAATGGACTCTAGTGTTTTAAAAAAAATAAAGAAGTGGAAATAAAGAATCAATTCCTTTATTTGGTACATAAGAATGAATATATATATATATATATATATATATATATATATATATATATATATATATATATATATATATATATATATATATATATAGAGTTAGGATCAAATAAGAAGATTACTTAAAATAAGAAGGAATAAGAAGAACTATAACCACAAATCCGAGATGCATCGACCTAAATTAGATGCATCCCTATAATCTTAGATGCATTATAACGCACAATAATGTGTTTTCTAGCTTTTAATAAGATGCATATATATATTAGATGCATTTCATGATTTCTCTTATTTTTTGTTCCTCTGCACGTGTCGAAATCATGAAAATCAATTTATCTATACATCAAATTAACTTTCGAAACTCAAGATGTAGCATCTATATGAATAGAAATGCATCCAATGCAAGTCGTTGCATCTCAAATGCGTGGTTTTGGTCACTTCTCACCACTTCTTATATATATATATATATATATATATATATATATATATATATATATATATATATATATATATATATATATATATATATATATATAAATATATATATATATATTTTCGGTTTTTTAGTTACGTTTATTATTTGACGCTATCATGATCGAACTAGTATATACACGTAAAGGATAAGCAATTAAAATCTGATTTACAATTTACAAAGACTAGTATATACACATCAATATTTGTATAATTTTCTGCTGTAGGGTTTTTTACATGTTACGAACTAGAGAAAAATTTAAATGTTTACTCTTATTTTGATGTTTACTAAGGGACAAATCCTCACATCCATCTAGTTTGATCTTATGGTGGGGATTAATCTACAATTTAATAGATAAACCGAAGTCCATGTCTTTTTTCTTGTCTTTTTGTCTTTCTTTTTTATTCACAATTTTTTTATGAAAGCGTAAAAACACGTCTGAAAACGGACGAAAACGTATGAAAATTGACGGAAATGAAAGAAAACTGATGAAAACGGACGAAAACGTATGAAAACGAACGAAAACGGACGAAAACGTATGAAAACAGACGAGAACGTATGAAAACGGGCGAAGACGTATGAGAACGGACGAAAACGAACGAAGACAGATGAAAACGTATAAAAACAGACGAAAACGAATGAAGCGAAGAAAAAAACGCGAATTAAAAAAAAACGTGAATTAAAAAAAAAAACGTGAATTAAAAAAAAAAAAAACATGAATAAAATAAAAAACGTGAATTTTTGTCCGTGATTTTTTCATTCACTAGAGAATGGATAGAGAGAAAGAGCCCTTCTAAAATTCTCATTCTCCACCTTTCTCCTCTTTTTTTAAAGCAACAAAATGAGAGAATGAGAATAGTAATTTAATTCCCTATTTCCATTCTTATGTCAAACAAAACATGAGAATCAACCTCTTTTCCCTTTCACAGCTTTCCATTCATGCGTACCAAACCAATTCATTAAAAAAAAAGGTTAACACGTTCATAAAAAATATCATCTCTAGAATTTATGTCAGGTAAAAAACCGTTATGTTGCATGCTTTGTGTAATTTTGTGATGTAACTCCCCAACCTGAAAAGGGTCCGAATGTCACATTATAGAGTCATATCAGAATATACTAATAAAATTTTGCAAACGGAAGTCTTATCTTAACTACATAAAATGAAAAAAAGGTCAAAGTTGAATGTTGAATTTTTCAACAATGGTCAAATGTGAGAGAAATTGAATGTTGAAAATTAAAATAAATAAAGAAACGTTAAAAATTAAATGATAAAACTTAATGGCCATTATAGTGTTGACTTTTTTGAAGATGGAAATATTGAAGCTTGTTCAACAAACTTCAATGGTCATTAAAAGAAAAAAGAAATATTGAATAGAGTATGAAGTTTTTTTTTTTTTTTTTTTTTACTGAATACATAGTTCTGTAAATAAAACAAATAACTTAGCTGTAATTTCATTTATCTCTTTTCTCTATCTTTAAACCAAGCATCTTTCTCTCTTAACCTAACAAAAAAATCGAATAGGGTCTAAGCTATTTGTTTTTTGTTTTTTTGTTTTTTTTGTTTTTTTTGGTAAATTTCATTTATCTCTTTTTTCACTACAATAAAAAAATTTATCGGAAAAAAATTGCTTTTGGAAAAAAAAGAACTTTTTTGGCACATGTTCGAATTCAATTTGAAGGAAAAAAAAATTAGAAAAACAATTCTCGATTTTTTTTTCTTTCTGAAAATCATTTGTCACACGTGACGAAGAAAATTCAAAAAAAATTCACATGTGACGAAAAATAACTTTATAAAACGTAATAAAAACGGACGAAAGCGTATAAAAACAGATAAAAACGTATGAAAACATATAAAAATGCAAATATGTTTTTTTACGTTTTCATCCATTTTTATATCCGTTTTTATACCCTAATAATTTATATCCGTTTTTATACTACGTTTTTAGGTTATAAAAACGGACGAAAACTTATATACGTTTTTTGGGTATAAACACGGATATAAAAAACGTATAAAATTGGATATACGATTTTATATATTTTCAAACGTTTTCGTCTGTTTTTGTACGTATTTATTTGTTTTCATACGTTTTTATATGTTTTCATACGTTTTTATATGTTTTCATACGTTTTTTATCCATTTTTATACGCTTTCGTTCGTTTTTATACATTTTTTTCATAAACATTTTATTTAGAAAGTTATTTTTCGTCACATGTGAAAAAAATCTGAATTTTTTTCGTCACATGTGAAAAATGATTTTCAGAAAAAAAAATCGAGAATTGTTTTTCTAAATTTTTTTTGTTTCAAATAAAATTTGAACACATGCCAAAAAAGTTTTTTTTTCCAAAAACTTTTTCTGATAAAAAAATGTTTACATGTGACCAAAAAAATCGAAAAAAATGCACGTGACGAAAAAATTTGAAAAAAATGGCCGTTAGTGTAAAGGATGGGCGCTGCAACTATCGTTAGCCAAAATGGCTAACGTGTAACTTCTACTCACTTAACGTCGGTTAAAATGTAGGACCAAAAGTGGACGTAACAGTGCAAAATACGACTATATTTTCAGTTAATGAACCACAAGGACGAAACGTGCAATTTGGCCAAACCACAAGGACGATTTTTGCTATTTACTCTAATACCTACTACTAAACCATCATATACTAATCCAAAAGATATCACGACACATTATATTCAACTATTTTGTTTCCATTGCCTTTCATAATTTCATCTTTCACAGATTTGTATATTAAGGCAAAAACAAAAATTACTTTTGACCTCGCGTCATTTAAAAGAAAATGAAGATTAGTCTTATTTTTCATATTACTATCAAAATTCACAAATGAAGAGCATCCTCATATGAGTAGATTGGCCTAGGATTCACGTGATTTGGCACAAATTAGTACATGTGCACAATAAAGGTCTCACGTTATTTCAAGAAAACGCCACAATAAAAGCACATCAACAAAATTGTTTGTTCACAAAATAAAAGCGTCTCACATAATTTGTTCACCGAATACAAATTACCACCAGTTACATCGCGTGTAATAGAGTATATATGTCGTCGCTACTAGGCACGAACAGTACTTTACCACAATTGTGATTTGAGCCTTATAATGAAAAGAACACGCAAAATATCGATCTATCTAAAAATTGCTACACAAAACCGTTATCTCTAAGCCTTGAAACAAGGATAAAAGAACACGCAAAATAATTGATCTAACCAGAATTTGTCGAAAACAATACACCGCTGCCGCTAGGCGCGGGTACTCGTCTAGTAAAATAAAATACCAAAATCATATAAACGAATGACTTACAAAGAAAAATACAAAATTCAATATGTCAAAAATGTAATATCAAAACAATGATCTTCAAAAAGAGTCGAATAAGATAGGGAAACTAGGGTCGGTTCACTTAAATGCTTCTACTCTCAGCCCATCAAGCTCAGCATCCTACTAGGTACCTGCCGCATAAAAAAGAAAGTGCAACTGAGCTTAAAAAACCAGTGAAAGGAAAGGAAATCAAAGGAAACTGACATCAAGGTCATAGCAAATGAACAAAGGAGTCCATGAGGAACCTGCAGAACACAATATTAACAGATAACCAAAAGAACATAAATCAAAAGAGACCAAAGCAAAGCAGCGCATCAGCGAACATACATAAGTACACATAAAATAATCAAACATATAAATACTGGGCATAAACGAATAGGAATTGATAAACAACATCATAAGTAAAACAAGTAACCAAACAGTGTACAAGCATAACAGTCAGCGTATCAACTAAACATAAATATGGCACACAAATAAATCAGATAATCAGAATACATATAAGCCAAGCTGAATTCTATAAGCAGGCGGAAGCAACTAAATTGAATGTAAGCGTGGCAATCACACAAGTCAGATAACCCACAGTTAATAAACAGAACAAGTATCATAACCAGCGGAAATACTAGCAGCAGTATAAGCATGATAGCCACATGTATCAGGTAGGAATACCAAACGAAAATCATAATTGAATGAATTAACTAAACAAGGACATAGCATGGCAAGCTAAACAAGTTAACTAGACAGGTAACATAAGTTGAACCATTTCCATCATCAAACAGTAGCATAAACAGAAGTGTAAACATGGCAGATCAACTAGTCAGGTAAACATCAATTACTATGTCGAACTAACAACATAAGCATCATAAAATACCAAACAGAAGTACAAGCATGGTAGTCACAAATAGCAAATAGGAATACTAAATGATAATCATAGCCCACGAAAATAACTGAACAAAGGTATAACATGATAAACGGATAAATCAAATGATTACATACTAGAATGGCAACCAGATGAATCAAATAGTCACATAATAGCATGGTAAGCGGATAATCATATATTAGCATGATAACAGATGAATCAGATAATCACATATTAACATAGTAAACAAAGGAATTATGTAAACATATACCAGCATAGTAAACAGATGGATCAAATAATCATATAATAGCATAGTAAACAGATGAAGTAGTAATCCGAAGTATAAGCTTGGTAGTCAAACAAAATGGAATGAGAGTATGACTGTGACAACTCGTAATTTCAGGTCATTTTACAAACTTTAAAAATTTCACTATTCATCTCGGGAATTTACTATTTACTGGTTACTATTCATCGTTTTTTTAAGTCGATTTGATATATTGAAAGGGTATTTTAAAATTTTACTATTCACGAAACACTATTCATTCCCGGAGAAAATCACTATTCATGAGTCACTATTCATCATTTTTCGTAAACTAGGTTTACGAGTATCAAATACGCGTAACCTGGAAGGTTAAGCTGCGTATTCATGGAAAATCACTGGGGACATTTCATATCGACAAGAATTAGTCGACATATCATTAGCAACATCATCGTCATATTAGTTCATGCATGGATTTGCATTTTTCATTAAACGTATAATTTCCTATTAAATAAACGCTATAGCGTAATCATTTATTTTGAACAATTGATCCGACACTTCCAAAAATAGTCCTAATATATTTTTATACTCATTTTAAGACTATAAAAATTATATTATTAGTTTACCCGATGTTTTCAATTTATTTTGTATATAAATTGTTATGTATAAATAATTACGACGGTTTTCGTAAATTCAACTCGATAAATATTTATTCACTCAATACTTGTGAGAAACGTATTTTTATAATTTTTATGACTTCAATACATTTTATTTTTTCCCGTTAAAATCTATTTTTAGCTAACGCTACGCTAAATACCTAGTTATATTTACAAATTACACATTATAATTAGCAAATAATACATTTAATTATCAAAATCATCCAACTCTTTTCCCAAACCACCCATGGCCGGCCACCTTACCCCCCCCCCCCCCTAGTCACCAAATGTTATCAATTTGCTTTTTGCTACTAGATGATGTACACCTTCATTTTACTAGATATTATTTTGTCAAACACATAGTTTACACACAATACAAGGTGTAAATGAAAGAAAACTTCTTCATTTTCTCTCCAAAAATTCGGCCATGGCAAGAAAGAAGAAGAAACAAAATAATTTCTCAAGGTTCATGTGTTTATCAATCTCTACTAGTTATATATCTGAAGGTTTTGATATATAAACCTCTAGGTTGATTATGTAATTGCAATAAAAATCCCTTCATCATTCAAGTAAGCAATTCATGATCTTCATAACTCTTTCATATTCATATTTATGTTATTTCATCATTTTTGCAAGAAAACATGCAAGTTACATGTGAATCTATACACTTTCATTGTTATTAGTACTTATAATTAGTATATATTATCCTATAATTAATCCCTTGAAACATATCATTTTTGATGATGTCTAGGAACCCATGACACCCTAAGAAGGTGTATGGTAGGTTTAGAATAGATTTGGTGTTGATTTGAAGTGATTGAAACAAGTATTACGCAAGAAAAATCAATTTCGACAACTATAAATAAGGGTCTGATCATATTTGTGACATCTGGAAATTTCGACAGTTTACAAAATATTTTGGGCTAGATATTCAGAAAATATACTTTAAAACGAAAACGTGGCCGCTTGAACGGGTTAAAACGGAGTTATAACGAAGAAGTTATGTTATCTTCAAGTTTAACGACGAAAACTATATTTCCGGAAAATTCAGCATGCTGTCTAGATTTTTAAGAGTCAAAAATGAGTCTTAGGCGTTATCTAAATGAGTCGATTTATCAAAAATATATTAGTATACTTTAACACGAAGCTACGGGCATATAAAACGTAGAAAACGGACAATAACGACTAAGTTATTCACATTTTAAACAAGGTTGTCGTAACTTTTATTACAAGTATAAAACACTAATATATTTTCTAATAGCCAAAAACTAGTTGCCGCTAAGGACCATGTTGGGAGTCGTTTTTAACATCGATGGAGTACTTTTTATATTTTCTAATATATCAAGTCAAGTATAATATCCCCTTGTCGACACAAGGGGATGACTCAACACAAAAAGTTGCAAAATATCTACTACAATTACACATACTTACTCAAAAATACAAAGTGAAAAATTCAAACCATTTTCTCTCCTCTCTTCACCATAAAACCGGCCACCATAGGAAGACCATGAGAAGATCATAAATTTTTTCTAGTCAAGTTATATACAATCTAGTTACACTCTTGATTAAGGTTTTGAAATAAAAACCTTGGGTGTTTAGGATTTAACCTTTGTTCATTAACCTCATCAAGTTAACTAGTAAGCATTTCATACTCATCATCATCTTTCATATTTACTTTATGTTCATTTCATCATATTTGAGAAAAACATGCAAGTCTTATGGATGTTTATACCACTTTTTCATTGTTTTTAAGAGTTATATATATATTTATGTCATCCTATAATTACTCCTTGTAACATATCACTTTTGGTGATGCCTAGGAACCCATGACACCCTAAGAAGGTGTATGGTAGGATTATAATAGCTTCGGAGTTGTTTTGAATTGGTTAGAATAGGTTTTGCGCGTGAAAAACTCGTTTCGACAAGTTTAATTAAGGGTCTGTCCATATTTTTAAATCTGGGAAAATTCGACAGTTGGTAAAATATTTTGGGCTAGATATTTGGCAAATATACTTTAAAACGAAAATGTGGCCACTTGAATGGGTTAAAACGGAGCTATAACGAAAAAGTTATGCTATTTTGAAGTTTGACGACGAAAACTAATAATTTCAGAAATTTCAGCATGAAAATGTCACTCTTTACGAGTAAAAAATGAGGCTTAAGCGTTATTAAATGTGTCGACTTATCAAAAATATATTAGTATACTTTAATACGAATCTAAGGATGTAGAAAACATAGAAAACGGGCTTGTAACGATTAAATTATACACGTTTACACAAAGTTGCCGTAACTTTATTATATAAGAAAAACTAATATATTCCTATTAGACAAACCTTACGGCAACAAGTGACCATGTTGAGGGTCGTTTTTAACAAGGATGTAATACTTTTTATAACGTGATGTCTTCTAGTAAAAGTAAGTTCGCCTAGCATATTTTCCTAAATGTCCAACCGTTCGTCAAGCGGAGTTGTAACGAATAAAATACGGTCACTTAAACTTTGCCGGAAACCACCCTTAAACAATATTTTAGACACAAGTACCATACTTTACCTATATTTTTCTCCATGATCGAGACCTATAGGATGAAAACTTAAATGCTAAAACTTTGAGATAATGATACAAGCTTCCCAAAACCGTCGAGTTTGTTTCCTGACACTCGACGTGCACCATTTTACGACTAGCTTTTCGAGGCCGTATATTCACTTTCATGAAAATTTCAACGACACTATTTTACGACGAAAAGTTACAATTTCATAATAAATCACAAAACGATTATCGTAGGATGTTGATTCAACGTATATACTTGTAAAGTATTTTATAAACATGATGAGATGTCATAAACATATATTTCGACGATAAATTCTATTTTCAAAAACGTACAAGTGGTATAGATTACATATGGATTTGCATGCACAACATTGTTTCATGACTTATATTAGAGCACATCATTCATTTTAGGTCGCGGATAGTTTCCGAGCCTCATTTTCGTGCACTTCATTTTGTTAGCATATCAATCATACCAGGTGAGTTCATACCGCTTTTACTAGTTTAAATTCTTACAAACTCTTTGGGGGAGATACATGCTTAAATACTTGTTTTTACTCTTGCGAATACTCAAACCTTTATACAATTGTGTTACACTATACTTCTTATACTCTTTGGACATTGTGTGTGGTTTATTGCGATATGTGCCTTAATGTGCTAAACTTGTTTTCAATTATGCTTCAACATACATACTTAAGCAACTGGTTAACTCTGCAAGGAGCCGGCGGAGAGGTATTGATAGTACTATCGGGCTGACGCCCCCACCCTTGAGTCCCTGATGACTTGACCTGGGGTGAATATAATATGTTATTCAATGTAACACAACAAACAATGTAGACTTGTCAAGAGGTTCAGTTGGTTGTGATTCTTTGCATTAAGTACATGTATATATCGTATGCACATATGTCCTACTTACAAACAAGATTGACAATTCTATTTTAGGCAATGGGTTGTGAACACATAGGTTGTGAGTTTTGTATGGGCGGAACTCGGAACTGAATGGATTTACAATGCCTTTGCTGCATCAACATTCTTTAAAGACTTTTTCAAATCATTTTCAACAAACTTATGAACTCACCAACCATTGTGTTGACACTTTTTAGCATGTTTATCTCAGGTTGTAAGGCGATAGCATTTCATGGAGCTTTTGGGTCACATGGCATACATTAGAGTCTTGTGTTTTTATCAATTACCATTCGACATGTTTTGTAATCCTTTATGTATTATCAAACTTTGGGATCTTATGTTTGTAAACTTCGACTTTATTTAATCGAATGGTAAACTTTCCAAAACGTCTCATTTTAGAGGTCGTTTTCTGTATCCATGTTTTGTGCTATGACGTCATACCCCAAAGACACTATCGTTCCGCTGCGATATTTTGGGGGTGTGACATGTGCTTATAGCAATTGTATCATTTTTATGTGACATATTTGTCATACATAACTTATACTTGTGGTAGTCGTATAAAACATTTACATAAACTCTATGAACTCACTCAACCTTTGTGTTGACACTTTTAGCAATGTATTTTCAGTTATCTAAGGTACATACTTCATGGCATATATAAGGACTTATCATAGAGTCGCGGTAACGACGCGTCTCACATGGATTTATACATTTTTAAAACATCGTTTGACTTGTATCAAACCTACTTCCGCACATGTTGATTTTCATTTGGGACCTAGCTTTTGTAACTCTGAATAATTTTAATATATCAAACGATGTGCTTTTCAAACGACACTTTAGGTCGTTCAATATAACTGTGATTGTGATGCTATGACAGTCAACCCCTAGGAATTTCATTCGCTGCAAAACAGGTAATTTGGGGGTGTGACAGATTGGCATCAGAGCTTCGGTTATAGAGAACTAGGTTGCATCATTAACCCTAGACTATAACTACATCATCATAGCATATCATCATTTCATCATAAGTGCATAGTCACTATACATGCAGTTTCATACGCACATTATGCGGGTTATTTACTTCCATTTCACATCGATTGTCACATAGATGCCTTTAGATATCCATCCCATCATACTCACATCAGACTCTGACATGGAGAATGCCCTGTCATTCTCTATCACAATTTTAACATCAGTTGACTCTACACCAGACTTACCACACATATTATCCGATATGGAGACGGAACCTTTTGAGGAGGGAAAAGTTGCACCTACACCATCACGATCACCATTGATTCACTGTAGGATGAGAGTACACTATCTTACCCTCACTCTTAGATCACTTGTTACTCATGTAATACAACCACCATCAACTACTCATACCGCTATAAGTTGTCCAATAGTGCATACTCTAACTTTACCTCTGAAACGTCGCGAGACAACATGAAAGAGAGTAGTATCTCATTCACCATTATCTCCTAACTTACCACCAGGATTTCCATCATCATCATCATTATCATCTAGAGCACCATCCGTACCATCACATCTCATATACACTACTCATACATTTGATTTGCCACTTGGGAAGCGTGCATGATTTGACACACCACTACCATCTACCACTAAGACTACAGAAACTACACTATCTTATAGATTTGATGACGGTGAGAGTTTCAAAGCTGTTGTTGCTAGACAGCCTACTGCTCCTACACTTGAGACATGATTAGACCACCAACAGGAACAGATAATAAGTACCTTTCAAGCTAATATAATTTTTATCATTTATTATCTCCACGATAATCACAACTTTTGTTTATTTCATTCCCTATTTCAATTGCCCAATTTTCAATCATTTCGCGACAATACATCACTATCTTACTAGGGGTTAGGCCAACTTTATTCTTGATCAATTAGGAGACTATTACCACTCTATGAGGTTCTCACATGTATCCTACAAACCATTCAACAAATTTTATTTCAAGTTATTTTGCTACCATTTCATGAAATTATTTCACTTAATTTTATTTCAAGCTATTTTACACCATCTTAGAAACATTGTTTCATAAAGTTTTAAAACAAGTTGTTTTGTTACCACCCTATCAATTGGTTTTCAGTCATTTTATCAACTATTTAATACCATCATGCGAAACGATTTTCATGTTACTCTGAAAAATTATTGAGCCATTATCTTACAAAAAAAACTTTGAATACCATCTAAAACTTCGGAGAAACATAATACCATTTTAACAAAACCAAGCATCACATCATTTGTCCTTGATTATACATAGCCTGATCACCTATGTATAATTCAGGAAGAATTATGTCATGAAAGAAACAAGCATCTTTTCAAACTTCCTAAAACAATCTTTATTCAAAAGCAAAGCTTTGTAATCATATAAATTGCTTATAAACATCTCTTTTGTTAACACTCTATAGATATCTACGCCATTCGTCACTCACTCAACCGATAAGTTAAAATTTTACCAGTGACCTTTTTAGGAAAGACTTTCTATATCATCCATGAGGAGGATTCCTTGATACAAGAAAAGAATGAAAGCATTCTAGGACTACCAACAAGGACTAGAAGTATGTAGTAAGACGTTTCAAAACTCAACAAAAATCTTAAGACATCACGAGACATTCCGAACCACTATTTTTGGACTAGAAGCCAAATTATATCATTTCAAAAGCATCAGCTGGACCGAGTTACAAGATTTAGTACAAAGCGAATACCCACTAAGCAACACTATAGGGATAAACCAAGTCTTCTAATTGAGACTACAGAACATTTCATTAAACATGGCCTCAACAATATGTGAACTTCCCTACAATGAGTTTCCCTTAAAGGAAAATTGAGTTAAATTAAGGTTATCGATATAAACTTTCTCTAAGGCATTGTGTTCTCTAGAAATTACAGATAACCTCACTTTCATATCGAGAGATGCAATAGGTCTAAACATATCGGACAACCAATGACTCTCCATCCACAAGTGAAATCGGAACAAATCTTGAAAATCAACCACCACACCACATCACTAAAATATTTAAGGTTTTGTGACTTTACAACATATAGCATGGAAATATCTCGATAAGAGAAATTAAGAGAGACATCATCAAACAATAAAACATTTTAGTAATGGAGACTAAGCACCTTAGGCAAGTAAGACTCAAGTAATGACATTCGCTAGAACTAGAAACGCGAGGAATCACAACTGTTACCTATAATCTATTCTTTTCAATAAGGTCGTTTTCGACAGACTTAACATTTTGAAATTTGGCACGAGACACGTGGTATCAATTTCAGTTGTACCTATTATAAGCTATTCGATTCACCTTAGACTTCTGACAATCATTTTAAGATTTCCATGGAACCTACTAGGACATGAATACCGCCTATTATCCTCAGCTCAATGGTCAGAGCGAGAGAACAATTCAAACATTAGGAGATATACTCAAAGCATGTGTGATTTTCTAGAAATGATTAGGCAAATTATTCTTCATCGAACAAGATGCCTTACAACAATAATTAGCACGTGAACATATTGACTGCACCATTTGAGGCACTCTAAGGTTGAGGTGTCAATCACTTATTCATGGGCCAAAATCAGGAAAGTCCAACTCACTAGTCCATAACTCATTCATGAAACAACAAAGTAATCGTACAGATCAAGAATCAGTTACAAGTAACAACATATAGATAGAAAAGCTACGTCGATATACGACGCAAAATATTGGAAATATGTTTCATAAGTCGCAAACCATTAGAATTTCAAGTTGGCAACAGAGTTGTGTTGAGAGTCTCGCCTTGGAAAGGCGTGGTACGATTCAGAAAAACGCGGGAAGACCCGATGCGACTCAAATATCCTCACCTTTTCACAAGTAACACCGTAGAACCTAACATGGACTGAATTCCTTTTTGGGTGGGCGAATGTGACAACTCGTAATTTCAGGTCATTTTACAAACTTTGAAAATTTCACTATTCATCTCGGGAATTTACTATTCACTAGTTACTATTCATTATTTTTTAAGTCGATTTGATATTTTGAAAGTGTATTTCAAAATTTTACTATTCACGAAACACTATTCATTTCTGGAGAAAATCACTATTCATGAGTCACTATTCATCATTTTTCGTAAACTAGGTTTACGAGTATCAAATACGCGTAACCTGGAGGGTTAAGCTGCGTATTCATGGAAAATCACTGAGGACATTTTATATCGACTAGAATTAGTCTACATATCATTAGCAACATCATCGTCATATTAGTTCATGCATGGATTTGCATTTTTCATTAAACGTATAATTTCCTATTAAATAAACGCTATCGCGTAATCATTAATTTTGAACAATTGATCCGACACTTCCAAAAATAATCCTAATATATTTTTATACTCATTTTAAGACTATAAAAATTATATTATTAGTTTACCCGATGTTTTCAATTTATTTTGTATATAAATTGTTATGTATAAATAATTACGACGGTTTTCGTAAATTCAACTCGATAAATATTTATTCACTCAATACTTGTGAGAAACGTATTTTTATAATTTTTATGACTTCAATACATTTTATTTTGTCCCGTTAAAATCTATTTTTAGCTAACGCTACGCTAAATACCTAATTATATTTACAAATTACACATTATAATTAGCAAATAATACATTTAATTATCAAAATCATCCAACTCTTTTCCCAAACCACCCATGGCCGGCCACCTTACCCCCCCCCCCCCTAGTCACCAAATGTTATCAATTTTCTTTTTGCTACTAGATGATGTACACCTTCATTTTACTAGATATTATTTTGTCAAACACATAGTTTACACACAATACAAGGTGTAAATGAAAGAAAACTTCTTCATTTTCTCTCCAAAAATTCGGCCATGGCAAGAAAGAAGAAGAAACAAAATAATTTCTCAAGGTTCATGTGTTTATCAATCTCTACTAGTTATATATCTGAAGGTTTTGAAATATAAACCTCTAGGTTGATTATGTAATTGCAATAAAAATCCCTTCATCATTCAAGTAAGTAATTCATGATCTTCATAACTCTTTCATATTCATATTTATGTTATTTCATCATTTTTGAAAGAAAACATGTAAGTTACATGTGAATCTATACCACTTTCATTGTTATTAGTACTTATAATTAGTATATATTATCCTATAATTAATCCCTTGAAACATATCATTTTTGATGATGTCTAGGAACCCATGACACCCTAAGAAGGTGTATGGTAGGTTTAGAATAGATTTGGTGTTGATTTGAAGTGATTGAAACAAGTATTACGCAAGAAAAATCAATTTCGACAACTATAAATAAGGGTCTGATCATATTTGTGAAATCTGGAAATTTCGACAGTTTACAAAATATTTTGGGCTAGATATTCAGAAAATATACTTTAAAATGAAAACGTGGCCGCTTGAACGGGTTAAAACGGAGTTATAACGAAGAAGTTATGCTATCTTCAAGTTTAACGACGAAAACTATATTTCCGGAAAATTCAGCATGCTGTCTAGATTTTTAAGAGTCAAAAATGAGTCTTAGGCGTTATCTAAATGAGTCGATTTATCTAAAATATATTAGTATACTTTAACACGAAGCTACGGACATATAAAACGTAGAAAACGGAATTATAACGACTAAGTTATTCACATTTTAAACAAGGTTGTCGTAACTTTTATTACAAGTATAAAACACTAATATATTTTCTAATAGCCAAAAACTAGTTGCCGCTAAGGACCATGTTGGGAGTCGTTTTTAACATCGATGGAGTACTTTTTATAAAACGATGTCTTCTAGTAAAAGTAAGTTCGCCTAGCCTATTTTCCAAAACGTTCAACCGTTCGTCAAACGGAGTTGTAACGAAGAAAATACGGTCACTCAAACTTTTCCGAAAACTACCTTTAAACAATATTTTTGGTACAAGTACCCTACTTTACCTATGTTTTTCTCCATGATCGAGACCTCTATGATGAATATTTAAAAGCTAAGACTTTGAGATAATGGTACAAGCTTTCCAAAACCGTTGAGTTTGTTTCCTAATACTCGATATTCACTAATTTACGACTAGCTTTTCGAGGCCATTTAGTCACTTTCATGAATTGTCAAATGACATTGTTTTACGACGAAAAGTTATAATTTCATAATAAATCACTAAATTATTATCGAAGGATATCATTTCAACGAAAATACTTGTAAAGTAATTTATAACTTGACAATACGTTATAAACATATATTTCGACGATAAATTCTATTTTCGAAAACGTACAAGTGGTATAGATTACATGTGGATTTGCATGCACAACATTGTTTCATGACTTATATTAGATCATATCATTTATAATAGGTCACGGTTAGAGGTTGCGCCTCATTTCAGTGTATCCACTTTTGCCATCACATCATCGTATCAAGTGAGTTTTCATAGCGGCGTTTTACAAGTTTATACATTATTTTAAACCTACGGGGGAGAATACATTGCACATCATTTTATTACGAGCCCAAGTATATTCAAATTCATTTACATTGCTTAAGTTACCTCATTGCCAATTGAATGTCCCCATTTCATAATCATGAACCGTTAATTTCGGAAGAAGCCAGGGTGAGTGGATAGATCTATTGAGGGTGACTCCTCCATCCGGGTTGGTGGTCCCAACTGGTCAAACGGATGCATTTCACTTCATTATCATTATTTGAGTTTTTTGGCAAAACACTCTGTTGGGGCGAACATCATAATCAGTCAAGCTTCGGTGTCATGTGCTTATAGCAATTGTATCATTTTTATGTGACATATTTGTCATACAAAACTTATACTTGTGGTGGTCGTATAAGACATTTACATAAACTCTATGAACTCACTCAACTTTTGTGTTGACAGTTTTAGCAATGTACTTTCAGGTATCTAAGGTACATACTTCATGACATACATAAGAACTTATCATAGAGTTGCGGTGACGACGCGTCTCACATGGATTTATACATTTTTAAAACATCGTTTGACTTGTATCAAACCTACTTCCGCACATGTTGATTTTCATTTGGGACCTAGCTTTTGTAACTTTGAATACTTTTAATATATCAAACGATGTGCTTTTCAAACGACACTTTAGGTCGTTCAATATAACTGTGATTGTGATGCTATGACAGTCAACCCCCAGGAATTCCATTCCGCTGCTAAACAGGTAATTTGGGGGTGTGACAATGACAAATCAAATGAACTGGAGTATAGTATGGTAGTCGGATGAATCACATAAGGATAATGAATGAATGAGTAATCAATGGAAAACTTAAAACGAGAAATATAGAATATGGTGCATTGTGGAATAACATGAGGCATAACAAAGATGAAAGGTCATGAAAGGAAAATATCAGTAATCTACCACGAGCCTAAACAAATCAAATCATATCATATCATAAGTAACCATGGAGTAGCTAGCTCCCAAAATGTGAAAGACGTGTATTGCACACAAGCGCCAGTTACCAAATAAATCATATCATATCCAAATCAAATACAAATCAAATATAGGATGCATCCATACGCCCCTGCAGAAATCATAGTGGCCAAACATATATCCTTGAGATCATAAACATATAACAAAAAAGGGACGGGATGGTTCATCACTCGACCACCCTGAAGTCATGCCATTGGTGCATCAATGACATGGCCATGTTACCTTCATGGCTAGGGTATCAAACTGAAGGGTCAAAGGAAAAGTCAAAAGTTTGGCAAAATGTCTAAGTCATCAGAATATCACAGGTTCATAATCAAAGGTTCACAATCAAAGGCTCCTAGCAAAGGTTCATGACAAAGGTTCATGGCAAAAGCTCAATTCAAAGGTTCACATCAAATGGTTCAAGGTTAATAATCAAAATAGCTAAAGAATAAATGATGCGTAAGAGATCATGATAAGCCTTAAGAGAAAGGTCAGAACATTTGTACCTTATCCAAAGCAAGTAAACAGTAAAAGGAAAGTCACAAGATGATCACTCCCGCTTCACGGAACCTATACGAATTAAATAACGTTTATTATAATCAGATTACCCATTTTAGACGGCTCTCCATTCTTAGTAGGTTTCCACTTTTAGTAGGTTTCCCCGTTTCAGTAACTTTTCGAATTGAATAAGTTAAGGTATAATTCATAATTCTTCAAATTAGGATCAAATATGACAAGTTATCATATTTTAGGGTTTTAAGTGTCATTTAACAAATTTTAGGGTTTAATGTGCAATTATGTTATTATTTTCAAAACTCGTAAACTTTACTCGTATTCGTAATTAATTAGGGTTTCATAAACCGTAAATCATACAAAGGTCCAAATGTACATTAGAGGTCACAAAATATCATTTTAGTGGCTTAGTATTCGTTTACACAAGTTCATAAGGTTACACGCATCCCGGGTTAATTCACAAACACTTATGCATACCAAAAGTTAAAACATGTATTCAAGTCATTTTCAGATTTATTTACTCACATCAGACCTGTTTTATAACCATTTAAATAAAATAGCTAGGCATCAATTCAAGTCCCCCAATTCGACACAGAACTACCTATATGTCACTAGTATTTATGTAAATTTTCTCAGAATTTATAGACATGTCTAAGTATTTTATAAAAATTCACTTTCAAAAACTGTCCCAGATTTCTCATCTTTTGATACTTTGTAAGTTTACATTTTTAAACCTTATTTAGACTATTCCAAAAATTCTCCAGAAATTCCAAAAATTAGTTAAGACCTTAATTAACATCATATAAAAATTAGGGCTTCCCATACCTCACCAATAATTTATGAAAAATCCCACAAGTTGGCAAAATTCCCAGACCCGTATAGCAGTTTTGGCATGTTAACTTTGAAAAATCAAACGGGTGTTTTCTCGACCACCAATGACCCCGAAACTCGAGACACAAGTATTAAAGAGGTTAAACTTAATTCTAGAATCAAAAGCCACCCAAATATGGGTCGTTAACAATTTATTATACAGTTTTCAAAACACTAAATTTCTGGACAGCTTAACATGAGATCACAGTTTTGACCCACGATACATAACAATTCATTACGACTCCAATTCAATACCAATAATTAAACCGATCATCAGGTACATGTATTAAGTTCCCCTAAACACCCTGAAATTGGTGTCATTCGTTTTTTCCCACTGAATAACAAATTAAAAATGTAAAACCAACCACCCCGAAAGCCCTAATTGACCCTAAAACTCTAATCCGACTTCCACAATTTTTATAAGCTGATCCGAGCACTATAAAGTTAATACCAATTTGTTTTTATCTTCCAAATAGGTTAGGGTTTTCATAAAAATTAACCACATAATTTTCTCACGAGTCGAATCAATTAAAATAAATATGAAAACAATACCTAGTTTGCGGTTAAGGGAAATTCGGTTGCAAAAAGGCCTAAACGATTTTTCTCCCGACCTTGGCCACCATCTCCTTGATCTAATAGCCTCCAAAAATGTGGGTGTGTGGGTGTTTTTTTTCTGATTGTCGAATGGGATAGGAGGGGGGAAAAGGGATAACCGGTTGAAGTAGAAAACGTGTTTTATTTTAGGGAACAAATGAATTCCGAATATTATAAATTGATAGGGGATTAATACTTACCCCATTAGGTCGGTCAAAAAAAGAGGGGGGGGGGGAAGGATGGGCCGAATTATGGGTGTAGGAATTTTAGGGTTTATATAATTTTTGTGTATTTAAATTAGTTATAGAACCAGTTATAATACCCGTGCACGCACGGAGTTTTGACAAAAAAAAAAATTTGTATTAATACTAAATATTTTGTGTTTAAAGGTAATTACATATAATTATATACTTATGCATGAGTTTTCCATTATATATTAATATCCATTAAAATTTGTTAAAATAAAATTTTGTAAAAATTTCTCTTATTTAACTCAAGATTTAACTATATCTAGCAGACATATATGTTGATGTTGCTATTTAAAATTCACTATTGATATTATGTTGTACACAAGATGCGAGTTTAGTAACACATAATTAGCGTCGATGAAGTTAAAATATATTCCTTAAAGTTTTAAATAAATGTTTTTCTACATATTCTTATATAAATAAATAAGAATTACATGATTCGTTGTTATAAGTACAATTACATATATATATTTTTTCATATTATAGTAACCCGTACTTACAATTTGATAATTATATTTTCGTTTTCAAAAATTTAGCCGTATTTAATATTCAAATTCGTGTCCACAAAATCATACTTTTAAAATAAAATAAATGAGTCCTTACTGAACTTATATAGTAAAAGAAATATTTTGATATTTATAATCCTATGCATATTTATATGTTGTAATTTTAAAACAACATATATATATATATATATATATATATATATATATATATATATATATATATATATATATATATATATATATATATATATATATATATATATATTGTATTTTTAATATATAAAGTATAGGGGGTATAAAGTATAAAGGTGAATTTATTTAATTTCTAAAGTTATTATAAAACATGAAAACTTATAATATTACACTTAACCTTATATAATTTTTTTTAATTCAACCACTAAAGTTTTATTAATTACCTCATATTTTTTTATGTTTTTCTTTTTACAAATATTGTTATAAGTATAATCGTGTTTATTTATTTTTATATTAAAGTAACCCGTGCTTACAATTTGATAATTATATTCTCGTTTTCAGTAATTTAGCCGTATTTAAAATGTAAACTCGTGTCCACATAAGTTAAACTTTTAAGAATGAAATAAGTGGGTCCTTATTGAACGTAAAAAGTAAAAAAATTGATACTTATAATCTTATGCAAATTTATATGTTGTTATTTTAAAACAACATATACATTGTATTTTTTAAGATATAAAGTATAAAGGGTATAAAGTATAAGGGGGTATTTGTTTATAATCCAAAGTTATTAAAAAACATAGAGAGGCTTATAATATTACACTAAACTCTATATAATTTTTAAAAATTCAACCACTAAAGTTTTATTAATTACCTCATCTTTTTTTAAGTTTTTGTTTTCACAAATTTGACACCTATATTTTTATGTGTTTTTTCTATCAACCAAAATTTTTCACCAAATTTATTAAAGTTTGACCAAAATCAATTTAATTTTGACTTTTGTTAACCAATAACATCACACGATTTTGATTACGTGGCGAAATAATGAATTCTCTCCGATGACCAAACACGACCAAGTTGCCACAAATGATTTTTTTTTTTTTTTTAAATTGAAAGGAAAGTGTATGTAAATATCGGTTGAAAAAACGACCGATTTTCGTTTTTGGTTTGCCTCGATCGATCCTCGACCTACACCCCACATTGGTCATTTCAAAGTTATTTTGTCGAGAAAGATGATGTGGCACCCGGTGACCTGGGTCACGATGTCCAAATTTTAAAGGTTGACCAAAATCAATAATTTTGACTTTTATTAACCAATCACATCTCACGATTTTGCTTACGTGTGTGCCCCAACAAACTCACGTATTTCTAACCGTATAACATGCGTATCCGACTCACATATTTGAACATTCCTACCATAAAATTCCCTATATAGGCACTAAAACACATATTTGATACATTAAAATACATTCATATATTATCTAAATAAGCAACTCAACTTAATTATACATTCATACCTTGAGCAGGCGTAGAAAATCCTTCCACGACAATCATGTGTAGATACTTAATCCTCTTCTAAAAAACGTACACAAAAAAATTGCATTACACTTTAGTATATGCGATAAGATCATAAAACTTCAAAAATCACTAACATGTTGCATTATAGTGAGGATAACAACAAAGTTAGTCATAACATCTAATAAGAAAACTTCAGTTTATCACTAAAGGGGTGTTTGGTATGCTTATCAAATGTGCTTATTGGCTTATTCAATTACCATAACACAATAAGTTTATGATAAAGCTATAAGCTTTTTTGAGAAGCTTAGTAAAAAAACCCCGAACTCACAACTAATTCTATCATAGCTTAGTGTGTTTATAGTAAAAACACAAATATTAAGCGTAGAACTTTTCAATAAAACATTAAAAAAAAAATTACTAAAAGTTGGTGTATATAGCAAAAAAGTTAGACCATAAAAAAAGTTACTAAAAACTATCAGCTAGATAAGGCATAAGCCAAAGTTCTGTTGAAGTCTCTTTCGGATTCGATTCATAAGCAAAAAGAGGTTAACACATAAATCATAAGTATAGAAGAATGGTTGTATCTCACATCCGTGATTACCAACTCAATAACATTATCGCAGTATAGTAACGTAATAACCTGATTAAAAACTATATATTCTTGCTTAATAATTCTCATGTACATACTTTTATTTCTTTACAACGACCAACTATTACTTTTTTTATGAAACATCACGTCAATGAATAAAGTTAGGTTATCACCTACATAGTTTTTCTTTTTTTTTTTAATTTAGGAGGTGATTGTTATGAAATAAGGATTGTGATGCGTGCATTTTTTTTTATAATTTAAGGAAAACACCTTCTAAATTAACCAATGACTATCTAACCCATGTGTTTGTTTGTTTGTTTGTTTTTTTTTTTTTTTTAATAATTAGCTTTGTAAAACGTTTTTAACTGACAGACATGTTGATGTTGATGTTGTTGTTTAATTTAACTATTGATATCATGTTGTAAAAAATGTGCGAGTTTAGTAGCACATAATGAGCATTAATGAAGTTAAAATATGCTCTGTAAAGTTTTTAAAATGCTTTTATGGATATCCATATATAAATTTTAAATAATAATTCACGAGTCGTTGTTATAAGTAGAATCGCGTATATTTATTTTCATATCACAGTAACTCGTGCTTACCATTTGATATTTATATTCCCGTTACTAATCTTATAAAGTATAGGGGGTATAAAGTGTAAGGGGTTAATTGTTTTTTTTTCTAAAGTTATTAAAAAAATGGAAACTTGTAATTTTACACTTAGCTCTATATAATTTATTTAAAATTCAACCACTAAAGTTTTATTAATTACTCTCTCTTTTTTTAAGTTTATGTTTTCATAAATTTGACACCTATATTTTTATGCATTTTTTTTCTTAACCAAATTTCTCCACCAAAATTATTAAGTTTGACCAAAACCAATTTAATTTTGACTTTCTATTGACCAATCATATTGCTCGATTTTGTCTACGTGGCAAATTCGAGCTCTCCTATTGGTTTAATTTTTTTTTCAATAAGAAGGGTTTTGCAAAAACACTCCGAAATGATGTAATTATTTTATTATGTAAAAAAGATATATAATTAGTTTAGGTATTTATTTAATTAGATTTAATCTTACTATTAATTTATCAATTGTCAACAAATTAAAAGTATTATTTCAAATGTTTATTAAATATTTTAGATCAATTTCATATTTAGTACCTCGAGTTAATAAATTTTAATTTAGACGCAAATATAGTTTTAAGCGATTTTGCGGGTTTTACATGTGGTATATATGATGTTTGCTTATATCATAAAGCTTCTCCCATAAGTCATACTTCATCTATTACATCTCCATTTGTCAGGTCTCTATGCCCATCCATTGTCGATCATTAATACATACCTTATTAAAACTCACTTACCTTATTTTGTATTGAAATCATGTATTAATAGAAATAATGAGTTTTATATTAGAAACATTATTAATTAAGGGATGATTATACAAAACTTACAGGCTTGTTGCTAGCAAATCCTATTTTGAATAATAACACAATGGTTTTCCTAAAATATTAAGTATGGGTATATTTTAAACACATAACACAATAAGTATCCTAAATTACTTAAAACTATATCATATGTTATTTTAATATTTAAAACCCATACCATACATAATAAAGATATCATACTTTAAATTTAAAAAACATAATATATTGATAAATTAACATAGTAAACATATAAAAAAAATGTTCAAAAAAATCAAATATCAGACAACTAATAACTTGATAAATACTAACATACTAAACATATCATAAAATTATTAATTTGACGTTTTCATCATTGTGCGAAAAAAAAATGTTTTGATATTTTATTTTGACATCTTCAATTGTTTTATACGTTTGATGAAGTATTCTGTTTTATTAAAGTTTAGTAGGTGTCCCGCCTTATACATATTAATGATGGATTTTTATTTATATAACTAAGGCGTGTATATAGTATGGGAATATATACTTTATATCTTTTAAATAATACAATACAATAAATATCCCAAGATAATTATATCAAGGCAAAATATTAGTATTACATGATATCTTATTTGGTTAAGGAATTGTGAAGACATTTGAAATATTAACGTGTCTAATATATACAATAAATATCCCAAAATATTAAAAATCTATTATCTATAATAAAATAAGCTTTTGTACAAGCCTACTAAGCACATTAAAAATTGGTTTAATGCCATACCTTATTTAGCTTCTAAGTACAATTTTTTTATGCAAGAGGTTTTTAATAAAATCATTTATGGATTCACTCACGTTTCACGTCTATTCTTCTTTTGTACGCTTCCTTTTCAGTTATTTTTGTAAATGATTCAATAACATTCAATGTCTCCACAAATCAGTTTCAACTTATTTTTGTGATATACTCATCCAATGCATTCATCTCCAAAACGCTTTTACAAAAATCACTAGATATCACTTTGAAATCCAATGATCTCACCAACTCAAAAAACACACATAAAATTGATTGCATCTTATTCACAGTGGGTTTTTTGGTGTCCATCTCGGTAAGTATCGCATATATTCAAATTCAATTTAGGGATTCTATTTGAATCACATACTACAACGTCTCTTCATCCTCTACTTTCGCAATTCTTTATTCTCTTTTTACATGTGGTTTTAATTTGGATACAGGTTGAACTGAGTTGCATTTGTAATGAATTTTATGCACACAATGTGTTTGATAAAATTTTGAATAGCTAAATCCGTTATTTTTTGCATTTTTTTAATTGTTTTTAGGTTGTTGATTTCACTATTATCCTGATATGAAGCATATGAAGCGGATCTATGAAGAGCACACATTATTGTCAATGAAGGTAAATTTCTTACAATTTGAATGAGAGATTGGTTGTTTTGTTTATGGGTGTTTGATGAACAAAGGATATCTATTAATTTGTATGTGTTTTGTATGAAGAGCGCACATTATTGCCTTATATATATATATTTTCTCATTTTTCCTTTTTAGATAAATTTTTGTAACTTTTGCAGCATCAAGAATGGCATTTAGTGGTGACTAAAGTTAAGGCCTTTCGTATGGAAATTTATCGGGTACCTAATCCATGCCTTGGCCACATGCCTCTGGAGTTGTTGCCCTGCTCCCTAACGTGAGTCCTTCTACTATCATGGCAACCTAACTATTACTTTGTACTTAGAAGCTCTCAATATTAATTTTTAGACTTAACTGCCATATGACATATTTGTATATTTAACAAAACAGAAGCTGTAAGATACAAATTGATGGCTTTGAAGAAAAAGTAACTGGCCTTAAGCTCATTGTTTCTATCATATATCATGGGTTTGATGAAGTGTCATTACGTCATCTTTGGTTGTGGCTTAAGAAAAAGTATTTGAAACAAATATTCTCAACATTTGATTACCTGATTGAGGTTCATTACTCTTGACTCTGTTATAACTATCGCAATTGTATAAGATAAACCTTTTCACTATGAACGATGGTAAACCTTTTCACTGCTATTTTTATTGCATGTCATTCTTTGTGATTTATGTTAATCATAGGCCATCTCCAGATGCCAAGCTGTTGAAGACCTTTTACATTAATATTAGCATGTCAAGTTGTTTAACTTTGTATCATCAAAGGATATGCCTTTTGATAAATTAACATTAGTAGCATTGATTATATAGATGAAAGGTATTTAGAGTCTTAGGCATTTGAGATGTTATTAGCTTAAAAGTTAGTTGGTGTGACCAACTTGTGTTGGTGAAGATAAAATTATGTTGAAGATAAAATGACTTATGCTATATATGAATTTTACGGTCCAATCAAATAACATCATTAGTGTGCTTCACGGATTATAAATAAATTCCATCACCATTTAGTTCAAAATTTACAAACCGTGTCGTATTTGACTTCTATGCCACATATCCATGTGAATCCATTATATGATCCATCACATATTGATATTTCAGTGGGGCTATATTACTCATGAAGAAAGCGTCACTTTTTCTTTGCTTTAAATGAAACACTATGCGGGAAATTTCAAGGCATGTATACTGCAAAAGACACGGAGATGTTTGATGGATGAGATAAAGGTAAAGTCTTGATTTTTTTCATATGTTTTTGTATAATTAATTCATATGAGATAAATTTTACGATTACTTGACAATGTGAAACCAAGTGTTTAATGAATACACAATACTATCTTATATGCATTTATTGATGTAAATTTGGTGTCTTCATGTTTTAGGTTGTTCATCCCATCCATGACCAAAAGCTTTATTTTGATGAAAGGCAGAAGAGAATACTCAAGGAGTTTGGTAATGTACTCATCTTATGTGCATTTAGATGTTTGACTTCAGTAAGCTTTATGGTTGTATTTTTCTTAAGCAATTAAAACTACAGCTTCTTTAATACTCCCAACATATGCACGCTTCACTCTTAATTCAAACAAATTGGTTACATTTAATCAATTAGTCATTCAAGTGATCATCTCCAAAAATAAGTTTCAATGTCTTAATTGAAATCCTATGGTTCACTTCCTCTTTTTGTGTTTGGATGCAGGAAGTATATGGCAAACCACTCATCAAAAATACGGAGTTGATTGTTATGGATAAACATGTAAGTAGTAATCTTTTGTTATGATTTTGTTAAATAATAATGTTAGTTTTTTTTCATTCTGTCACTGTTAAACTTTAGTGTTAGTTTACATGTAATTACCATTTTAGTGGCAGAAAAACAGGTTGGATGATGGGTCAAAAGGGTTCTGGTAAAAAAATAACTTGTGGTGAGGATTGAAATGGTCGGCTCTGTTTGACTTAAAAACATCTTTTGCAGTTGTAATTTTAACAGGTTCTTGAATGAAAACAATGTATGAAGTTGTATGCACTAACAATACACTTTAAATGATTTCCGACCCATTTTGACCTGCTTCTTTCCTAACCCAATACTTTAATTTAACCCGTTTGAGATAAAAACAAAGCCCACTTCAACCCATTTATGCGTAAACGGGTTTAAGCTGCCACCTATAATTCCTTAAATACTAAAAAGTATAACAAAGTTAATTTTAATCGTTGACGGCAAGATAAAAGCTTTTAATAGTAAACATAGGCAAGATGGGTTGGTCGTGTAACGAATCAAAAAGAGTCTCTGGGTAGAAAGTCTTTTGGGCATGAGTCTGTAAGGGCCAGGCCAGGTTGATGGTTGAACAAAACACGCATCTTTGGCCATATGTAAACTTTTATAAATAATTCATGTGCTATTTATGATTGAACATAATCCTCTCTTGGCTTATGCTACTACAATCAGTTTGCCATTTCTAATATGAGACCCAACAATGTGGTCTTCCATTCAGTAATACCTTTGCCAGAAACAATCTTCAGGATCAATGAGTGTCATGGCCAAATATAGCAGTCTCATTATTGTTATCGACAATTATGATAGCTTCACTTATAACCTTTGCCAGGTTCGTCCCTCTTCTAAACTAAAATTCGTTCAGATCGATATTTTTTGATACTTAAACTAAAATTCTACCTCTTATGTTTACTAAATACTGACTATGAAAGATTAAAACTATACCATCACAACGTCTTTTGCATCCAGATTAGAATCCATGATTAGTTGTTTCATCCAAGGCTTACTTGAGTTTTACTTTTGTACAGGCTATGGAAATAAATCTTGGATCGTTATTTTGACGTTCTTTTGAAGGGAAACAAAGTAGGACTGTAGGTAAGTTGGTCATTATTTTGTGATTGGTTGATATGTTGATAAATATTGTGGTGATTTGTTTTATCGGAATATGGCAATTGCAAGTTAATGGGATACGCTTAATGCTAAGGTACGTATGTGCATTTGAGATATTTTCTTCTTATTATTTTGAATTATGAGTGTTATATAAAGATTGTATTGCTGGAAATTAATCAGGGAATCAAGGAGAACCGTTAAATGCACTGTGATCGAGTAATGGAAAGGGTAACAATTCACTCATAGGTCATCGTTATGAAGAGGTACATGCAATACAATCGATACATAATTTTTTTTCATTTCCTGATTCTATTTTTAATTTTAAGTTTACTAGAGATGTTCATTTTTTTGTTTGTAATTCAACATATGTTTGGTGGTAAAGCCTAAAAAGAAAAGGAGCAGTAAGCATAATACAAGTGAACGTGTATGTCTAATTTAGAGAAATACAAGGTAAGTATATTAAAGAGGGTAAAAGTGTGTGGGTTGCTGGACGGGTCGAAATGGGTCAGTTCTGAAAATCATCTAAAGGGGTTGGGTTGAGTGGGGTAAACAGTGTATGTAGTTTAGTTGTCACTCTTTTAATCATTATGGCATCATTAATAGACCAAGGAAACGGATTACAGGCATGTTTTGTGTTTTTAATTTCTTTGTGAGTTTAGATACAGATTGCTTTTGAAATTTAGGCAGATTTAAGAATTACTAAATACTTATATAAAAGATTAATAAGCCTTAATTCGTTCATAATAACATAGTTTTGATACTTAAACAAAAATTCTACCTCTTATGTTTTCTGATATTTCTGTTTAGATTATTATTCAGTGTCATTGACTGCAAATTTATTTTTTTTAATAATATTTGTTGACAATTACTGACCCTCCCTTGAGATTCATGTTTAAACCCGAAGACTTTGCAACCAAAAAGGAGCGCCCCATCTTGAGGTAAGGTTAGTTACCTACCACCTTAAAGAACATTTAACGATAAGACCTTGAAGCTTTCAGAATTTGTCGAGTTGGTTCAATCTGTACACATTATGTGGACATTTTTTCAATGTATCCCTTTCATGATCAAGGTCTTTTTACGTCCCCTTTTCTTTGGTTTAACTATACTATGGTTAAATTAAGATATTTTTAAATTATGAAAATTAAGTAAAAGTTGTAAATATATTTAGTCACATGGTATTTCATTAAGATAACTTGATTTGGTTAATTTGTTTCTTTATGTAAATGTTCTACATTTCAGTGTACAGAAAATTTGGACCTGCCAGCCACAGGCTTCCACTGGCAGGCCAACTGCAGCATCAGCAGGTGCATCAAAAGCTGATGGGATGCTCTTCAGTAATAAGGTAAGCATATACAGTACATATATGCCGAAATGTTTTTATGTCAACGCTTTGAAAGGTGTTTTACAATATGATACAGATAGTGAAGATCGTGCTATGATGTTTCTTCGGCTTGGCACAAATTTCGGCTTGGCACAAAACTTTCTTTAAATACGCTCTTTTTTCACCCACAAACATATCCTACATTCAAATATCCCCGACGATCTCTATTATTATCTTTTCCACAATACATAAATTCAAAGCTCAAACTTACGCTTATGAGCTGAATAAACTCTTTTAGCTAAACGCCTCTACTAATAGGCTGTTTGGGTACTCAAAATATTTTGTTTTGTTTCGCGCCTGCAATTAGCAATCAGCTGCCGAATCCAGCTTTTACCCAAATGCCCCTTCAAGTAACCTTTTTTTTAAAATTAAGGGTGTGTGGCATTCTCTACTAATAGGCTGTTTGGGTACCCAAAATAGTTTTTTTGTTTGTTTTGTGCCTGCAATTAGCAATCAGCTGTCGAAATCAGCTCTTACCCAAATGCCCCTTCAAGAAACCTTTTTTTTTTTTTTTTTTTTTTTTTTAATTAAGGGTGTGTGGCATTGCAATTTGGAAGTCATTATGTGATATAGAAAATTAAATATATATATATATATATATATATATATATATATATATATATATATATATATATATATATATATATATATATATATATATATATATATATATATATATATATATATATATAATCTAGATCAAATAAGATCAAACTTAAAGTTGTTAAAATGAGATCAAACTAAAATTTAACAAACGACACTCTCCTTACAACAAAAATAAATTTTTATCAACTACAACTAAAATTGTTAAAGTTTCGATATATTTCTTTTTAAAATTTACGAAACCTAGATGATACACTTTGATTAAGTTTGAATCGTTTTGATGTGTATCGTGTTTTGTGTGTATCGATTTGGAATGTTTATTAGTGTAATGTGTATCAAGTGTATCACTAATCCAAACTCATGTATCATTTGGCTATTAGTTGCTAAAATGTTAATTTGTATTAAAATATTATTTTTATGTGTATTATTGCTAAAATTGTTATTTATAAATGTTTTAGTGGTTTTTTAGACTTGATCTTATTTTTACAACTTTAAGTTTGATCTCACGTTAACCCTCCCCTATATATATATATATATATGACACAAGGATCCATAGGCGGCCAGTTGGGTAATGGGTCAATACGGGTATATTTTTGTCACAGGTGAAAACATGTTGGGTTGACATGAAACACCATTCATTTTCATACATAGACGTACAAAAAAGATGTTATACTACTTAAGTCGCTTAAATATCAATGAAATCAGCTTATATCTTTATAATCCTCTTTGTTTTAACTATTTTCCATGGTTTTTATACTTGATTTGTAATATATGTTATCACAATATAATTATATGTAATTATAAACTTATAGTAGTATAAAGAGTTTTTGAAAAAGTTGACCCTTGCTCTTAATCTCTTATAAGACCCGAATTAATTGTACATCATATATGAATCCTTCTGTTGTTGCCATTGCAACTCCCGTGAAGGTATTGATTCTGCAACATTTTTTCTATAATGCATACTCTATTATTGAGCATGTTGTTCGGTGTTTAACACTTACTTTTAAATAGGATCCCAAGGCGACAACTTCTGCAGTACCTCAAATAACTCCGTTGGTAAGTGCATCATGTTTATTGGGAAATTCATGTTATAATACTCAGTAACTCATAATATATTTTGATTATGTTTTGATATCCAGGATTTGGAATCTCAAGCTGACGAAAATACTACGCCAGTTGATAAACAAAAGAGTTCTAAACGTTCAGCCGATGTGGAGGATGAAAGTGATGGTTCAAGCATGAAAAAACAGATTGTCAAGATTAAGATGGAGAAAGAAGCTGCTAAGTGAAGATCGATCAACAAAAGCCAAGGGCAATCGCTTTCTAAAGTTGGTTTGTGCTTGCCCCGTCCTGTGTTCACACATGAACAACTATACGTTGCCGTATCAAGAGTAAAAAGCAAGCGGGGTTTGAAGGTTGTCGTTTGTGATCAGGATGGTAATCTCTCCAAAACCACAACAAATGTCGTGTATAAAGAAGTACTTGAAAGTTTTTAAACAAGGTTCATGTTGTATCATGTATGTATCATTGGTGTAATCACGTTATATTATACTATGGTTCATTATTTTTAATGTTACAAAGTTTGTTAGCAACTCAATTGGTCATTAAAATCACACATCATTTTATGTTCGAGTCAATCTATTTTAGATTGGCAACGCGATGGTTGTAAATCGATTGTGACTCACACATATTTTAAATTTAAAAAATTTACGTTATTACATTTATTATCATCTCATTTATCTATTTCTTTAAAAAGTAACCCGGTGTCAACGGGTCTCTAAGCTAGTTATGGCATATCCTATTAAAAAATTAAAATTCGTACCATATATAAAGTATATCATATTCTATAATATTTAAATATTGACACAATAAATATATCCGAAAGTTGTTAAAAAAATTAAAATATCCAAAAATTATAAACGTAAAACTTACATAAATAAAATAACCAAAAAAGTTAATTTAACATATTGATCATAAGATTTTAGATAATTTAAATAAATAACACAATATTTTCCTAAAACATTTAAAGGTATTGATTATTTTAAACACATAACTCAGTAGTTATCCTAAAATAATTCAAACTATACCCTATCTTATTTTAATTAAAAAAAAGCATACCATACATAATAAACATATACTATTAACATCTTGATAAAAAAAATTAACATAACAAACATATCCTAAAATTATTCACAAAATTAAAGTATCGTCCGAAAAAATTTATAAAATTTCAAGTAATATTTTGACCATAATTAACATGTCCGAAAAAATTCATTCAAAAAAACTTAAAATTTCTGATTATTAAGAACATAGAAGAATATTACACAAATTCATTTTAGAATATAAATGTAGAAAATCAATAAATTTAATAACAACTTAAAAATAAATAACCTAATATAAATATATTACCATACATAAAAATATATCATATTCTATAATAGTTAAAAATATCGATACTATAGTTTTCCTAATATTATAAGCATGGATATATTTTAAACACATAACACAATAATTATCCTAAAGTATTTAAAACTATATCGTACCCTATTTTAAATTTTAAAAACCATACAATACATAATAAAAAATTAAAAACACTCTACTATAAATTTAAAAACCATAATAACTGATAAATATTAACATAATAAACATATCCGAAAATTGTTCAAACAAACAAATAAATTTTCTGAAAATTATAAACGTAAATTTTATATAAAATAAAATAAACAAAAAAGGTTCAATTAACATATTTATAATAAGTATTTAGATATTTTAAATATATAACAAAATATTTTCCTAGAATATTTATAAGTATTGATAAAAAATTTAATACATAACTCAATAGTTATTCGAAAATAATTCAAACTATAACATATCCTATTTTAATTTTAAAAAACCATACCGTACATAATAAACATATACTATTAACATCTTGATAAATATTAATTTAATAAACATATCCTAAAACTATTCACAAATTTAAAGTATCTTTCAAAAAAAATCCACAAAATAAAAATATCCTATAATAAATATAAAAAAAATAAACATAAAATTTCAGGTAATGTTTTGAACATTCAATAATTCATTAAAAAAATTAAAATTTGTGATTATTAAGAACATAAAATAATATTACTCAATTTATTTTTAAAATATAAATATATAAAACAAATAAATCTAATAACAACTTAAAAATAAACAACCTGACATATTTTCAGCCAATAAACAAGATAAAATATACAAAAGATAAATATAAAATATTATACTTAATATCTTTTAAACAAATAACACAATAAATATACTTATATACTAAAAAGTATTGCATATCCTATTAAAAATTTTAAATCCGTATCATATATAAAATTATACCATATTATAAAATATTTAGATGTGTTGATAACATTTAAATAATAACAGTATAGCTATACTAAAATATTTATATTTAAAAGTATTGATATATTTTAAATACATAACACAATAATTATCCTAAAATATTTACTACTATATCATATCCTATTTTAAAATTAAAAACTCATGGCATAAGTAATAAACATATCCTATTTGAAATTTAGAACTGTAATAACTTGATAAATACTAACATAACAAAACATATCATAAAATTATTAATTTTATATAATCATCATTCTGAAAAAAAAGGTTTCGATAGTTTATTTTGACATGTTCAATTGGTTTTATACATTTGATGAAGTATTATAATTTACTAAAGTTTAGTAGCGGTCCCACCTTATATATATTAATGATGGATTTATCTCTGTATAATTAAGGCGTGTAGATAGTATTGAGATATATCTTTTTGTTGGTTATATTATCCATACATAACATATATTCTCATGCCTTTACCTTATGAAAGTAGGTCATGTTTTTCAGCGAAACGTTTTATTTTATTGTCAAGTGTATGTTGTTGTGTTGAAGAGTAAAGAGCAAGACATAAAACTTATTATTTGGAATTAGTATACTGTTAAGTAGATTGTAAGATTTAACCATGTTGTGTTATGAAAATAATGTTACTTATTATTATGATCAATTATGCTAACTATCATCTATTGTTGATTTGTATTAAATTATATATATGTTAAATCATAAATAACATAAGCATATTAGAACTATTAAAATTATTTTTCATTTATGATAATACATAGATAGACCGTTGTAATCGGAGTGGTAACCTAATGACATCCAACACATGGAACTCAAACTTCTTTTGTGGTAACAACATATGCTCAAATTGATATCATCCTTTTTTTATTTTGATATTTTTTATATCTTTATATTATATTGTGTTCTTATAATTTTATCAGTCTCGTCACTTTTCAAAGAATCTAAATTGAAAAACCAACAACAAGAGTTGTAAATGAGTATCTCTAAATATCACCAAGCTTGATTGAATATCTAAATATCACTAACCTAGTAACGATATATTTGAACCTATTCATCGAGGTAGTTAATCACTAATCAATGCTCAAATAAAAATTAGGCGAGTACCCGTGCATAGTAATGAGATTTTCTAGCGGCAAAAAACTATAGTTGCAATATTATGGTAAGTGTTTCGTGTAACGTTTAAACATAAAATGTGAAAATATAAAAATGTTTGTAACATGTGATAATTCAACTCAAACAATAATTCTTAACATGTATCAAAGAACATATAAACATTTAGTGAAACTGAAAATAAAACAGAACATCAATTATGATAGTCTTGAAGAGCAAATGTATGCATCGAGTGTTAATCAGTTGAGTAGCCAATGTCCATTCTGTGAACACCTAATAAGTTTAAAAAAAAAGTGTAAGCAAAAGGAAGTTCATGATAGTATATGTAAAGTTAAAACATGATATAAAAGGAAAGCAAGATACATACAGGCCATTTAAAATGACAACAATGAGGACGGTCACGATTTCTCCACCGTGAGCTTTTCGATGCGTAACCAAAAACTTTCCAAAGATAAAGTTGCAAGTTACAATAGCAGATTGCAAGCTCGTATGTGAATCCAAGCCCAAGTCCTTGCACAAGATTGTTACTATACCATATTTGAATGTAGCTTGTAATGAAGTCGCATAAGAATATTTTGCTAATGTTTCATTTGTAAAAGGATATAAGGTCCTAACAAAGGAAACTGCCTGCAAAATGAAAATTAATACTACATTAGCTTACTTCATCGAGGTTTTTATTAATATACCCGTATATGAGAATTACCACTGTTCAACCTAATGTAGATTGCTTAAAAACTTAAAAAGAGATACTTGAGCTCCTCAAAAGAAATGGCGAGGGAATGACCTCTGATTTCTAACATGCACAACGACCCCTATATTTAAGCATAACAATGATCCACTCAAGATTTTCACGTATCCTCTTTGTCGTATCAGTAGCTATGTGGAAAGCATTGTTGCCTTCACCATCTTGAAAAAGAAAAACAAAACACCATCTTTAGAAACATGCTTTTTTAAAGCTCAGGCTTTGTTGAACTTAAATGTTATATTTGTATGCAGACACACCATCATTAGAAACATGCTTATGAGTGTTTTTGTTAAGAATTTCACCTGTCCCTGCTAAGATTTCAGGTTTTCTGAGGCAACAACAAATTTCTTAGTTGAACGGATGAGTTCTGAGGCAATGATAAAGCCACCATTGTTCGTATCTTCTATCAATTCTGGAAAGAAAAAGTTCTATATATAAATATACTTTCATTTGGTAATCAACATCCATATACGGGGGTGTTGGATTCAACACAGACTAGACACAACCATGCCACCAAAATTCTACACACAAACACGTTTTCTAATTGCAAGCAATAAGGAATTTATAAGAGTAATTCGAAAACCAAATCGGATGGTGGCATGGTGCATATAAGAGCATGCGAAAAAATTAACAATATCAATTCTTCTACAGCAAAAAGATACAGGTTTTCAGTGCTAAAATGTATGTAGCATACCTAAAGCAAAGTCATGACATAGGTAATACTGATTCGCATCCTCCTTTGGTTAGTAATTCGGATCTCATTCTCATCAACGGGTTGCGCTGCTCTTGGTTTATCCACCTTCTTGTATCTATCCATCTTTTGAAACAAAATTATAAAATAAACTTTTTTCCTAAACAATAACACAAATTAACAACATAAAAAACAAATTCCAGAAAAAAAAACAAAAACTTATAAAATTAAATTATATAAAACTTAACAAAATTTTCACAAGTTCAGTATCTAGTGTTCCCATATCCACATATTAAACTAAAAATTAACAATGTTTGTTGTTGAGTCTAAATTGAATTGAAATACAATTACATTGGGATTTAAATCAAAACCCTAAAAAATGAATATATGCGATACTTACAAAATTGATGGTTTGGATACTATGGGATTGAATCTAAATCAGCTGTACTATGTGGTGTTTTTGAATCGGTATTATGTAATTATAGAATAGAAATGTTTTGGAGAAGGTTATTGAGGATCACGATAGACTATTTCAAAAAAAAATGATGACGATGAAGCGTATAAAAGAATTCTTGTGTCATTAACTGCCGAATTAAAAATGCCGATTTGAATAGAAAGAATAGTTTCCATGGAGAATGTTTCATTTTCAAGTTTTAAATGAAGACAACCTTTGTATTTTATACTGATTCAATATTTTCCTTTGATAGTTAATCACTAATCAATGCTGAAATAGAAATATGCCTTCTTCAAAAAGGAAAAAAAAACTATTCATTGTGAAGACATTTGAAATATTAACGCGTGTAAGATAATTATATCAAGGCAAAAGATTAGTATTACATGATATCTTATTTGGTTAGGGAATTGTGAAGACATTTGAAATATTAACGTGTCTAATACATACATAGTATTTCTATTGGCACACAAAAAATTAACTCCAGATAACATTTGTATCTATGAATTTGTATGCGTAATATTTTCTTATTCATTATGCCATGAATTTTCAAAACGCAACACAATATGTATCATATCCCGGTCTTTGTTTACTCATTATGTGAGAGTCAAAAAACAATCTTCTTTAGTATCTGATCATTGTTGAAATTTTAACAACAATAACATATAAAAATATAAAATTGTTTACTACTCTTATTGTTAGTGACAAAAATTCAAATCAAGAATGATATGAATTCAACATAGGCGAGCATAAACGTCTCAAAACTTGTAATTCATAATCCAACATATAAAAGAATAATCCCAATGTTGGAACATTTAGGAACAATGATTACAAAATCAATAACTACCAAACTCGTTTTTCTAAAATTTTGGCACACCTTTTTTCACTCATGTGTTTGGTAACTTATATGTAGAGGAGGTGGATTGGAAGGGAGGGAGCAGCAAGAACATGAATAAAAAAAAAAAAAAAACCTTCTAAATGATCCATAAACACCTTTCAATTAACAAGACATTTTGTTTTACATTTTCTTTAAAATTTAGTAAAATAATCAATCAACTTATAGAGCCATTAAACTCTTAATTCTTTCCACGTCATTTTAATTTTAATTAAAACTTATGTTTTAAAATATTTTTAAGTTTAGTAAAATAACAGATTAATCCGTTACACCCATTAAATTCTTAGTTTCTTTTACAACATTTTGCTTGTTATTTGAAATTTTTTTATTTAAGAAAATACATTATTATTACTATTAACAATACCGGAAAACATATTTCTTTTTATTTATTATTATTAATATTAACACTATAATTATATTATATTAGTAGGGTTGTGAAATTCATTTGAAATAAATAAAATGTCTATATTATAGAAATCAAACTCATTTATTATGGCAACTGATTTCTCACAAACTATTTTTGCTTAGGTAACCTGTGAGAAATCCGTAGGAAATTATCTAGTGAAGTTTGGACAAATATTTGTGTATAAATCGCAACTAGTATGCGAGAGATTAACATTTTTTCTATTAGTTAAAAGAAAAACCGAAGCCAACAAAGATATTATTCACAAATCACTGCTTGCATCAAATGTAGTTACATCTAAAAAATTAACATCTCATAAAAAGATTAATTACAGTCATATTTACAAATATTTCAATTCAACGGACCGGACACAATATGCCATTAACTATTAAACCGTCGAAATGAACAGGACCCTATCCGATTCATTGCATATCCGGGTTAACTTTAATTTGACTTGTTTCCACTGGGTTGACTACATAGCGGTTCAAGTCAAGTGTGGCTGGTGTAATCATTTATTAGATGTCTTTAATACAAGCAAAAAAATGCGTTATTATTATTTAAATTATTGATTAATGGTCAAAAGACAATTCAAATCAGAAAAATAATATTATCATGGATTCTAACTAAAATCGATTCATGAAACAAACTTAATCACCGCTTCGAAACTTCTCGTAAGTAGTAATAAATCATCAAATAGTAATCAAGTTTCATGAGTGTTTTAATTTGATATTTCAAACTTTCTACTAATAAAAAAAACTATTAAAGTTTTAAAAGTGTTTCATTCTTATGTAATTTTCTAAAATTACTATGCTTAAAGTACCAATTTATGCATTAACATGTTGTACATTAATTTTAAACACCCACCCCCTGAATTCAACTAATTTCAACCAACTTTATGTACAACTCGTTAATGCATGACTAAACATAAACAATAACCACAAAATAATAACCAAGTTTGAGAAGTATTCCATTCAGGTCACTCTAATATAAAAATTACATAAAAATGGAACAATTTTGAAACTTTGATGGTTTTTATGGTTGACATGAAGTTTGAGGTACCAAATTGGAACAGATCTCAAACTTGATTACTATTTGATGATTTTCACCTTAAAATAAATACAATTCTTTAGTCTTTAAAATGATATACAACCCATGTTATCACTCTATGGCTATGTTTGTTATATGAGATTATGGAGAAATTATGCTTATTTTTTCAAAAAATAATTTTTATTTGGCATACAGAACTTATAAGATTATTAAAAAAATATTTTTTCATAATCTTTGAAAATAAAATCTTACTTCATGTAGCTTATAAAAATAATCTCTTTTTATAATCTTTTTTAGCAACAAAAGACTAGCACCAGCATTAACATCAACAACAACACCAGCACCAGCACCAAGACCAAAGATAATCTATTTTTGTCAAACATACCCTATGTTTCCTTGGACCTATATAAGTCGACCTTTAAATTTTTACTCGTTATATTTTACTGATTATCAAAGTTAAAAATAGCGTAAGGCGTGGCATGATGGTATAACCAAGCCTCACGCCTTAAGAGCATGACGAAGCCACAATGTCTTTTTAAACGTGACTTAAACCGACAAAAAATATGAAAATATTTATAGTTGTATATATTTATATCAACGAACTTTCTCAAATATTCACATATCATTTATGAAACTAATAAAATACCACAATACCCATCAAATTTTCAAATATTAGCTCGATATCATATTTTTGCTTACGTGGCATGACCGTCAACCGGCTACACCGGTTAAATTGCATACGTGGATTTTTTTATTTTATTCTTTAAAAGTTAAATACGTGAAGTTAACCGTTTCAAAATACCCATCAAACTTTGTTAGATGTTCACTTATCAAATATGGACCCAATCTAACGTGGATCATAACAGTATAAATTTATGACGTGGCATGTATATTTGTCGCTGATGTGAATTTTGGAGGTACAAAACAAACAAAGTTTGATGGATATTGTGGTATTTTATTGGGTTCATAACTGATATGTGAACATTTGAAAAAATTTGTTGCTATTAGATGACATTACCCCTATTTAATATATATCGAATTTACAAAAAGTGTTATACGTAAATATTAAAGTTAAGAAACTACCATTGCATGTAATCTTGTTTCCTTAAAAAAAAGAAAAAAAAGACATTTTTTATCGGAGTTGGATTCAAAAAACGTGTCACGTCTCGTATCTTATCACGCATTTTCACGTCACGCTTAGAGCTAACACCTCGGTTTATTTCATAACGTGAAAATCATGCCTCGCGTCTTAGCGGCGCTTTTTAGAACCCTGTTGATTATAGCTACAAGCTTTGACAAGTAACAACTCAACAAATAATTCATAGTTGATAGTGAGGAGGTTCCATTTTACAAGGACCAAACATAAAACATGCGCCCGCCGTTTCTTTTACCGTCCGCTTGTCATTTTCCACAGCCCAAACACACGGGGTTAATGTGTACGTGATTTTAATGTATGTGACACCTCTTTATAACATCACCTATATATATTTATAAAATCCAGCCCATCGATACATATAGAGTGAGAAACAAATCAAAAAAACTCTAGAGAGAGAGAATGGGTCGTAACAACAACAACCATGGCTCATTCTCAAGCATCAAAGCATACGTTAATGCACTCAAACACACACCTCAAAGACTTATCCAACGTGTCGGATCAGTCTCAACAACGTTCGATGAAAGTAGCCGTGTACGATGTGGTAACATGAGGAAAACACTTCGTTGGTATGATCTTATATGTTTTGGTGTCGGAGGAATGGTCGGGGCTGGTGTTTTTGTTACGACTGGACATGCTGCTCATGATAAAGCAGGCCCTGCTGTTGTCTTGTCATACGCCATTGCTGGATTTTGTGCCTTGCTTTCTGCTTTTTGTTATACTGAGTTTGCTGTTCATATGCCTGTTGCTGGTGGTGCATTTAGCTATATCCGAGTCACCTTTGGTTTGTGCTTATTTCTTAAACTCGTACTCTCTCCGTTCTATATTAAGTGTTTACATTGTATCTCAATCAGTGAAATCAAATTTTATATGATATTTGATTGATAAAAAATATAATTAATAATTTTTAACACTATGTAAATTATAAAAGTAGACACTTTAAAGAGACGGAAATAGTATATGTAATAAAGATATACTCCGTAATAATATTATATGCAGTAAATATAATACTCGGAGTAATACATTATATTGAGTGATCGAAGTAAAAAAGAAGAGAGATAACATAAATATATATCATTAGTAGCACTAATTAGTTTATATTCGTAAAATGTTTTTTCTGAACAAGCTATTCGTGAAATGTTGATAACTGATAATGTTGATCGGTTTATATGTTATCTTCTAACAATATATGCATGATACTCATTGCAGGTTTTCTAATTCTAATTTGTTGGAAATGATTGATTTAATGTAGGCGAGTTTATGGGTTTCATAACCGGAGCAAATCTAATAATGGACTACGTGTTCTCAAATGCCGCGGTTGCGAGAAGCTTCACGACGTATTTTGGGACAGCCATTGGCGTATCCGCGCAATCAAAATGGCGAATAACGATATCCTCGTTACCAAAAGGGTTTAACGAAATTGATTTTATCGCGGTTCTCGTTATAATAATTCTAACTATAATAATTTGTTATAGCACAAGAGAGAGTTCGTTACTAAACATGACATTAACGGCACTACACATTTTATTCATATTTTTTGTGATCATAATGGGGTTTTGGAGAGGTGACACTAAAAATTTCACTAAACCATCCGACCCGACTCATCCGGGCGGGTTCTACCCATTTGGAGCTCCGGGTGTGTTCAATGGTGCTACACTTGTTTACTTAAGTTATATTGGCTACGACGCCGTCTCAACCTTGGCCGAAGAGGTTAAAGACCCCGTTACTGATATTCCTATCGGAGTAACGGGGTCTGTTATCCTCGTTACGGTTTTGTATTGTTTGATGGCTACTTCAATGTCGATGCTTCTTCCTTATGATCTGGTAAGTATTAATTAGAAAGCAATAAATAGTAATTAATTATGGTAATAATTTAGAAGTTAAAGTTTTGATTCATTGAACATGTGTGATTGTTGATATGTTTGCCACCTCTTCGTTTTGCATGCCACACGTATTAAAACAAAAGATTTTTATACAAAAAAAGTAAAAAATATTTTGGCATTTAGTTTGTTGAGCTGTTTGTTTTGGTTGCATGACAACTAACTAACTAAGATACCAGTTTTAATAGTGACGCGTAAAATATGAATGGTAACTTTATTTACCTTTAGAAATATTTCAAATTTTGGTTTATTGTATTACAAGGAAAATACTTATTTTAAGGTTTGTTTAAATGCTAATAAAGTTCTTTTAAAGAAAGTGATAATTACTTTAAGTGCGTAACGGCTTTTGGGTTTTTGTGATTGTTAAAAAAGAAATATTGTCCCTATATGACTAAAGTAACATTTAATACTTTATACCGCATCTTGAGTATAAGAACAAAAAAAGACATAACTTTTTGAAATTAAAAGTTCTTGTTTTTGAGTGAAGGTTTAAAAAGAGAGTTGCCTATGTTATTTAAGGGAAGTGCTTGGTTTTTTGAATTATATATACAAAATATATATTGTTATAACAAGTAACAAAAAAGATGATGTATACATGGACCACTCCAAATTAAATTTGTCATTGTTTTATTACGACAGTTGGCAAACTAAGTTGCATCTCCTATGAGAATCTAATGTTTGGCAGTATATATTGTTGTATTCTTGCTATATATTTTTCAATAGGTGTCAAAACGAGTCTTATGTAAAACATATATTGCAGAATAGTACGGGTCAAGTACGTATCATTTTTTGAATTCATAAATAATTTAATGTATTTTATATTAGCACAAAACTATATTTTTTCATAAAATATAAAGGTATTATACTAGTATTATTTGAGTTAGGATATTGTTATACATATTGCAAATCTTAAGTATTTGAGGAGCTGAGATTGATGACTATGGATATGTTTGATCCATTATTAATAGAATACAACATGATTTGACCCGTTTTTAGTATGTACTTTTGAAATATGTCTAGCCGATAAAAAAGGGTCATTTCTAGTAACAATGCTCATATCTGCTTTCTAGTTGCACAACTTATGATTTTTGATTTCTCTATTGTGTTTTGAGATTATAAAGCAACAATGACATAATTGATTAATGGTGTTTCCTTTAACAGATAGATCCGGAAGCACCATTTTCAGGTGCGTTTATAGGGAAAACAAATGGATGGAAATGGGTGTCCAATGTCATAGGTGTTGGGGCCAGCTTCGGGATCCTAACATCGTTGTTGGTAGCAATGTTGGGGCAAGCTCGATACCTATGTGTCATTGGGAGGTCAAACATTGTCCCTGTATGGTTTGCAAAGGTTCATCCAAAAACCTCAACACCTGTGAACGCATCGGCCTTTCTTGGTAAGTTATATTAAATGTGGTTATCGGTCTGAAAAGCCTTCTTGTCAGGTTATTTTACTTAGCATTGGTACAAATGTACAATATTCGGTAAACATACGTTAGTCCTTAAAAGTGATTATCACTGATTTAGGCATATGAATACTTTATGTTTTTGACCCATAACCATGTATTAAAGGTGTATTCTTGTGATCAAAATGTGAGTCATTTTCTCAGAAAAATCTTATCTTATTCCTATATTGGGAGGCCAATCTGCAGCATGATGTGGGTCTTGTGTATTTTTTAAACTCAATTATGAGATTAAATTATTAAATAGTATGTAAGTGGTATAACCAGATTTAGTTCGACTTTGACTTTAATTCTAAAACTATGCTGTGTTTACTAAACTTATTGGTGATATTGGTGAAAAGGGTCCATTTTGAAGTAATCAACTTCTCAAATGATGTATTAAGTATTTAAAAATTGTTTCAGGTATTTTCACAGCTGCCATTGCCCTTTTTACTGAGCTGGATGTCCTTCTCAACCTTGTCTCAATCGGAACATTGTTTGTATTCTTTATGGTTGCCAATGCAGTCATCTATAGGCGTTACATCTCAGTCGAGACCAAGAGCCCATGGCCCACATTGTCATTTCTGTTGTGCTTCTCACTCACTTCGGTGATATTCACCTTGCTATGGTTATTGTTGCCAAATGGTAAGCCTAAGGTCTTTGTGCTCGGGACCTGTTCCATTGTCGCCATTGCATTAGTGGTTCTATTTAATTATGCAGTCCCCCAAGCAAGAACACCCGACTTCTGGGGAGTCCCATTGATGCCATGGATACCGTGTGTCTCGATCTTTCTCAACATATTCTTGTTGGGAAATCTTGATGGGCCTTCTTATGCCCGGTTTGCCTTCTTTTCGGCCCTTGCAGTCATAGTATATGTTGCGTACAGCGTTCATGCTAGTTTTGATGCTGAGGAAGAAGGAATTTTAAGCCATGAGAATCTTGAAAACATGAAGGATCCAATTGATCCTGAGGACCTGACTCTCAAAGTGCAAAAATAACAAACTTTTTGTGCTTGAGTTTTGTTTTTGAGTTGAATTTTGTTTTGATAGACATGAAGGAGTAAATACATGATATCTACCAATGATACTATCAACTTAATCATCTAATGACTTTGACATTATTACATTGTGGAATGATAAGAAACTAAGATCTAATATCATCTCACTTAAATCAGATCGATGTGATTTATGTTATTTTCTTTGGTGGATATAATTTTAGATAAATAATTGTTTTACCTAATAATTATGCCTACTTATGTACCTAATAATTTTGATTGGTTGATTTGAAAAAATGATATGGTGAGAATTTAAAGAGAAAAAATGCATAATACACTTGTCAAAGAATTTATGGATTATACATATATTTAGGCTTGTGTTTAGGTCTAAATAGTCATTACTCATAATTCTATGCTTTAATTTTGGTTCCTTGGCAAAAACAAGTGAATGAAGAATGTAGGTTTTGTACTTGTTCAAATCTAAGAATTGTGGTTCCGGATTACAAATACAAATATAGCCAACGAGTTTTAGGTTTGCATCAACTTCTTATGCGTCCTTGATATAATATATTTGTTGGCTTATCGTTAAGTTTATATATCAAGAAACTTCAATTCTTAGCAAAAAGTTAAAGGAACCATAATTATAATTTATAAACAAATGTTAGTCCTTTATACGAACGTCCAGTTTTAGCAACAAATAATGGGCAACTTTGCGTTCGAAGCATAGGCTAATTCAAAGGCATATCTTTTTGCATGTCTTTTTTGTCGTGATATTTTGCTGATCTCACAACAATGTTTTGTATGCTTTATTAGGTTTTGGTTTGATTTTTTATCTTAAGAGGTGTAAAGATTGAATACGGATTTCATTTCAATATTAAATATAAGAGGTTTTGGTTAATGATTATTTGTAAGTTGTAATTATCTATTGGTCAAAATGGATTTACATCCATCCTTTACCATATAAGTGCTTAATTATGTCACCAAATATAATGCTTAGGTTGGGTCCATGAGGTATGTTTCATGCCTATTTGCTTTCCTATTGTAGTAACCCTACCACATGATAATGAAAATCGTGATTATTTTTAACACAACTTAGAATATAAGTAACGAATGGTCTGAGTTGTTTCGAGTAGCTCGTGAGATATGATATGATAAATAAATAAATTAAAAAAAAAAAAAAAAAATACCTACTTAATCATTGAAAAAACAACCATATTGCTTATGCAGTGAAGATTTGCTTTTGTATAAATCAAATTGCTTTTAAGCGAGCCAGATTAGTTAGCAAATTTAAAAGTGTGGAGGGTGAGGTGATCGGTCTTTCTCGTCATGTCAGCTCTACGTTTTTCAATTTTCCTTTTGTGCTTAACCTGATGCACATTCTCACTTGTTCCCTAAACGTTTCCTATTTTTCATTATTAATCTTACCCCAACAAACATAACCAATCACGACACACACAATAACGTGTTCACCCTCTTTTTAATGTTTTCAAAGAAAGATATCGCAAAGGAATTGTTTTTTTGTTTGCCGCATGGGAGGTGTGGGTTTGCCGCAAAGAAAATGATTTTGCGTGCATTCCCATAAAACCCACAATCTAGGGCAGAATCAGAGTGGGTTCGGGGGGGTTTATGGGACTCCCATGAATTTTTTGCGGTGTAATGTTAATTTCTTTTTCTAAATATCGTTTATTCTTAAATGCATCTGGTAAGAAAAAAAAGTTTCTAGCCTTGTTAAAAAATCTTAAATGCACCTGATTAACTTTTGTCGTGATTCCGTCTATACGGGACATAACCTGCGAGTATATGCGGGATATAACCTCACTCTATGCTCCATATAGACCCACTTCTCTCATATAGTAGCTAGTATTCTTAAGAAGCATTTTTACCAAATAATTATTTTCGCTACAAATATAATTTTAAGACAAGATATGAACATGGGATATCCCATTTCTATACTGGGCCTAAAAGAAAAGCAAAAATATAATATCTTGGGCTAACAATCTAACATTCATTTGGTCTTCGTAACGTCAACATAAAATAGATATTTGTCAAAGTGTCCGAAATAAATAGCGACTTATATGATCATTATTAGTATTAGTTATAAGAAAAATGATTCTTATGCCTAATTAGCAAGCCTACTAGTATGCTTAATGATTTGATTGGTAAATTTGAAAAAGTAATTGGTAGAAATTTGGAGAGAGAAAATGTACAATATACTTGTACAAGTAATTTATGCATTAGGCTTGCATTTAGGCATGAATTGTAGGCCTAAATAGCATTAGTTATAATACCTATGCATGCATGAAGTTTTCACATAAATATTTAATTATGTATTACGGAGTAATATTTAATGGGAAGTGATTTGTACACTCACACAATTGATTTGTACACTCAAATTATAAGTGTCTTGACATTTATACCCTCATATTATTTTTATATGTTTTCACCCTGTAAGGGTGTAAATGTCCAAACACTCATAATTTGAGTGTATTAATCAAATGTGAAAGTGTACAAATCACTGCATATTATTATATTGTATATAATTATGTTTTGATTTTAATATGTATCGTAGTTTAATGTAAATGTGCTAAAAGGGTGAACTTTGGATAGGAAAGAGGTTCTTAACTAATATTGATAGTCAAGCGATCACCCAATAAACAGTTTTTGATTAAAAAAATAATAAAACTAGCCTTTTTTACCAAGCAAAACTTGATATTAGAGGTCACATTATAGTTCCATTATACTATAACTTACTTATTGAGACTTGTTTGATCAACTGATGCAAGTTTACCAAGCGGGCGCCTTGAAAATCAAAATTCAAGATTATGAATGAAGTTAAAATCAGTCAAATGGTATACAAATAAAAAAATAGCAAAAAACTTAAAAATTTATATTAGCACTTACATTAGTCTATGTATCAAAAACACAGAATTCGTGTTTTAGGTTTTGTTGATGAAGGTTGCTTCGACAACACATAAATGTTTATATGGTCAAATGTCCCTTTATTTAATTTGAACCCAATGTCCTGACCAGTGTTGCACCGAAACTCCGTCGAGGCTCGCGTACCCGTTTCGAAACGTGGTGGGAACGGGAACGGCCCCGAAACGTTTCCTTGCCGTTTCCATTGCCGTTCCTGGATTCCCAAGGCGTTTCCCTGGCAGTTTCCTGAATTTGAAGCGTTTCCATGGCAGTTTCTGTATTTATGATGGGTTTTAAAGTTTTAATGGGCTTTTTTATTCCAAACCCATTGGAACCCAACTGTCACATGCATTAGGGCAGCCATCTATATGTTTATATATACACAAAACCGGCATATACAATAACACAAATATACAATACGTCTCTACTCTCTACATCGAATATCTATTAATCTATTATGGCTTCTTCTCAAGAAACACAACAAACACAAGGTGTTGATGATCATACAGATCAACCTCCATTGTGGGCATATGTTACTAAACTTGAAAAGATAGGTACAACAGGAGGAGCATGGAAGTTTATTTGCAATCTTTGCAGTGAAACTAGACAAGGATCATACCCATTTGGATTTTCTTTAATATATTTTTAATTTTTTTATATTTTTTATTGCCGTTTCTATGCCGTTCCCGTATCTTGAATTTTTGATTTTTGCCGTTTCCCGTTCCCGTATCCCTTTGCCGTTCCCGTTTCGGTGCTACACTGAGTCCTGACCTTGTGTTAATGCCAATGAATATAGCGTTTAGATGCATCAGTAGCCCAAACCATCCTAATATCCTAATTAAATTACAATAAAAAAGCTGCACTTATCATGTTCTAATCAAGCTTAATCAGAATCTTGGTGCAACACCAAAATCTTCAAAGAACAGAATTAACATTTACATGCAAATTAAAAGCACAAATCTGATAAGTTACTGGAATACATTATGGTTCAGTTTGGACATATTAAGTAATTGGACAGTCTGGGTCATTATGCGTGCGGGTCAAAATAGGTATATTTTGTGTAGGTTATAATCGGTTGGGTTGGGCTAACCCACAAAGACCTTCCTTTCAGCCATCCTTTTGCAACTTATAAATAAGTACTAAGTGTTAGATATGATTTTAAATGCTACATTTCTATAATAATATTATATAAACTTTTGTGAAGGAATTTTTGATCATGAGAACTTTACAAAAAACAAATCTAAGGGTAAGAATTAAATGTAACAAAAACAAACGTACATAACTTGACTACCAGACACCAAGATAGCTATATGCCTACATATTTTCGAGGATTAAACTGCCTTTGTTGTAGCTCCCACGGATCTCTCTTTTGGCTAAGTCAACTCTATGCAGACTATGCAATACATTTGGAGCAGAAACCATCAAAACATACATCTGGCAGTTACTCAATATATTACAATATTAAACTTCAAATACTTACCCTCTTTTTGAACTGGTTGCTTCAAAGAGGTTTACGTCTCGTCAGTTCAACGATTTTGGGCATCAATAGAATTATATGCAGTTGCATGTGCATTACTCGCACGCCCTGTGATTAAAAAAAGACTTGTTTAAACTTTATAATACAAACATGGTATGTAGTTTATATTCAAAATCGACACGAAATATATACAAATTTTAAAGACTCTAAAGTTTGAAACTATTAATCTTAGCATCACACATATATGAAAGGATATGCTATTAAAGTTGTGAACTATCTTGATTTCGAAATTCAGTAGGTGTACTTCATCTCTTATAAACTTCTTTCGGTCACCTGAAAGCTCAATATGATCATCGTCGATCACTGTCCAATTTTCGTAGTATACCATATTAGGCATCAACTGCATAAAATAAGACAAATGAGAATGCCTCATATAGAGTTGGCAATTTCGACCCAATTCTTAAAATTAGCTAGTAAGCGATTGGCGGAATGTTGTAATTCTTTTACAGTATTATATTACACGCTACTTGATACCGTATGTATTGGAAGTTAGATTACACGCTACTTTTGGCCCTTAAAGTTGAGGACTTGATGTTTATGTTGATCTGACAGGGTCATCACCCTTTACACAAACTGGTATGGTTGGTTTTGTGCCGGGTAGTGCGGTGATTGAGGCCGCGCATCGTAAACGCGCCAAATATGAAGCTAAGTGTGTGAATATTGGATATGGGTTTCTCCCCTTCTCATTCTCTTCTTTTGGGGAACTTGAAGGATCGCGTGACTTTTAAGCGAATCGAAAGTTCTCGTGACTCAAGACATTGTTAGGCACGTCTTGCTATTCATATCTTTAGTAGGATTAGCTTTGCTTATAGTAGAGGAGTCGGCAAATTTGTATCATGGCTCCCCCTAATTTAATAAATCCTTTGAGTTTCTAATAAACTGATGTTTAAAAAATAATAATAATAATAATAATAATAATAGTAATAGTAATAGTATTAAAATAATAGTAATAATTAATAATAATAATAATAATAATAATAATAATAATAATAATAAAGTGATGTTTAAAATAATAATAATAATAATAATAATAATAATTGATTTTTTATGATAAACATAGTGAACGAGCAGGCTTGCCCGCGCGTTGCTGCGGGATGCTTTATCGATGCATAAAACATTTGTGATAGTGCATTTGTAGGTTTAATTGTTGTGAAACGAACTTTTTCAATATCAATAGATGTTTCTTTTCTAGAATTAGTGAGTTTCAATAATTGTATCAACATTACAGAAGAAATCCAAAAAAAAGAGGGTTTGTACAACTTTGAGTCTACATATATACAACAACAAAATGAAAAAACTCCAACCAAGCTGAAAACTGAATCTAACCTTTAAACATGAATTCACTGGAACTGAAAACATCAACTTACGCAAGAATTTTTAGGAGAGAACATAGCTTTAATCTTCTACTATCAGGTTATCATCTTCCAGACTGCATTACATGTATGAAAATCACTCAGTTACTATGAAATGAGCTCAAACTTTTCAACTGTTTTCTTCTCTTTATCAACAATAGCTGCAGTTGGCGTGATTAAAGAATTGCAAATTAATTGTTGAAATAACGTAGAGAAAAGTCAAAAATCCAACAATAATCAAGATAAAATATAAAAGAAGAATACCTCCAGATATCTTGAGCTGATCATTTAAGTCTGGGATGATTTTAGTCAAGGATGCATACATTGAGAGCTTCATTCTGCAAATAAGAAAAAACGATGTTAATCCCATGATCAAAAGATCAGTGGAAGATCTATGAGCGTTGGTCCAATGATCATATTTGACCATTAAAAATATCTAAAACATCCATCACAATGACATGGGCCAAAGTCAGTGATATCAATACCTTTTAATGGTAATTAGTAGGAAGAGAAAAACTGAATTCATCCTTCGCTCAAAAGGGAAATTTTCGTTTGTATCAAAGGGAAAAAAAAAGAAAACAACCGCAAGTATGTCATTTAGTAATTGACATTGTTATCCGAAAGATATAAATTTTGTGTACAAAGTGAAAGTCAACAATAAAAGGGCCAGATAAATCAAAAACCGAAAATTAGTGGAAAAGAAGATAAAAGAACTGGACGCCTAGTGTCGAGTTAACTTGATGCCTTAAGTCATTATGTAGGATTATGTTGCTTACGCATATGTATTTTTTTCACATAAGCACGTTTTTCAATAACAAAAAAAAGGGCAAATGTCACAATCTGGTGCACTTTTTTTATGTAAAATTGTGTATTGACTTACCATGTCTTTTTTTCATCTTATTCAAGCTTCTTCAGAACCTGTATTCTCTCTTCAATCCAGCTTCATTGCTCTTCAAGATTGTTAATTTGATTGGTGATAGCTGCGTTGACAATAATTGCAAAACATCAGTAGTGCCATATAAAAGACCTAAGTAATAGAAGCAAAGCTTGTTTGTATTAGAGAAGGCAGGATGGACATCTTTTTTCAATGCCTTTTTCTTGTGAGTTGGTTTCAGCAATGCAAGCCCACAATACCTTTTCATTTCTCATAGAGCCGAAGAACAATGTAGACCTGTAAAATTGTCCATAATTATACGTCAAACACGAAGTTCATCCAGTTTAAGTTAGCCCATTTGGGCTGAATTCCACAAACCTAATGATACTATTAACAAATTAAAAAAGTGGCAAAAAATTAATAAGATTTATAGTCATTTGCGGACTATTTATAAAGCACAACTCAATCTAATTAGAAAATCAACCAATACAACTTTTAAACATATAATCAGCACTAATAATTTCCGTGTTAGATACATGACAATAAATTAATCACAGTTCCCAATCGATAATTCGAAAATAAACTAATTGATGTTTTTGGTATACAATATAGTAATCATCTCCAAGGCTCCAATAATCATGTTTCAAAAAGTGAATATACTCTAAGTCGTTGCCTATATGTCTTGTATATGTGTTTTGTTTTTAAAACTTTTCCATAACACTAATAAGTAGTTCACTTACAGACATTCGTACCATGCAAGTGTTTAGGGGTTCCGCAATTCAGTGAAGAAGATTAGGCCGGTCATCTCGTGCATGAGCGTAGTTTATGTTACGTGGAGCTATACCGGGTATGTGTCGACGCTTGCTTTGCTCAACAACAACAATAACAATACACTGATAAAGTTGAATATGAAATGAATAGGCGCTTATAAACACGAAAAAAAAAATACTCAAGGTGAATGTAGCGACCAAATTTTATAGAAATCATCATATTTACTTGCCTTGATACGTAGAAGACTACTCGCTAGCATTCCTATATGTGCCAGTTAACCGTTCCTGTGGTTTTTCTTTTTCTTAGCAGCTGTAACAGCAACGCGTGGATAAAAAGTGAATGCACTCCAAATCATTGCATAGATAACCATATTAAGACAAATAATATGACAAAGAACGTGAAACAAAAAATCAAACAGATCCAGAACGTGAGGTTTAAGAAACAGTACCTGATTCCTATCAGCTTTCTTTGGCCTTGTTTTCTCTTCATCCCTCTCGGTCCGCTTCAACATTTTTTGTCTCTTGCTTGAACTGGTTCTTGGGTTTCCTTCCCATGCTCTCATCACTTTCAAGCTGAGACACAATTTTATCAAAGACAAAGTAAAATTAACTAAAAAAAGTTAAAGAACAGAAAAACTAATTTTAGCATATATATGTATAAGAATGTTGTCTTACTTGGTTTTCTTCCGCTGACATCCTCTCGTTGTCAGTCGGACCAAAAAGACGCAAGTCGTTTTCACTTTGGCATATAGAACGGGGAGACCATGAGTCTAAAAAAGAAAGTACCAGAAGATTGGTTATAAAAAGTATTAGTCCAGAAAATAAAGATACCCAGCAAAAAGACATTTATCATACATATCTTGTCTTAACCAACACCTCCTCACTCGACGTAGCAAGTAAAATCTTTGAAGCTTGTTTATTAAGAGCTCTCTGAACAACGCAATCCACATCACTTATTGGAGGGTAATGTCCACACCTATTGTTAGAGAATGATATGCATTGCTAAAAGTTTGAATATATAAAAGTTGCTGTAATATAAGTAATATACCGTTCGAGCAAAAACCCATCAGGTAACTTGCGTTTGGGGGATGAAATGGGTGGCCTAGGGTGATTAAATGGTGCTAAAATGCGGATAGGCAAACAACCAAAAAAAAGATCATGTGTCCGCCATGGCTGCAAGCTTAGTAAGCTTGCCGCGCGACGAAGCTCCATGAGTCTCCATGAAATGGATCATCCCTCGGTGGCTTAAAAAGCAGCTCCATTTTGGGCTGTCTTCATTTCATAGGCCACAGGGATCATTAGGGCCAAAGTAGACGCATCAGTTTAATCCCTCATTCCTGCTTAGAACATATAAGCACAATGAAGTCCCATCATCTTTTACACCTTTCATTATGAGTTTATCACATATGATGATCAAATTAAAGGCACTTCACAATACTATACCATTTCATATTTATTACCTTCATCTCAAATGAGAACAAATCAACTAAGGAGCTGAAATAGATCGGTTCGCGCAACACAGTCTCGAAATTTCCACGCACCACGACTGTTTGCGATTGGCCAAATAGATCGGTTCTATAAAAACAATATCCAAAACGAAAAAATAAAGATTAGGTATCGACGTTAGTATTAGCATGATTAAATAACAAACAGTCAACACAATAAAATTATCAAACCGATAAGAAGAGTCACATGTTGAATTAGCCTTGGCATTTGACTTCTTGCAACATAAATGAAGAAAAAGAGTGAGATTCATACACTTTTAAAACTTAATTGGAAATAAATTAATAAAAATGAGATTGTCTCATTGTTATTCTTTCAAGTTGGTTGTCATTGGTTTCGTGTTGCAACCTAACAAAGGGGAATTTAGGATCGGTTATCCAAGTGCCTAAGTTAAAGTAGTCATTTCAAAATACGCATTCAAAAGCGTTTATAACTAACTGCTTTCTAAAACGTCTATAAGCTACCTTCTTAATTCAGAATGTTTTTTGCTGGCTCTTTACATTAGAATACTTGTAACAAACCGCTTCATTGCAAATGGTTATATGTTATTTGCTTATACTATCATAACCGAATAACTTCAAAATCTTGCTACAACAAATAGAGCCTTAAATGATTAAAAAAATTGATATTTTTTTATTAAGAACAAAACCTTGAATCCATACACGATTAGATAACTCATGAGTCAGATCACGCAACTACGTGATGATTATGATGGGGAGCTGGAAAAAAATAATTTACTATGTTGTCTCAGTCATAGTGCTTGCATCAAATCTGTAAGATAATAAGTATACAATAAAGTTTATGTTCATATGATTACACTGCGTCACTATATCATATAACCTAGTAATTTAATCCCAAAATCTTAACCAAAACCCTAAAAACACAAAATCGATAAAATCAAACTCAAAACAAAATTAATCAACAAAAAGATTAAACATTCAAACACACCAATAAAAAGATTAAACATTCAAACACACTTTTAAAAATAAAAAAAAGTTAATGAACAATTTTCAAAACCTATCACTAAAACATAATCTTTAATTCAATAGTTTTTATATAAAAATAAAAGCCCAGAATAATTTACCTCAAATAAATTAAGGAGTTGCAATATGAGTTCTTTTAGGAATATCCATTACAACAATACCCTTCTGAGACTCTTGATCATTTTCACCATTAACGACACTAATCATCTTCATCAAACCATTTTCGCCTTTTTTTTAGAGAGCTTCTCAAAGATGATGTATGATTTTTTTGTTACTGACTTTAGTTTGGTGGGAAGAAGATAAGGAGAAAGATAGAGGCGGTGGAATTTTCTAGTAAGGGGTGTCAGGTGTATGTCTATACATTTACAGTATGTTATTCACAAATACGTGAACAGTAAATTGTGCAACACACTTTGGCCAATGGTATGTCGCCACACTTCTGTTTTTTGTACTAAACTTTGTATAAGGCCAATCAGAAATTGACAACATCACATGTATAACACAAATTTCTATACGACCCAAAAACGGCTATTAGTATATTATATTATATAATTTTATGGAATGGTAAACATTCATTACATTTTGCTATGGAATGTTGAATTCCATAAAAATGAGATTTTGAAGAATTTTATTCCATTTTAAAAAAAATTGCCAACCAAACACGTTAAAGAATGGAATTCATATTATGAATTCCTTGAATCTGCCAACCATACACGTTATGGAATGGAATCAGATTCCAATTTCATTTGAATCCTGAAGATTCCGCGAACCAAACGGGGCCTTAGTGATTTTGATGTTGAGATGAAGACTTACGACTAAAAACTTTGTTTTTGTATGGTTTTGTGTTTTGTTATTATCAAAACGTAAAGAAAACGAATAACATTAACAATCTCCCCCTTTTTGATGATGACAAAACATAAACTCATTATATGTAAAATTTTAGTTTTAACAAGAGTTTAGTCTACTTGATGTATTTCCCCACTTCTCCCCCTTTTTGTCAAATCAAAAAGATATATGGTGGTAAAAATTCATATACTCCCCCTTGATGTGTGCTCCCCTTTGGTCGGGGCACCAAGGAATCGAGTTATGGTTACTAGCTACAAAACTGAGTTAGATAACAAGTGCATATTTCCAGCTACTAGTGAGTTCTAAAAAAAATGACAAATATAAAAGCTAAAAAAACATCTAATCATTCATACGACTTTCATTCATCAAGAACAATCATAATAAAACAACATGAACCCAACTGGGGATTACAGAATCAAACATAAACTGAACTAGACATGACATCATCAACCATAGCCATGACTAAACTACACTAGTGATAATTACGAGGAAAATAACTTAGCTTGAGAGGCTTCAAGGATTTGCTAGAACAAAAGGCTCCTAAAAGTTTATTTTTGAAAACTACGTAACCAAGGACTTAGTTGGTTGGATCATTGGTTGGTGGTGATGGTGTTAGAGGTGCGGGAGGTGGAGTCAAGAGGTATCCAACATAGGCAAACATGTAGTGAATTTCATCTCTCAAAGAAAAGATGAGATTTCGGTTATGGATGCAACAAAGACAATTTGCACCATGGACATCATAAGGTTGAAGTTGTGTGGGTTGACCCATGAGTGATGGTGACTAGGGGTGGAAACGAGCCGAGCCGCTCGTGAAAAGCTCGAGATCGGATCGGTTAAAAGCTCGGACGAGCCGAGCCTAAACGAGCTCGAGCCTAAGTTTGGGCTCACTTAATAATCGAGCTCGAGCCCAAGCTCTATACAAAAGGCTCGTTTAGGCTTGCGAGCCTAAACGAGCCCTAGAAATATATACGTATATATATTTTCTATACGTATAACCGTGTTAACGAGCTCGAGCCTTGTGTTAACGAGTCGAGCTTTGTGTTAACGAGCCGGGCTCGAGCCGAGCTCGAGCTTGTGAAAAATTTCACGATCCGAGCTCGAGCTCAAAATGTGAGGCTCGAAATGAGCTCGAGCTCGAGCCTTTTATATATAAACGAGCCGAGCTCGAGCTCTGGCAAGCTCGGGCTCGGCTCGGCTCGGCTCGTTTTTACCCCTAATGGTGACAAGGAAGTTGGTGATGAAGTAGGGCTAGCAAATTCCAATGGACTAATAGGTGAAAGAGTTAGGGTGCATTGAGGTGTTGTGGTGGATTAAAGGTGATGGTGACAAGAAATATGATGTTGAAGAGGTGTCTTTTGTTGATGGTGTTTTGGATGGTGCATGAGAAGGTGATGGTGATTGAATTAAGCTAATAGATGGAGGAGTTTTGACATCTTTATCTTTGGTAAGGTCTATGATGATCATGGGTTTTCTTACACTTATCCTAGGCTTCTTTGATTTATGAGTGGAGGGTAAGGTGGTTGAGGCTTGTGGGGAAGACATGGTGATTTGCTAGAATGAAGAAGATGATGTTTGACGGTGATGAAGAGTTTGAATGATCAGGTGATGTGAATTGTCCAAGCATGGCTTGGAGGAAGGCTATTAACCAGCATGTATTAAAAAATGAGAGAATTATGGAGGGATGTTGGTGCAGGAAATCAAGAAACAGTAAAAAAAAAAACTTTTGTAGGTGGACGGTACCCTTATTTATGGGACGGTGCCTTTAAATATTTAAGGGTGCCGTCTGCTGACAGATGCTTACTTTTTCAGTTCTTCTGTTTTGGGATCACTTTTAAGGTTGAAATGTTGATTTTAGGGCACTATTTGCAGCAAATCCTATAACCTTAAACTACACAAGAATAATTTGAATAGGAAAGCTAATTTGGCTAAAAACTAGAAAGGTTTACTTGCATGATTATGTGCAATCATTAGGCTAGCATGCATACATCTATCTATACATATATATGGGACTAAGTTGACACGTCATTAATGCTTACATGGCACTATAATGATGACATGGAAATGCTTACATGGCACAATATCCGGCTACATATTTAAAAAATATTGTCACTTGCTAGGTTCGAACTCGGGTATTTACATCCACAAACAAGCGCCCCAACCAGTGGAGCAATCCACTAATTGTGATACGATACCTTCATTACTATTTGGTATTCACTCCGGAAAATTACCATCTTCCATCTTATAGCACAACAATAACGGAAACCCTACTCATTTGGCTCTACATTAATTTCTCTTTACTGCGAGTCAAACAATATCTCATCATCTCCTATTTCACTCGGCATTTCCAAATTCAAATTCCCCCACATAACAAATATACCTATTCAAATTAGTCTTCCTTCCCTCAATCACATTAATTCCTTAGTGTGAATCTATGGTTTCCAAGAACGCATCCCCTAATTCAAAATGCATCCCCTATTTCATATTAACACAAAACCCTAAAATAATCAATTTCAATACCGGTCGGGTAAGATTTCATTTGTCCATTCTTGGGTAATTCCATTTTCTGTAGTTGTTTCACTTTTTGAATTCTTGATTGTTTCAATTATTAGGTTTTCTTTTAGTTTAATTGGCACATTGATCTAAAGCACTCCTACAATTGAATCAGGTATAATATGTATATATTTTTTCTATTTTGTCCCTTATTTTGTGTTTTTAGATTTTGAATTTAATATCTATGTTAGCTTATGTATTTATGTACGAGGAGTGTAGTTTATGTGTTATATCTGGAATTGGTTGGTTATGTTACGAAATTTGGCTACTTTTTAGAATTTGGGCTTTTATACATATTAGTTTATTAGGAAGATATTAGTAGGATTTTAGGACGTTTAAGGTCAAGAGGGTGTTTGTTTTATCTTATTTGATGGGCTTATCATGATCTTATTGAAAGTTTGTTAAGTTCATAATCTCAATTTTTACAGCTTCCGAGGTTATGAACTTATAGAAGCTAAAAGTTCAATTTGATTATCTCATAAACCACTAAAAATGAGTGATTTGATTTTCAAGGCACAACATCTTTTATTGTCATTTTGTATAATTGTCTCGAGAATAGGAGATCTGATCGGATAAGTTTATGACTGTACCTTAACCATTGTCTATTTTTTCTATTTTGACAATATTAGTGTATATGTCTCTTCATTGTCTTTGTCTACTCCTTATATGTTTGTGTTATGTGGTACACATCATTGATATTTGTAGTGTGCAGGTTGTTATTTTTCAATGTGCTATTACCTCTTCACTTTCATTAGTTATATCATGCCAAACAAGTTTGAAAATTGTCTTTTTACCTGATTTCAAAGCTAAAATTTTCTATATAACTTTGAAATTGATGTTGCGATGCCTTTGAGACTGATATTATTCTTGCCTTTTAGATTTTGCTAAGCTTCTACACAATACTTTTGAGGAGTCACAAATTATTTTAAACCTAAAGATGGTGCAATAATATCTACTTTTGCTGAGCTTCTTCACAATATTTGCTTTCCTTAAATTTTATTTGTTTTTCGTTTGTGCAAAGGATACTCTTATTGCCGTACATGGCAACATAAAACGATGATACTTTTGCTGAGCTTCTTCACAATTCTTGCGGATTGATGGTACTTTTGCTGAGCTTCTTCACAATATTTCTTTCCTTAAATTTTATTTGTTTTTCGTTTGTGAATAGGATACTCTTAATGCCCGAGGCTACAAGTTCTTGCGGATTGATGGTACATGGCAACATAAAACGATGATAGGACGCTCATCTTTGCTGCAAAAAAGTGTATTCGCACTTCATGCACAAATTATATAATCTTTCCAAAGGATGAAGATGTATCAAAAGGAAGCAGCACTTGCATATGGAGGTTAAGGTAAGCTCACCATAACTACTAAAATGGACTTCGTCTTACAAGTAGTATTTTTTTTTATTTCTTAACCCTTACAACATATCAAACTTTCTTGGAACAAATTTACTGTTTATGATGTCAGACCTCCAAACGCCCCCTTAGTAACTATATATTCTTAACAAGTGATTTGTAAAAGTGTATACCGGATATTCAAATGACCGATGGATAGTGAGACACATGAGTAATATACAAGGTATATATATTTAAGATGCCAAAAGTGTGTGGGTTGGAGAATGGGTCAAAATGGGTCATTTCAGAATTTGGTTCAAAGGGGTTGGGTTTAGCAGGGTTTAAAAACATAACTCTTTTATTTTCTTGTGAGTAGGTAGAAGCGAGAAGTACCTGAACAGACCACTAAATTTTCTATAAAAAATTGGGTATCACTTGTGTGTTGCAGTACCTATATGAGGATTCACAATAAGAATTTTGCACATGGATTATGATAGCCAATAACATTCTTCTTAATGCTATATTTCAACCACATATTGGTGATTGGCTTTGTGAGTTTCTACCCTGAGGACCAAGCTTATCTCAGCATCGCAAATTTTCACCTTAATGCTCCAACTTTCAGGTTAGTCATGTAAAAGTAGTTCATATGCTCACTTATTATGGTTTGGATTCGCAAACAGTTAAGTCCCCACTTTTGCAAATTAATGATGCCATACCTTTCTTGCTTGCGTTGGCTATAATGGAGTATATTTTTATAATCCTAAGCTCTTGGAGATCACATTTTTTATACTTCTTTACTATATTGTCACATTTAACATTTTGACAACCCACTCCTAACACAAATAGACTTGATTTTGCTGTTAGGTCAAACAAAAGCATAGGAAAAAAATAAAACAAATACAATTTTCAATCTTAGAAAGAATTATACTATTACCTGTAATCAAATCATCCCCTTTAGATCATGCTCATTATTAGTTAGTTATGTGTGTTTATTGCGTTCTTTGATTTAATCACAAACTGTGTTTAACCAATGCTTAATCATGATTGGTAACCCAAAATTTTGCTTTTAGTCCAATCTTGCAAATTACGAACCTAAATCTCCAGTAACAACTTATTATAGTCTTTATGAGATTTGGAAAAATACCTTGAAAGTCACATGGTTAATATGGATTTTTGTGTTGCAAGAGTGAAGTCTCAGATTCGAGTTATGACAACAAAAAGAGGGACATACCGATAGATGTTACTTTTCATGTTAACTTAAATAGATTCATAAAGACTAAATTTTTGAAGATCATAGTTTGGAAAATAGCAAATAATATTTAGTGGCAATAATGGAATTATATAATGTTCAGGTCTAGCACCAAGCCACTACAGGCTCGGTTTAGAGCCAGGGCGGGCTGGGCCGGCGCACAGGGCCCCAAATTTTAAAGGGGCACCATTTTATTAAAAGCCCACTGTAAATTGTAGATAATACATAGCCTTCCTGAAATTGAGTTCAGTTATTCCTCATCATATGTCAACGTCAATGTGCAAATACTCGCAACCCAAACATGAATATACAATCATGTGAATTCGGATCAAGCATCATCACATTTAATTAATGTGCTTTCAGTTATTCTTTTTGCTCCCAAAGGGTTAGTATCCGACTTTGTTTATTTATTAATCTTTGTTATTGGGATTGTTAAGGTTTTTCTTAGTTATATATATCAGTAACTATGGAGTATCTAATTGCTTTACTTTTTGTGGATCTCATTAGTTTTATCTATCTATACATATATATATGAGACTACATATGACACGTCACTATTTCTTACTAAGCACATTAATGATGACATGGAGCATCATATGATGACAGGGAAATGCCAACATGGCACTACAGCCGGTTACCTATTTAAAAAAAAAATTGTCACTTAACAGATTCGAACTCGGGTTTCAACATCTAAACACAAGCGCCTTAACCAGTGGGGAAATCTAAATTTTGTGGTACAATCTCTTCTTTCCAAAGTAGTATTCATTCTCATACGTTACCCTAATAACAACCAATCAATATTTCCATTCAAAACGGCTTGACTTTTCACATTAACACCTTCCCTAAAATTTTGCCATCTCTTCTCAATCATAACGCCAAAGCAATCAGTAACCATATCTTTTTCATTTTTAGCTTTGATTTTTTTACAACAACAAATACGTTCATTTAAACTGGTGAGCGGAACAATTCTTTTATAGCATCTTCTTCACAAATTTTTTAAGCTAATTGATTCATTATTGAAATCCAGGAATTAATAATCGCACCTTACTGGATCGATGAGTTTGATTACGGGTATTTTAAATGTTTCAGGATCGGATTGACTGTAATTATGCCAACACAGTGGGGTTAAATAACCTTTTCGTTGATGCGCGCCTGCTGATGCACGCTATTTTGATGCACAACGTGATGATGAGCACATGATGCTGGACTTTCGACACTTACCTTGGTTTCACTGCTTGGTGAGTCAATTTAGTATCATAACACATAACTTAAATCAAAATTATGGAGTTAGCAATATGGGGCATTAGGATGGGGCTGAGTAACATGTCAAATCAGTTTTTTTATTTTATTTGAGTTCAATGAGGTTTGTTAATATTTGAAAGAATTGCACAACTTTTTTTTTCATTTTAAATGGCACTCATTATTAATCTTTTCTGATTCATTTTTTAGACCCCTGTAATACATGTGATCACAACTCAAGAAGGGTCTCTTGATCAGATGGATTCTTATGAGCGACGTCGTGCGTAATACCAGCTAAGGACTCTGCGGTCTCATATGTTGGTCTGCATAGGTTATGTTCTTATTATCTTAGACCTATCTTTTTTGTGCTACTTAAATACTTGATCAAATGGGTTGATTTTGGTTTTTGTCATCTCACTTGTGAAATGGAGCAAATGGGTGAAATTATTCAAACTTATGCATAAAACATGTAAAATTTCGTTATCAATAAAAGTTTAGATTATCATTGTAATATTATAGTTTTATACTCATAGTCGAACATGTTTACTAACTGATTTGACTGACCCATTTTGACTTGAAAAAAGTACGGAGTAACTGTGAGGAAAGTGTGTTTAAGGTGAGAGTTATGGGCATGCTAACTAAGCTTGGAACATCTTTTAGGATTGTTGTGTGTAAAGGGTTTTATTGGTATATGTTTTTATTTCCCGATACTTGTATGCCTGTACTCATTTGTCACTGCACCCTATAACATCATCTTCCAAATACCCTCCTAACAGCAACCAAAACACCCCTTTATAGCATAACAAAACACCCCCTTATAGCAGCATCCAAACACCCCCTTACAGCAACCAAAACACCCCTTGAAAGCAACATCCAAACATCCATAACTTATAATTCAAATACACATAGGTCGTCTTTATAGGGCTGTGTTTTTAGCTTCTGGTATCATATTTTTTATATGTTTAGAGTCACAACCATCCGTCACGAAAAAAATAAACAAGATGACCTTAGCCTTTGGGATAGTTGTTGAACTTTCATGAACTTTATTTTTTCTCGCTTTTTTCATGTTTTAAATAGTTGTTCAACTTTTCATTTTCAGAAAAATATCAAGAGGAAGTATGTATGAGGAACTTAAGAAGATATCAGTTTCGAGAACTGAAATGTAGCCACAAGCAACTTCACAAGCAAGTATTAGCAACTTCCAGTGACTTGGGTCAATTCAGTGCCTTGGTTCAATTCAGTGCCACAGAAAAAAAATCACAATTCATATTTATTGTCTAATATGTTTGACAGTATTCAGGTTCGGGCACGTCTGTTAGTTTTACAGTGCCACTAAAAAAATCACAATTCATATTTATTGTCTGATAGTTTTACAGTTTTCTTTAACATTATCAGCTATATTAATTTTTTTCCCGCAAGATTACTAACTGCTATATTATTTTCTTTTCGCAAGGTTACTAACTGCAAGAATATCATGTCATGTATACATTCCTCGTGGTGTATCTGCCCCAGCTCTTGACAAAGATATACTTTGGGAATTCCAACCCAAGAAAGTAGATGATTTACGTTATCCCTCTTTTAGCACTTTATATAAACTTGAGTTCTTTAGAGGGTTCATAGCAGAGGCCACTTTTTCTTTAAATGTATTTTGATGAATAGGACCTGACTTCAAATATATTTTATTTTTTTGTTTTTGGAAGTCTTGAACTATTTCGGTCATAGTTGTATATTAATTTAATTTGTGTTGTGGTGTTAGGTGAGGGAGATCTTATTACAGGTGGATAAAAAAGAAAAATGTTCATTGTTACTTGGCTAAGGATCTTGAAGGAATATGTGCGACAACTGATACTGTTTAATGGGCGATTACGGGAAATTCAGGTTCAAGATTAACTAGGTTACATGCTTTTGGTAAGAATTCACTCACACCATAGAATTTTATTCGGTTATGTGTGTTGATAATCTATGAAATCAACAAATATTGGATTACTCTTAAGATAACAGTTCATTAAATTTGGTTTAGTTTGGTTATATTTATTCTTGATTATTCCTGGTAGGTGACGAGAATCAATAATAGCCCAGAAAAGGAGGGACTCAACTACCAAAGAAAATAAAAAAAATAAGATAGATGATCGAACTGATCATCATCTCATTGGTTCTATATGTTAATTAAATTGTTCTTTACATTTTTTGGTACCCCATATTATTTTTAAAACATATTGTTATGGTGTTTTTTTTCCCCAGATTTTTATCATTTTACTGTTAATACATGTGTAGATTCTTATTCGTGACAAGAGATGCGTGTACACTGTAATGTTTGAACAGGATTTTCTGGGCACGGTTCAAGCCGTTAGTCAACCCACGTTCAGCTTAGAATCACGAAAGCAAACTATAAGGCCCGATGAGCAGTCTGCGGAAATTTTGTGTGAAAATGGGCAACTTTCCATGTGTAGATTCGGTTAATAGATTAACATGCACTATCCGGTTCAGCATGGTCACTTCTATTGTATCTACACCTTCTTTAATTGGTTAGTCTCTTTCTTCATATCCATCCCTTTCTAGCAACTTTAGCTTTATTCTTAAACTTTTACAGTGTGGAATCTTTTTAATGTTAAATACAATAATTTCATAAGATTCGGTCACTTAATGCGAGAGGAAAGTTCTCAGCTCATAGATGTGTAAATATGTTTATCATAATAATAGCACTCATATGAGATTCTTTTTGAAGTGGAAAATAAATAGTTGAAACCGAAAACAGGTAAATCGATTCTTAATATTTGTTTATAAATCTATACATATATAGTATACAAATTAAAGACTAATATATAATTTAATATGATTTGTCTGATACAACAATTAAAGACGTTTGAGTATACAAATTTTTTTATGTGATTTTGACATGTTTTACCCATTCAAAAATCGGCTAACGTATTTCAGTTGTTATGTATCACATGTATATGCATGAGAGTGATATTTGAGATATTTCTGTTATGTGATTTACGGTAATGACCTATACTTTGGTATTACCCACTCATTAAAACGACTATTAGAACATAGTTTATGCTAGTTTTCTTTATGGTTGGATTTGGCTTTAGGGTTACGATGCTAACTTAGCCTTCATTTCCATTTTTCTTTAACATGATTGCCAAAGTGCAATTAATGATTTGAATGGTAAGTCTGTTGCCTTATGTAACATATTAATAATTAATAAAAACATGTTTGGGTCCTCAAAATTTATATGTTCTGCATTATTTTTTGTGTGTAATTATAGAGTTTCTATTATAAGAAAGTGGCTGTGTCAAGAGTCAAGAGCAAGAAAGGATGCATAAGATGACAAAGAAATTCGAGGAACATATAATGAGTGGGTAATTATGATATGTGTGTAAGATGACAACTGACAGCAAAAGGTGATGCATAAGATGACAAAGCGAGGTCACCTACAAAAAGTGTTGTCAAAATAACAATGATATGTGGTTGTGTCAAGAGTCAAGAGCAAGAAAGGATTGAAGGTTCTTTGTTGCGACATAGACGACAACTTTCAAACTCCACCACAAACGTCGTTTACAAAGAAATCTTATTTCATATTTGAATTCACATTAGCCTTTGTATAAAACTAGCTTCTTCATCATTATTTTTCAAACTTTGGTTTTAAGATATTTTGCGTTATTCATTATTTGTTCTCACACTTTTCATTGTTCTTTTTACATATATTGCATGAACACTTCCCTTTTTTTTCAATTTTGTGTTTACGATGTTTTGCGTCATTTATGGTTTATTTACGTCGAGTTATACTTCGTTAGGTAATAAAATGAAGATGGCCTGCCCATCCGGGCGGGCTATGAAGCTAGTGAAATATAAGTTAGTAAAATACTACACATGCAAGTATTATCATCCTAATAATAAGTTGATGAATAAAAGTACTTCATAGTAAGTTTGTCCTAAATAAATTTAGATGATCCATCTTCTACCATGATCTTCGGTTTATTGACTTGAGTTTACTTCCGTCATTTCTTGAACATTTCATTCTTCATCATCACTTGTTATCTCATCAAAAGGTGCAAACTTGGATGATAATTTGGGAATAAGAAAAGATGATATATATGATTGATTTAAGGGTTCCATTACTCGATCAGCAAGTAGGTATTGAGGACCTCGGAGGTATGGGTAAAAGTACATGATGTGGTGAAAGAGACGTGTTAGAAACATCCCATAAGGTAAATTTATTTTTATACCCCTTGAGATGAACAATTCACTTAGCGAAGAAATAGGCTCAATTGTAAGGTTGTTGGGTAAGAAGAAAATACATCATATGAGCACAACACGCCAGAAGTTGCTCACGATTTCCTACAACACTATAGACATTTTCTCGCAGAATGACTGCCCAAGAGTGCCACTCAGGATGAACTTCATTAAGAAGTATCATATATGGATTGAGATACGTTCGTTGAGGAATTCGAATGGCTCAAATAATTTCTTATGGGGAGGGTATATAGGAACAATAAGGACTATTTTCCTCTTGATAATTAAAGAGTGACTCAAGGGATGAATCTTCCATATATGCACATTGTCCATAATTTGGAAGTCAACGAATTTAAGCAAATTATTGTAGAGTTAAGACAAACTTATGATTTTGTATCCAAAACCATAGCGAGAAAGATTGATCCTCGTTACGTACGAGTTCAAATTGACGAAAGAACTCAAGAACAAATCAAGGACAAAAATTTTCATTGATGGTAAGTAAGCAATTAAACCTATTGTACGAAATGGGGTGTATACGTGTTCTTGGGTAAGAAGGGAGGGATCAACTAATCTTCCTTCATGAAAGTAACGAGACTCGAGATTATTGAAACCGTGAATATGGTTTCTGGGTGTGTTTGGTTTGATTGAAATGTTTGGAATGTAGGCATGAGTAAGTTTGTGATCAAAATCAAATTCGTGCGACATATTGAGACAGGGGCGGTAAACTCGACACAAAAGAAAGAAATAAGAGAAAAAGCAACAAAGAAAGAAATATTGAGTTTTCCCAAACACTCCTAAATTTAATTTTGATCAATCGAATATTTCGAAGAGTACATATTAGTTATGTACCTCGGATAGTATTCGAAGATTCATTATGTATGCACGAGAAAAATGTGTTTAGAATGTATTAACAATGCAAGAAATTGTTTTTATGATGTTACTAAATGTGAGAAATTTTTCATAAAATGAAATTTGGTTTTTTATGTAATTACCATTTGAATAACGCAATTTGTAGATTTTAATGCAAGATCTATACCTAGAAAGTACTAATTAGTCATTCATGTCATGATTTTAGTTTTAATTTATCACGAATGCAATATGAAGTTAAGATCCCCAATTTCAATCTTAGTGCAAAATAGAGTCCTAGACACAAGAATGGAATAATTTTGAGTAAAGATTACTTACAATGATGCTTCAATTATAGAGAGAAAGAATTTTGCACAAATTTGATCTTGAGAAGTGAAGTGGTTGATTTTTAGTTTAAGGATGTTTGGTTCTGGTTTGGTGAGAGGAAGTAATGGGGTGCAATGAAGGAATTCGAAAAATCTGGGTTATACCCATTTTTCAGACAGACGGTACTACGGTACCTTTAAAATTTTAAGGGTACCATAGGTAACTAAGGGTACCGTCTTTGTATTTTCTCAGATTTTCAATCTTTGACAGAGGGGTGTATTCTTGGTTTTTAAGGAATGTGTTCCATCATTCCTAGACCTAAACGAAGATAGTTGAAGGATTCACGTTTGAGAGGTTTAGTGAGTATGTCGGCTATGTTGTCTTTCGTTGCAACCTTTTCGATTAAAATGTTTCCTTTTTGAACATTGTCGCGAAGGAAGTGATGACGTATTTCAATGTGTTTTGTTTGAGAGTGTTGGACGAGATTTTTTCTCAAGTCAATAGCTCCTTTATTGCTGCATAAGAATGCGATGTCGTCGAGCTTGATATCACAGTCTACAAGAGCTTGTTTCATCCATAGTGCTTGCTGACATGCCTTTCCGGTGCTTATATATTCGGCTTCGGTCATGGAGATGGTTAGTGTGGTTTGTTTCTTGGAGAATGATGTGCTATTTCATCCTACTTTTAATATTTATAAAACTTAGACAACTTAGGATAGACACATACTAATGGGCAGAGTACCCGATCAGATGTAGTAAAGCCTTAGGTAAATCTGAGTATCGTCCCAAGAGAGCTGTGACCTTGAAAGAACTAAGATGATTAGATAAAATATTGATAATATATGAGTAGACAAGGTTGATGTAATCCATAGATATGCTAATATTCTACTTACACAAACACCAGAAATTTAGGTAAAAGAGATAGATAAACGAAGCTTAATAAAGACTACAAATATGAATTGATTCCCGATACCAAGATTCAATATAGTGGTTAATTATCACCAGACTCCTTTGGTCGATTCGTCATGGCCTATGGTTCTTAGATTCCTCACCAAGATGAGCAGGTCACCCGAGATCATTTGGCAACCTAATAGCAGTCATTAAGCACCATATCTACTAGATCTAGACGGTGGGAACCCGGCCGTTAGGAACTTAGATTCCCCCAACCTCTTAAATACTTCCACTTGATAAGTGATCATTTGGTCAATTGACATGAAGAGTGGTGCGTACTATGGCCAATTCCTCCCATACTTCGCTATCTATCAGACTGGGGTCAGTTGGTCATATCTTCCAGCCCTTTAGATACTACCAAGCTTATAATACTACCAAGGCTAGCGATCTATGAAAAGACTAGCAGATGTCTATAAAGAATTATAGAGAGTAACAATAACATGAATGCAAACTTTAATTAATGATATGAATTCATAATATAAGATCTAGAAAAATATAAAAAGAATCCAAACTCGAATACAAAGGAAATCGTAGACGAGGACTTCGTTATTCATGCTCCTAAACCATGCTTCTTCTTATGTGTTTTGATCTCCCCAAACCCTAGAAGGTTTGGGAATGGAGAGATATCAAATATTGATGAAACCATCGACTATTTATAGGCTTCAAAATAGTTACGGCGTAACCTTATTAGGTAGTTTCGCCGTAACTTCCTTCAATCTTCAGTGCTTATCCATTGGCTACGGCGTAACTTTGTTTGGTGTTACGCCGTAGCTGCTATAATCCAGTGTAAATCTTTGTTACGGCGTAGCCTAAGCTGATAGCTACGCCGTAGTCTTTGTAATCAGTAGTTACGGCGTAACCTTAGCTGAGGGTTACGCCGTAGCCTTCGAAATCTCTAGTTGCGTCGTAACTTCATCACTTGGTTACGCCGTAATTAAGAGAAAGTTGAATCAATTGTTCTTGAGAACGTCCAATTGCACTTCCTTGCCAATCGTCACGAAATGAAATAAGAAGGAATAAGGATGTTTTTACTAATAATTTATTCAAAATGTGATGATAAAGGGGGAAATTAACGCTTAAAAACTCAGGACTATTTGATGTTATCAAATATCCCCCCACTTAAACTCTACTTGCCCTCAAATAGACCAGTTTATACTGCAAAAGATACATCCATGAAGAATGCGCAGTTTTAATTTTCATGCTAGAATATCAATAAGAGCCGAACACCACACGAAATGGGAACGAAAACACTCTCACTCATCCTATTCTAAGTGTTAATTTTGGGGTGATCACTCAATTGCACGGACATAGTAAGTATTCTATCATAAGCTTGGCAATTACACACAACTCCACCACTAGAGCTAAGGTTAAGACAAATTTTAGAAAGCAATGTTGGGTTGAGTTTCAAAGGCTTAAGGGGTGGTGTCATTACTAACGTGTCACGGCGAAGTGGACAAAATCAATGATACATGAGCAAATTCATGGCCAAGACATCAAGGATTGCTCGCTGCATCACCTAGACACGCTTCATGACAAAAAGGGTAAGGATAGGCATGGGATATATAATGAGTGAAAAGGAACAGAGAAAACAAATAGTTTTAGCTTAAAACCGAGTTGCCATCGCCCAACCAATAATTCAAGGTTCGTCTTCATATGGTCAGTACATGCCTCCGGAATCCATCATAATTTATTCTTGAACTATTCTTTCAACCTTTGAACGTGATCGAGAAGATTATTCTCAATGCCAATTTTCTTCATGTAGTGCTTATACTTTTTCACACTATAAACAATCATGCTTCACTAATAATATTAATTTATTTTATTTTATTTTTTTATTTTTATTTTTGCATATACTACGATATGCTTAAGATACAATGATATATATCCCCCCACTTGAGCATAAGGTGATTACTTGGGGTCTTCAACGATCTTTAGCGAGATATAGATGATGATATAGGCTTCTTTATTTGAACCTCAAACTAGGGTGAACAATGGCTTCTAGGTAAAAAGGTAAAACTACACGGAAGGCTAAGGTGTATGGTTGAAACGAAAATAAGGGTTAGAAAATGAAAGGATAGGCTCAAAAAGGGTGTAACTAGGGGTATCTTGCACTAAAGGAGAGTGCAACAAAAAGGGTTAACACGGGGGTCGAAAAGCCAATGATACTAATCGATAAACGCACACAAGTGAACACATATGGGCTATTTGGGTTTAATCCTAAAACATTTACTTTTTTCAAATCGCCTTTTCCAAATGAACCAAGCTAACTTGATACACTACTCGTTTATGGTCTCGAAGTGATGTATTCTCAATGCCAATTTTCTTCATGTAGTGCTTATACTTTTTCGCACTATAAACAATCATGCTTCAATAATACTATTTTTTTTATTATTATTATTATTTTTATGCATATACTACGATATGCTTAAGATACAATGATATATATCCCCCCACTTGAGCATAAGGTGATTACTTGGGGTCTTCAACGATCTTTAGCGAGATATAGATGATGATATAGGCTTCTTTATTTGAACCTCAAACTAAGGTGAACAATGGCTTCTAGGTAAAAAGGTAAAACTACACGGAAGGCTAAGGTGTATGGTTGAAACGAAAATAAGGGTTAGAAAATGAAAGGATATGCTCAAAAAGGGTGTAACTAGGGGTATCTTGCACTAAAGGAGAGTGTAACAAAAAGGGTTAATACGGGGGTCGAAAAGCTAATGCGACTAATCGATAAACGCACACAAGTGAACACATATGTGTCACACCCCCAATTTACCTGTTTTGCAGCGGAATGGAATTCCTGGGGGATTGACTGTCATAGCACCACATCACAGTTATATTGAACGACCTAAAGTGTCGTTTTAAAATCACATCGTTGGATATTTCATAAAACATTGAGTACAACATCGGTCCCAAAAGGTTTACAAAGTTTGCGGAAATACAAATATGTTACAAATCCAAACGATGTTTTGAAATAAAGTGCCATAATGTACATAATGTAAGTCGATGCCGCGACTCAAAATGTAGGTCCCTAAACCATGTCATGATGATAATGCCTCGATTACTGAAAATACATTGCTAAAAGCGGTCAACAATAATGTTGGTGAGAAATCATAGGTTTATGTAAATGTTTTATACGACTACACAAGTATCTATCATGCATGACCATCAAGTCACGTAAAAATAATGTTACAATTGCTCTAAGCCCATGACCCCGAAACTAGACTGTTCAATCATGTATGCCACTGCAGAGTGTTTGCGGACAACTCCGTAATGTAATCAAATGAAATGCATCCGTTTTCACGGTTGGGATTCACCAACCGGATGGGCGTCACCCTCGATAGATCTATCCACTCATCCTCGCTTCAAAGATTAACGGTTCATGTTCAAGTAATGGGGACTTTCAAATTGGCAAATGCGGTAACTTAAGCAATGTAATGAATTTAACATACTTGGTATCGTACAAAGAAAAATGTAGTGCAATGTATTCTCCCCGTGGGTTTGAAAATAATCGAAAGCATGTAAAACGGGGCTATGAAAACTCACTTGGTAAACTGGAATAACGGCAAAAGTGAGTACACCGAGGTTTAATGTGATGCGTTAACCGGGACCTATTACGAATGATATGATATGTCATGAGTTGCAATGTAATGTTATGCATGCACTTGATATGTTATTTATACCATTTACGAGTTTTGAAAATATTACACATCGTCGAAAAATACTCTTTTGACGCTTTGACCAAACAAAAATCACTTTACATGTTTATACGTCAAAATGTCATCCTACAATGGTTTTATAATGATTTTTAGAGAAATTACTACTTTCGTAAAAACAATGTCGTCGGAAACTTTCATGAAATTAACAAAAATGGCTTTGGAAAACTAGTCGTAAAAAGCGTTGTGCGTCGATCGTTAGAAACGAACTTCGACTGTTTTGGAAAGTTTGTATCGATATCTAAAAGTTTCAGTTCAGGAGTTTTAGTCCAAAAGGTCTCGAACATAAAGATAATAAGGGTTAAAGATGGTGGTTTTGGCTAATTGTGTGCAGAAAATTAGTTACGGCAAGTTTATGAAAAGTGCATATCTTTGTCGTTTCAAATCCGTTTTCTACGTTTTATATGTCCTTAGCGTTATTGAAGTATACTAATATATTTTTGAGAAGTCGAAATAATTTGTGAAGCTTAAGGCTCATTTTTGACCCGTACAAGATAAAAACATGTTGCTGAAATTTCTGAAAATAATAATTTTCGTCGTCAAACTTCAAAAATCCATAACTTTTTCGTTATAACTCCGTTTTATTCCGTTCAAGCGGCCACGGATTCGTTTTAAAGTTTATTTTCTAAATATCATGGCCAAAAAGTCATGCCTACTGTCGGATTTTCCAGAAAAGCAAAACAAGGACAGAACACAAAATATACTTATCGAAAATAGTTTTTCTCGGACAAAACCTATTCTAATCCCTTCAAATCAACTCCAAAACTAATCTAATCCTACCATACACCTTCTTAGGGTGTCATGGGTTCCTAATCACCATCAAGACCAACCAATACCAAGGGGATAATTATAGGATGACCATATATATATATGTACTCTAAAATCATGAAATAAAATGGTATAAATCACATATCATGCATAATATCTCCAAAAATGAAAAGAAACATATGAAAATGAAAAGGAAATATGAAAATGATAAAAACATGCTTACTAGTGATAATGAAGAGGTGGAAGTAAAAAGGATTAACTTAAATATCCTTGGTTTTTATTTCAAAACCATATAAAGGATATAATCTAGGTTGTAAACACTTGCTTTGCAAAACTTTGATCCCTTGGCACCTTTGATGCTTGGCCGGTTTTGAAGACACAAAGGAAGAAGAGAGAAAGTTAACTTTTAACACTTGGTAACTATGAGAAAATCTACTTGTGAAGTAAGACTTTAGTATACTTGAATTATTAGAAAAAAAACATGCACCTTACTACATTTATTGGCCACCCTCCCCTATGGCCGGTTTTTGGGGAGGGGTTGTCTCTCCAATTCATTTTTTTTTTTTTTTTTTAAATCTATTACTAGTATAATTTGTTTAATATTTGTGTAATTTTGTAAGAAAAGGTAAGTAGAATGTAGAAAATGTACAAGTATAGACAATTGGAAAATTTTGGTACAAGTAAGTTTTTATTAGGTCAAAATAGAATGTAATGATATAATAAAAATTGTAAAAATACTTTCCTTGTGAAATTCGGGTGATAAAATAATTATCGTATAATTTTTAAGAAAAACGACGTAATAATTAAACTTTAACGATTAATATACCAAGTAAATTTGAAACACTAGGAAAACTAAAAATATAGTTTTTATAAACTAAATGTAAGTTTAAAAATACCTCGGGATCATTTTTGAAAGTATCGGGTTAAATGTTAAAATAAAAACTCACGCGATAAAGATTATTAAACATAAAAATTACGCGTAAAATATGAAATGAAATGTCGTGAATGTACTAATGAGATGCACATGATGTCAATGAAATGTAGACTAATCATAGTCCATATGAAATGTACGTGATGTCATGATCATGATTTCGCCGCTAAACCTCAAGGTTACGCAATTTGAAACAAGTAAACCAAGTTTACTCAAAATGTTGAAATAATGAGACATGCATCGTGTAGAAATGACACGAAAGTACGGATTGTCACATTCGCCCATCCAAAAAGGAATTCAGTCACTGAATTCAATCGTTGTTAGGTCTAACGGTGTCGGTGAAAAGATGAGGATACTTGCGTCGCATCCGGTCTTCCGTTCCCAAGTAAACTTCGAGGACCTCGTCGAGAATTCCAACGAACTTTCACAATCGAATACGACTCTGTTTCAAGCTGCTTGACCTCGCGGTCCATGATTTCTGAGTTCTTCCACAAAATTGAGTTTGTCGTCAAGCTGAACTTCATCCAATGGGATAACGAGCGATTCGTCCGAAAGACACTTCTTCAAGTTTGAAACGTGAAGCGTGTTGTGCACATGGACGAGTTCGACGAAGATCAAGTCGATAAGCTACCGGACCAAATCGGCTCAAAATCTTGAATGGTCCAATGTATCTCGGGTTCAATTTCCCACGTTTTCCAAAACGTACCACGCCTTTCCAAGGCGATACTTTCAACATAACTTTGTCTCCCCCTTGAAATTCCAAATCCTTGCGTCTAACATCCGCATAACTTTTACTCGACTCCTTGCGGTTCGAGTCTATCACGAATTTGAACAATCTTTTCCGTGGTTTCCGTACCATTTACGGACCGATAAGTTGTGCGTCTCCTACCTCGGCCCAACAAGCGGTGAGCGGCACTTACGACCATACGGTGCCTCGAATGGTGCCATCTTGATCTTGGTGTGATAACTATTGTTACGAGAATTCTATCAATGGCAAATGGTTAGCCCAACCATTTCCAAAATCAATAACACATGCCCTCAGCATATCTTCTAACGTTTGAATGGTCCTTTCACTTTGACCGTCGGTTTGTGGGTGATATGATGTGCTCATCTCTAATGGTTCGAATGAATCTTGCAATGAATTCCAGAAGTTTGAAGTGAATCGACTATCTCTGTCGGAAATGATAGAAATTGGTGCTCCGTGCCTCGAGACTATTTCCTTGACATAAAGTCTAGTGAGTTGCTCCATGGAATAAGTTTCTCTAATCGGTATGAAATGGGCTGACTTGGTAAGGCGATCAACAATTACCCAAATAGCATCGTAACCTCCCGATGTCTTAGGAAGTTTCGTAACAAAGTCCATTGTAATGCGTTCCCATTTCCATTGAGGAATTTCTGGTTGTTGGAGTAAACGAAGGCTTCGATATTCGACTTTTACCTTAGCGCGGTAAGACATTTGCTAACGTCGTGGCAATTTCGCTTTCATGTTCGGCCACCAATAAAGCTTCTTAAGATCTTGATACATCTTATCCGATCCCGGATGAATAGAATACTTTGACTTATGCGACTCATGCATAATCAATTCTCGTATTCCGCCATATAATGGAACCCACATTCTATCCTTGAAACATAATACTCCATCTACTCTCTTTACAAAACCATTTAGCTTTTCGGGCATACCATAAAGCTTTTCACTTGGTCGATTCTCCTCCTTAAGTGCTTCTATCTGTGCTTCATGGATTTTCGATGGTAAAGGAGAAATAATCGTCATTCCCAATGATCGAACTCTTAAAGGTTTAGGCCTCTCTTTCCGACTAAGAGCATCAGCCACAACATTGGCTTTTCCTGGGTGATACTTGATTTCACAATCATAGTCGCTGAGTAATTCCAACCAACGGCGTTGCCTCATATTAAGCTCCTTCTGATCAAGAATATATTGCAAACTCTTTTGGTCGGTAAACACTTGTGCACTTTGTGCAGTGAGGTAGTGTCTCCAAATCTTGAGCGCAAAACTACGGCTCCTAACTCGAGATCATGAGTTGTGTAGTTCTTCTCATGAACCTTAAGTTGTCGAGAAGCATACGCTATCACCTTCTCGTTTTGCATTAAAACAGCCCCAAGTCCTTTATGCGAAGCGTCGCAATATACAACAAAGTTCTCAATGCCTTCGTGTAGTGCCAAAATTGGCGCCGCAAAGCTTTGCTTCAACAAGCGAAAAGCAACTTCTTGTTTCTTTCCCCATTCGTACTTCTTGTTTTTACGTGTCAACTTGGTCAAAGGTCTCGCTATCTTTGAAAAACCTTCGATGAACCTTCGGTAATATCCTGCTAGTCCTAGAAATTGTCAATTTCAGTAGGATTCGTTGGAGTAGCCCAATCTTTCACGGCTTCAATCTTTGCGGGATCAACTTGTAGTCCATGACTATCAATGACGTGACCAAGAAATTGCACTTTGTGATTCCAAAAATCACACTTCGAAAATTTGGCATACAACTTCTCATTCTTGAGTAGCCTTAAAATCATCCTTAAATGCTCTTCGTGCTCTTCTTTGCTCTTGGAGTAGATCAAGATGTCGTCAATGAACACTATAACAAACTTGTCCAAATACGGTTTACAAACTCTATTCATGAGATCCATGAATACCGCCGGTGCATTAGTCAATCCAAACGGCATCACTTGAAACTCGTAATGACCGTAGCGTGTTCTAAACGCTTGTTTTGAATATCCTCTTCCCGAACTTCGAAGGCGATGATAACCCGATCGAAGATCAATCTTGGAATAAATACTAGAACCTTGCAACTGATCGAACAAGTCATCAATTCAGGGAGTGGGTAGCGATTCTTCACCGTTAACTTGTTCAACTCTCTATAATCTATGCACATTCGGAAGGATCCATCCTTCTTCTTCACAAACAAGACCGGTGCTCCCCAAGGCGAGGAACTCGGCCTAATGAATCCTTTGTCTAGAAGCTCTTGCAATTGATTAGACAACTCTTGCATTTCGGATGGTGCTAGGCGGTACGGTGCTCGCGCAATCGGTGCGAGCTCAGGGCACTAAGTCAATTTGAAATTCTACTTGGCGTGCCGGTGGAAGTCCCGGTAAATCCTCGGGAAATACTTTAGAAAATTCACGAACAATAGGAACATCTTCAAGTAAACTTCTCCTCCGACTTTTCTCGGTTACATGAGCTAAGAAAGCAAGACAACCTTTCTTAATGTACTTCTCCGTTTTGATACTTGATATGATACTAATTCGGTTCCCTTCGTTCCCCACGAATAATCAAAGTTTCACCGTTGTAGGGAAGATGAACAACTTTCTCATCACAAATGATCTTTGCGCGATGCTTAGATAACCAGTCCATGCCGATGACGACGTCGAAACTACCAAGCTCTACGGGCATGAGGTCTATGTTGAAGGGATGATTAAGAAAATTGAATGTGCAACCGCGGACAATGGTGTTTGTGTTAACTACGCTACCATTAGCTAATTCGACGTTGTATGATATGTCTAATGTAGTTGGTTTAATGTTGAGCAAAGGTGCAAATGCATTGGACACAAAACTTTTATCGGCACCCGAATCAAATAAAACTGAAGCATAACGATTATTGAGAAGAAACGTACCCGTTATGACATTCGGGTCCTCCCTATCTTCTCCGCCTCCAATGACGTAAACCCTTCCGTGTGCCAAACCTCCTTGATTCGGATTTGCTTGATTCTTTCCTTTCTTACAATCCCTCTTGTAGTGTCCGGTTTCCCTTAGCAAAACATGTAACTTGTGGCCACTTGCAATCCCTAGTACGGTGACCAACTTTCTTGCAATTTTCACACGGATCAGGACATCGACCCGGATTGTGATGACTAAAACACTTATTACACTTCGGCAAAACCCCCGTATATCCTTTTCCTTCTTTTGGTCCCGCAACATAAGCCTTGGCAACCTCTTGCTTCTTGGGTGGTTGTTGAGTAGCATTCCTACCCCTGTTGTTGTCCCACTTGCGTTTGTTGTTGTTGCTATTGTTGTTGTAGTTGCCTCGGTTGTTGTTGAAACGGTTGTTGGGGTTGTTGTTGTTGCTTCGGTTGGTAGTGGTGTACTTACCTCGCTTCACCACTTGTGCCATCAATTTCTGAGTCACACGAATAGCTTCCTCGATTGTTTGTGGATCAAATGAAGTCACATCTCCTTGAATGACCTCGGAAGTCCTCCATAAAAGCCTCTAGCAACTTTTCATTATCGGTACCATCGGACGGGCATAACGCGGCCAATTCACGGAATCTCCGAATGTAAGTGTCGATATCATACCCAATGGTTACCAATTCATAAAACTCCGTCTCCAACTTTTTGATTTCCGTTCGAGGACAAAACTTCTTAGTCACCAAGCCCTTGAATTCCTCCCAAGTAAGCTTAAAAGCATTCTCCATTCCAATCGGTTGAGCGTATGAATTCCACCATGACAACGCTCCATCGAGTAAAGTGCTCGAGGCAAACTTAACCTTACTTGTCATCCGGACAGTTACAAAGCAAAAACACCGATTCCAATTTCTCAAACCATCGTACCATTGCAGTAGCTCCCTCGGTACCTCGGAACTTAGTGGGTTCACCACTCTTGAAATCTTTGTACGAACATTTCTTAACCTCAGATCCTCCGGCATTACCGATAGCAGTAGCTAGCCTAGCGGCTTCAGCAGCACCAACTTTGTTCCCTTTCGACTCTTAGAGCATTAGCAATGCTATCATTCACCAACTTTTGACTTGCTGCTTGGGTCATTTCGGTGTAGCTTTCTTGAGTAGCCATAACTCTTCAAAATCACAAGATGAAACAATCATGAGAACTTCGTAAGTAGAAACAACCATCATACAAATATATCCACAACCACATCATGCATAAAGTAAATGAAATCACAACGGAACAATAGCGAAATATCACAAATATGATCACAACACACGTGGATAATATACATGAAAATTTCGCCTACATGGACCGATATCATAGATAATAATAACCATTCCTACATAGTAGAGTCAATACTTGATACATTTGTTTGTACAACAACCAAAATACAACAAGTTCCTTAAACTACGTCACACACCTTGTGACTAGGATAATAATGGTCAAAACTATACATGACAAAAGTCTACATAAGGCACCTCATGGTGCTCGTACGGCCTCGATCACGAAGATCGCGAATGCGAGTAGTCAAACTATCCACCAAACTCCTCAACTCTCAATCGACCCTGCAGAAGCAATACTCTCCACGTCCTCTAACTGCCTATTGCAATACTCGATGTGACAAATCAATGAAACCACTCGCCTAACACTAGGCCCTCGACCTCCTCCGCAATGGGCTCAATCCTATCTACCGACAGTTCCTCCAACTGTCGCGACAACCTATCAATCGGATCTGCGACTATCAATACGGGCTCCTAGCGCCTCGGTAGAGCGTCGGCGGCAATTTGCCCTAGAACTCTCACCTAACTCAAATCTAACGGTGGCTCGGGCTCGGTAGATGGTGGTGTAGGGATATCAAAACGAGCACGCTTTTTGGGCGCAAGTCATGTAAGTAGGTAAAGGATCTCTAAGAAAATATGATGGAGATGGTGATGATGGTGGTGATGGTGCTAGTAGTGGTGTTGGTGGATCGTGAGCTGGGCTAACGTGAGGAGTGGGTGCAACCTCGCCCTCCTCGAAGGGTTCGGTCTCAGTGTCGATCATGATAGGTGGACAGACTGGAGTAGATCCAATGGAAGATACGATCTCGGTGGAATGTGATGCAACATCATCCATGATGGGGTTATTTCGGAACATCATCCGAGCTAGAGTCCGATGATATGGTGATGGGATGTGAATCTGAAGACATATGTCGTGACAACCGATGTGAAATAAAAGTAAATAATCTCGAATAAAGTGTAAGTGAATCCGCATGAAAAGTGAATATGCACTATGATGAAATGATGAGATGCTATGATAATGTAGCTATAGTCTAGGGTCAATGATGCAACCTAGTTCTCTATAAGTGTAGCTCTGGTACCAATCTGTCACACCCCCAATTTACGTTTTTGCGTGCAAATGAATGGAATTCGGGGATTGACTGTCATAGCACCACATCACAGTTATATTGAGCGACCTAAAGTGTCGTTTTAAAAACACATCGTTGGATATTTCATAAAAACATTGAGTACAACGGTCCCAAAAGGTTTACAAAGTTTGCGGAAATACAAATATGTTACAAATCCAAGCGATGTTTTGAAATAAAGTGCCATAATGTACATAATGTAAGTCGGCCTTAGCGACTCAAAATGTAGGTCCCTAAACCATGTCATGATGATAATGCCTCGATTACACTGAAAATACATTGCTAAAAGCGGTCAACAATAATGTTGGTGAGAAATCATAGGTTTATGTAAATGTTTTATACGACTACACAAGTATCTATCATGCATGACCATCAAGTCACGTAAAAATAATGTTACAATTGCTCTAAGCCCATGACCCCGAAACTAGACTGTTCAATCATGTATGCCCCTACAGAGTGTTTGCCGGAACAACTCCGTAATGTAATCAAATGAAATGCATCCGTTTTTCTGGTTGGGATTCACCAACCCGGATGGAGGCGTCACCCTCGATAGATCTATCCACTCATCCTCGCTTCAAAGATTAACGGTTCATGTTCAAGTAATGGGGACTTTCAAATTGGCAAATGCCGTAACTTAAGCAATGTAATGAATTTAACATACTTGGTATCGTACAAAGAAAAATGTAGTGCAATGTATTCTCCCCGTGGGTTTGAAAATAATCGAAAGCATGTAAAACGGGGCTATGAAAACTCACTTGGTATAACTGAATAACGGCAAAAGTGAGTACACCGAGGTTTAATGTGATGCGTTAACCGACCTATTACGAATGATATGATATGTCATGAGTTGCAATGTAATGTTATGCATGCACTTGATATGTTATTTATACCATTTACGAGTTTTGAAAATATTACACATCGTCGAAAAAATACTCTTTTGACGCTTTGACCAAACAAAAAATCACTTTACATGTTTTTACGTCAAAATGTCATCCTACAATGGTTTTATAATGATTTTTAGAGAAATTACTACTTTACGTCGCAAAACAATGTCGTCGGAAAAATCATGAAATTACCAAAAATGGCTTTGAAAAACTAGTCGTAAAACGATGTATGCGTCGATCGTTAGAGAACGAACTCGACGGTTTTGGAAAGTTTGTATCGATATCTAAAAGTTTCGATTCAGAGTTTTCGTCCAAAAGGTCTCGAACATAAAGATAATAAGGGTTAAAGATGGTGGTTTTGGCTAATTGTGCAGAAAATTAGTTACGGCAAGTTTATGAAAAAGTGCATATCTTTGTCGTTTCAAATCCGTTTTCTACGTTTAATATGTCCTTAGCTTCGTATTGAAGTATACTAATATATTTTTGAGAAGTCGAAATAATTTGTGAAGCTTAAGGCTCATTTTGACCCGACAAGATAAAAACATGTTGCTGAAATTTCTGAAAAATATAATTTTCGTCGTCAAACTTGTAAAATCCATAACTTCTTCGTTATAACTCCGTTTTATTCCGTTCAAGCGGCCACGGATTCGTTTTAAAGTATATTTTCTAAATATCATGGCCAAAAAGTCGTGCCTACTGTCGGATTTTCCAGAAAAGCAAAACAAGGACAGAACACAAAATATACTTATCGAAAATAGTTTTTCTCGGACAAAACCTATTCTAATCCCTTCAAATCAACTCCAAAACTAATCTAATCCTACCATACACCTTCTTAGGGTGTCATGGGTTCCTAATCACCATCAAGACCAACCAATACCAAGGGGATAATTATAGGATGACCATATATATATATGTACTCTAAAATCATGAAATAAAATGGTATAAATCACATATCATGCATAATATCTCCAAAAATGAAAAGAAACATATGAAAATGAAAAGGAAATATGAAAATGATAAAAACATGCTTACTAGTGATAATGAAGAGGTGGAAGTAAAAAGGATTAACTTAAATATCCTTGGTTTTTATTTCAAAACCATATAAAGGATATAATCTAGGTTGTAAACACTTGCTTTTGCAAAAACTTTGATCCCTTGGCACCTTTGATGCTTGGCCGGTTTTGAAGACACAAAGGAAGAAGAGAGAAAGTTAACTTTTAACACTTGGTAACTATGAGAAAATCTACTTGTGAAGTAAGACTTTAGTATACTTGAATTATTAGAAAAAAAACATGCACCTTACTACATTTATTGGCCACCCTCCCCTATGGCCGGTTTTTGGGGAGGGGTTGTCTCTCCAATTCATTTTTTTTTTTTAAATCTATTACTAGTATAATTTGTTTAATATTTGTGTAATTTTGTAAGAAAAGGTAAGTAGAATGTAGAAAATGTACAAGTATAGACAATTGGAAAATTTTGGTACAAGTAAGTTTTTTTATTAGGTCAAAATAGAATGTAATGATATAATAAAAATTGTAAAAATACTTTCCTTGTGAAATTTGGGTGATAAAATAATTATCATTATAATTTTAAGAAAACAGCGTAATAATTAAACTTTAACGATTAATATACCAAATAAATTTGAAACACTAGGAAAACTAAAAATATAGTTTTTATAAACTAAATGTAAGTTTAAAAATACCTCGGGATCATTTTTGAAAGTATCGGGTTAAATGTTAAAATAAAAACTCACGCGATAAAGATTATTAAACATAAAAATTACGCGTAAAATATGAAATGAAATGTCGTGAATGTACTAATGAGATGCACATGATGTCAATGAAATGTAGACTAATCATAGTCCATATGAAATGTACGTGATGTCATGATCATGAATTCGCCGCTAAACCTCCAAGGTTACGCGAATTTGAAACAAGTAAACCAAATTTACTCAAAATGTTGAAAAGCTAATGCGACTAATCGATAAACGCACACAAGTGAACACATATGGGCTATTTGGGTTTAATCCTAAAACATTTTCTTTTTTCAAATCGCCTTTTACAAATGAACCAAGCTAACTTGATACACTACTCGTTTATGGTCTCGAAGTGATGTAAAAGTCAAGTTCTAAAGTTTACAATACTATCGGCACACTCCATTTATGGTTGATTTGGGTAAAATGAGGGAAACGAAAAGGCTAAATCTCCCCAAAGGCAATAAGGGTTATAGTGTGCTCGGCTTAAATGTGATTCTAGATTGGTTAAAAATATGACAAATTTTTTTCAAATAAGCTTAAAATTTAGAAACCAACTAGAAAATTAGGGCAAGTAAGCTAAGTAATCATACACTTCATTTCTATTCCTATCCCCCCACTTGAAGTGTACAAAGTCCCGTTTGTACGAAGAAAATGGAAAAATAAAATAGAAATGAAAAATAATCAAGAAAGAAATAAACTCCCCTCTCGAATGGTTGCTCAAGATGTCTCACTAAAGGTTGAAGGAAGGTCATGGGATGGCTAATGTGTGTTGCATCTGGAATGGGCCTTAACTAATTGTGTTGCTTCCAAAATTGCCTACTGCAGCAGAGGTTACGGCGTAACTAATCCTAAGGTTACGCCGTGCGCATCACGAACCAAAACCTGCACAACATATCAGGAAAATTTTGTACCCGACGGGTACAATTAACGATAGAACAAGCAAATATCCACATAGTTAAGTTATTACAGACATGAGTTGCAAATAGTTTTAAAATTGTTTCAGAATGTTTCATCAAATGGGGAAATCACTCGTCCCCAGGAAGATCATGATCCATGGAGTGGAATTGAGAGGGATCATATGGAGTGCTCGTTGTGCTTCCAGGAGTGGCGCCGGGATGCATGAAGGCCACTCCTCCTTGGACTCCGACATCGGGAATGTTGGGGGTACACGCATTCGGACCTTCCCACGTAGGGTGGCTCAAATGCATATCTTTGAAGCATCGGCTAGTCCGATCAGCACTCCAATGAAAGAAATCCTGCTGGAGCTGCTGCACTCAATCCAATGTACCTGTAAAACCCTCAAACTGGTTACTAAGACCATAAAGACCCACTTCGAGGCTTTCAATCTCCTCGTTGAAGTGGGATGACATTCCCTCAAGCCTCTCATCAATGATCTGCAACCTCTCCCCAACATTCACATGTGCCCTTCTTCGTCCCCTAGGCACATGTTCCTCGGCTGCTTCCTCAGCTTCACCACCTGCACCACTAGGTTCCCTTTCTTCTCTCCTAGGGGCAATCCCAGCTAACTGAATCGCACCATAAACATCCTGGATACAAATCCCTAACTCCACAAGCTTAGGCAGGCCAATCAAATAAGTATCCCTACCATGGGTCAATCGGGCCAAAGCTTCATCGGTTATAAGATCAAAACTCCCAGCCAACCTCCCGATGAAATGAGCCCCCTGCAAAGGACTCCTGGCGGAAAACCCCTTAGCACCCACATCCATAAACCTAGCCAAATAATAAGGAACATCAATGTTGTTCCCTCCTTCCATTCCCTGCATCAGATAAAGATCATCCATGGTCATCTTCTCTTTGGCTGAGTGCCTTGCTCGAATAGAGCAGGCAAGAAGGCGGTGCACCAATCGACGGATAGGGTTCCTCACCATCATGTATGATGGTGGGCTCTTCGGGTCATAATCACCCGAGACAGCAATCTGATCAAAATAAGCAGAAAGATCTTGGGACTCATCCCTTCTTCTCCAGCACGTGTTATAAAACCTGTTAAAAGCCTCAGTTTCCATCTCCTCTGCAGTATACAAACCCATTCGCGTAGTAAACTGCTTAATAGTCAAACTCCTCCAAACATCCCCAAGCTGGAAAAACAATGACTCTGAGTCAACATCAACATCAGAACGGAACTCCACACTAGCAAGGAATTCACGGACGTACTCCAGAATCACCGGCTCCGTGATCCCGAATAGCCTCAACCATGCACTACACGTGAACTCCCCAGCAGTACACGTGAATTTGATCTTGCAAAACTTCCTTAATCTTCTACCAGCTTTACAGTTTGCCAAAGTACCAAATGCTTCAAAATCAAGAGCCTCGGGTTGACTGATGTTCTTTCCCCTTAATTTCTCATACTCATCCACGCACAACTGCCTAATACCAGCATTCGGGTATGCTAAGAACCTAGGACAATTCGCGGGATTGTTTTCACCTGAAAATAAGACAAGAAACAGTAAGTGCAAACCTTAATGATGTCAAGTTACGGCGTAACCAAAACAAACGTTACGCCGTAATTAGAAAATTTCAAAGGTTACGGCGTAGCTATGACAAACTGCTACGCCGTAATTACAGATATAAAGGTTACGGCGTAACTAAACCCCCAGTTACGCCGTAACTTCCCCGTAAACTTCAAGACCGGATGTTTCAATTACGCACTAGATTACGCCGGAACCATCAATTTTTCACAAGGGGTAAAAGGTTTTGATAAATTTTTAACCTAACAGTGCTGAGGGACCGCGCCTAACCCACTAAGTTTGCGTTTGACCCAAAACCCATAAAGCCAAAACAACTAAATCGAACCATAGTGATAGGACACGAATCAAAATAACATGGGGAAATCAACAAAATTATCCATTAACCAAACCAATATCAATAATCAATTCAAATAGGCAAGATCCCTAAAATATTAAAATATAACCCTAATTGAAATAATCAAAAGAAACAAATCAAAAAGAGTAAAGATAGGTCTTACCAGCCATGAAGATTGATAATGATGAAGAGAGCTCGAAAATTTTTCCAGAGAGAAAATTTTACTGTTTGTGTGGGCAGTGAAAGTATGTGTAAAACCTAGTTTTTATTCCGTAAGGTTTTTATATTGCCACGATAGTTAGGGTGAAATTCGATTATTTAGTTAAGCCGTAACTAATATTTTTAGAATATTAATTGGATGTGAGAGGGTTACGTCGTAATCCAAATAGGGGTTACGCCGTAATTAATAATATATAAATATATATATATATATATATATATATATATATATATATATATATTTATATATATATATATGATTTTATAGTGGTTACGTCGTAACCCTTGTAAAGAGGTTACATCGTAACTAATTAGTCAAAAAGATTTTATAATAATTTTAATAAATTGCAATACGGTTACGTCGTAACTCAATGAAGTAGTTTAGTAACTAATAGTGTCAGAATATTAATTATGAAATATTGCAATAGGAGAGATTCAAAAACGTACCTTAAGGAAGTGCTCAAATCTCTTAATGAGGTGAATATGAAATACCTTAGATCTTTCATTAACAGCTCCCCGGCAGCGGCGCCAAAAAGCTGATGTGCTATTTCATCCTTGTTGGATCGATATACTCTGATCAAATTAACTATGTAGCTTGTAAGGGCTTAGCAACCTCGGATAAATCCTAAGTTACTAACAATGAAACACTGAATTACTTTACTAAGTATGCGGAAACTACTTCAATAAAGCTAAGAAGAATAACTTTAAACTTCAACGATTTTATTAATACTCTAAACCTGCTTGATACACAGATTCACTAACAACCCTAATAACTCTAATATCGAACTTGATAAACTCTAATATTCTCTAATATTGCGTATGCATTCGTTTCTCTAAAGTCGTACCTCTAATGCCAATCTAGGGGTCCTTTTATAGGCATAAGGAATACCCTAGTCGGTTTACAATTATAATCCTTGTACGACAAGTAATACTAAAACTAAACTAAGAATATTCTAGAATTACAAAGCTTTCCATAAACGATATAGCAGTTCTTTGGCTTTGCAGTACTTTGATGTTGAGCAGTACTTTGACTTTCATTAAGCAGTACTTTGACTTTCTTTAGCACTTTGACTTTCTTCAGTACTTTGACTTTTTATATCCCAACAATCCTCCCCTAACTTGAATTCTACTTGCTTGATTTCAAGTTCCTTTGTATCTGTATCTTTAATATCTTTGTTTTCAAGGAAAGATTGTTTCTTTATCTTTAGTTTTATCTTGTACTCTCTGTGCTTGCATTATCATCATCAAAGTAGTCTTTATAAGCAATCCTTTTCAGCAACTATCAGCAATCTTCATCTTTTCAGCTACTCAGCAACATATGGCAAATTGTACATCAGATCACAAAGTTTCATACTATTCTCATCACTTCCAGGTGTGTAAACTCCTGTGAGAGGTGAATCATTGAAAATTTAATGGATTTTGATGTCTCTTTACCAAAGCCATTAACTCTGGAGTAGCCAATGTTTAAGTATGTAAAACCATGGTACATTGATAACAATATGATTTTTAGCAAATCATCAGTTATCAACGGATTTGTTTTGTCTTTACCAAAATCCGTTCCCTTTCGGACTAGTTAGTTCTTGCAACCATGGTGAACTAATTACCATATAAATGGTTTTTCCACAGCCTTTACCATAAGCCATTTTCTTGTGGGCTAGCCAACTCTTCACTATTGTTAGGAATTCTATTTGAGTTGATATGACAAAATACATAAAAGATGAAGGACTTATGAAGACAAAGAAAGACAAGGGACCTACTTGCTAAAGAAGTATTTATTATTTAGTCCCTTGTAGTCATTTGTAACCCTAGTATCTCTATTATATAAAGAGACACAGGGAATTAGGTTTAGGTGTGTGTCAAGATGTAAAACACCAAAGGGGTGTGTGTGTGGGAAACCTAGGCGTCGGGTTTTGGGAAAACGCCTAGGGTTTATGTTATGTTTAGCCCCAAGGTCAATATTCATTGATCCTATTATTGTTGGTGTTAGGATAACCGTACTATCATTGATCAAGATAGTATTGGGGCTGTGTTGGTTGTGTTTGTAATAGAGTAGAGATGATGACGAAGAAACCTTTATACAATAACATTGTTCTTTGATTATTCCGCTGTGCATGTTAAATGTTATTGTGATCCTAGATAAGGTCTAAACAACCTCGAGCATCGATTATAACAACTATTGCAGATATGGTGAGTTGATTAACATACAACTTATTAGCAAGTTGTCAACCATCAACGGATTTGAGATATCTTTACCAGAGCCGTTTGCTCATGCATTAGCCAGTCCTTTTGTTAAACATGGTGGACTGATAACCTATTATTGTAACCATCTCAAAAACCATTTGTTGTTGTTAACTTTTGTTTCAAAATATTTTGCACTTAACAAAAGTTTGCTTATTTTCTATTAAAAAGACTTTTTACTGGTTTTGTCGCAAGCGTACTTTGGATAAAGTACTGTTTGTCCAGCAGTACTTTAAATAAAGTACTGATTTTTCAAAAAAATTATATATTTGAGAACCATACCAGTATTTATGCATCATCATCAGCCATAGTTATCCATTTGATAAATAATTCAATGACCATAAGGGTTGTTTCATTCTCCTCTTCAACCTCCATACCATGATCTAGCATTCTTCTCATAAGATCTGTTGTAAGTGGATATTTTCTTTCTGCTAACATATGAATCATGGTTCCATCTTCTAACTCCAAAACATGCACTCCTGATTCTTCAAAGAATATCCAGCTAGTAATCTCCCAAACTTCTTGATTGTTCCAGATTTCACCAGTGCTTGTTTCTTCTATCTCCCAGATAGTTATCAGATCTCCTAGCAAGACTAAGCCAACTCCAGTTGAAGGAATATGCTCAAAATACTCTTGCACTAGTTGATATAAATGAAACAGATCCTCTCTATCTATCATGTGCAGTATATCCCATAGCAAATTAAATACTCTAAAGCTTTCATCTTCTCTATGGAACATCTGATAGTCTCCATCCTTTGATTTTACAACTTCAAAAGTAGACATCTTAGACTTCTTTGCTGCAACATCTTTGGACTTAGGATGCTCAAAATCTATGACTCTAAGATAATTTCTCAGCTCATCAACTGTATCTGATCTCAATTCTACCTTCTTTGATGGCTGTTCATCACTAGTTGTTCTCTTTCTCTTTAAGCTTCTTTTTCTTGCATCCTCATTTTGTTTTTCATCATCCTTAAAAGAAATAATACTTTCAACTTGCTTTTGATATGCTTCTCTAACAACATCATACAAATCTTTCATCTCTAAATATTTCAGCTTTTGTAATCCAGTATATCCTTGACCTTTCAGATATGTCATCATGGCATTTCTTTCCTTAGCAATACTAGGTGGTCTTTGTGGTATAACTGCTGGCTTTTCTGGTATAGCAACTTCAGCATCCAATTCAGCTTGTAGCTTCCTAACAGCTTCTTCATTCTTAGCCACTTCAATAGCTTTTAATTCTGCCAAAGTCAGCTTCTTCTTTTTCTTTGTTTCAACCAGTTTACCTTTACCTTTATCCTTTGGATCTAAAGCAGGTTGAGAAGATTGAGGTTGTTCTTCAACTCCAGGAATACTAACACCTCTTGGTCTTGATAAGTTTTGCAATATCTGAGCAACAGTCTCATCATCACTAGCAGTACGCTCTACTTTAGGTGTATCAGCTTCCTCTTCTGGTAAGACTGTTGAAGGACCAGCTTCTTCTTCAAAATTTAGAATCCTTGGTGTAATGAGCTCTTGCCTATAAGTTCCTTGAAGAGTAGTACCTTGATCACCAGCACATTGATCATCAGTACTTTGTACACCAATACTTTGAAGTCCGGTACCTTAAGGCTCAGTACCTTGAGGTTCAGTACCTTGAGGTTCAGTTTGCTCAGTTTCTTTAATTTTCTCAGCTTCTTCTTTATCAAGATCCTTAGCTTCTTGTTCTTCAAAATGTTCAGCATCTTCATTCAAATTTACTTGCTCCAAATTCCTCCCCAATTGGAATGAAGACTGCTTGTGAATTTTCTTGCCCTTTAAAGCCTTCTTAAGCTTCTTTCCTTTCTTCTTTTGTGACTTCACCCACAACCTGTGATGTTGAACTAATGGCCATACAAAGGTCTTTAATCTTCTAAACTTGTTGTTCAACTTCATCAGTTGTGTAGCTTGAGCTTTATAACGTTTCTTTAATCTCAAAAGCTCCCTTGTCAATGCATAGTTATCCAGAACTTGACCCTCAGTAGCCATATCTCCCTCATCTCCTCCAGATGTTTGAGACCCATCTGTGGAAGTATAATCATTGGGAGATGATGGTGGGTTGACCTCTGGTTCTGAATCACCATGAGCAATATCTTGTGGAGATGCAGTACCTTGTGATGAAGCAGTACGTTGAGAAGCAATACCTTCCCTAGAAACAGAAGGTGCAGGTTCTTCACTTTCAGCAACTTCATCTCTAACTGCTTGCACTATCTCCGTCATGTGAGCAGTCAAAGGTGTATTCCTCCCAGATAATTTGTCACTCTTCCTAGCCATGAAAGTGAACACCTTTGGTGGGTGCACAACAACTGGTAGCAAGATGGAAGGTTTAGGCTCATCCTTAAGTTGTTTGTTCAAGAATAATTGAACAAATCTTGGGTACATTAACCATGGTGAACCATTAGAGATATGAGATAGCATACCATCTAAAATCATTCTGGAAAAGTTAAAGGGTTGATTGGTGGCTAATCCCACTAAAGCAGATGTTATATTTGAACCAAATTGTTCCCATGAAGTACTCTTGGGACTTAAACAATGTAGCAAAACATGGACTAGATACTTCCATTGAGGGCTGAATAAGGGTTTCTTAAAGGTTGTTTCAGTGAGAGATTCTTCATACCCAATATCCCTTAATGTATCCCAAAGCACTTGTTTATCAAAACGAATAGCCCCCTCTGCATCATGAAACAATAAATCTTCTCTAATCGAAGCTTCACTAACTCTAACAATCTTTCCAGCAACCTTAGCCTGAATGTAGGATTCATCATCTTCCATATGAGATCTAGCAGTTTCCCAAAATTGTTGAATCCATGGCTCAATGATGTCCGGTTCGACCAAAAGAGCATAATTGATTGATGATCCAGTGAGAAAATCAATTATGTCATGAAAAAGAACATTGGATGGTGTTTTATCTAAATTAGCCACCATGTTATGCTTACTAACTGTGTTTCGATTCGCCATTGAAAGTTATTATAAGATAAAATGGTGCGATGAATAGTGAATGTGAATAAGAGAAGAGAGATATGGATGGATAAGTATAAAGTGAGAGGGAAAATCGGAGGGTAGTTATTTATAGGTAAGATTTTAAAAATCACATCCCAATTAATAAAGTTACCGTTATTTGAATTTTACCCCATCTTTTGACCGTTGGAACAGTACATTGACAAGACTAGCAGTGCTTTCCACGTGTGCAGTACTTTCCAAAGCAGTACTTTCAGAGCAGTACTTTCAGATAAACCATAAGCAGTACTTTTCCATCCTCTTCTTCATAAACATCAAAAAGCATGGCATTGTCTCCCCTTAAACAATGCATAGGACTTAACTAACTAACTAATAAGTCCTCCTCTTAATTGTAGCTTAATAGTTAATCATACCAATACTCACCACCAAATGATTGAATCTTGAAACATCAAATCCTTTTGTGAGTAGATCAGCTACATTGTCATCTGTGTGGACCTTGACAACATTAATGAGCCTATGCTCATAACAATCTCTAATAAAGTGATGCCTGATCTGAATGTGCTTGGTCTTGGAATGGTAAACAGGATTCTTCACAATGCAAATTGTACTCTCATTATCAATGTGGATAGGAGTATTCTTAAAATTGAATCCATAATCCAAGAGTTGATTCTGCATCCACAAGACTTGTCCACAATGACTTTTCGCAGCAACATATTCTACTTCAGTGGATGATGTTGCTGCAATGGTTTGTTTCTTACATTGCCATGAAACTAATCTTCTTCCAAGATACTGGCATCCTCCAGTGGTTGATCTTCTATCATAATTATCACCTTCATAATCACTGTCTGAAAAAGCTTCCAAGTGAAAAGGTGAATCCTTTGGATACCACAACCCTAACTTAGGTTGTCGCTTCAAATAACTAAAAAGCCTCTTGACTGCATTCAGATGAGAGACCTTGGGTGAGACTTGATATAGCTTCAGCCCAAAATTGAATAGGTAATTGAGAATCTGCAAGCATTGTTCTGGCTGCTTCTATCAAGGTTCTGTTCTTTCTCTCTGCAACACCATTTTGTTGTGGAGTTCTAGCAATGCTAAACTCCCTCTTGATTCCTTTCTTGGCACAAAATTCATCCATAAACTTGTTCTTGAATTCAGTCCCATTATCACATCTAATACCTCTTACTTTGAGTCTCAATTGGTTTTCAAGGGCTATTATAAGATCATGAATAGCATCAAGGTTTCATCTTTAAATCCCAAGAAAAATACCTAACTAAATCTACTGTAATCATCTGTTACAACTAAGCAGTACTTCTTCTTGTTTAGACTTGCAATAGAAACAGGTCCAAACAGATCCATATGCAAAGAACACTAAAGGATCTCTAATTGTTCGTTCCTCAATCTTCTTGCATGATGCTTTGTGTTGTTTACCCTTCTTGCACGCCAAACATGAGTGATCATTCTTGTATGTTTTAGAAGGTAAACCTCTAACTAAATTTCCTTTAACCAACTTGTTGATATTCTTGAAATTCACATGTCCTAATCTTCTATGCCATTGATGTGCTTCTTCAAGTGTTGCCTTTGCTAATAAACAAGTTGCTCTTTCAGAAGAGTTAAGACTCTTCATATCCGTGTACACATCATTAGTTCTTGGTACTCTCAAGATACCAAGTTATCATCAACAAGCTTGAACTCGGGGAAAGAATAAGACATTTCGTCGTGAATAACACAGGGTGCTTCTTGTCACAGATCTGAGAGACTGACAAAAGGTTGAACTTGAGCTCCTTCACATAACGAACATTCTCAAAATCTATGCTTCCTGCCTTGATGGTTCCTTTGCCAGTAATTCTTCCTCCACTAGGATCATTCCCAAATGCAACTCTTCCTCCAAAATAAGATCTAAAATATGACAGAATCTCTTTGTCTTCTGTCATGCTTCCAGAGCAACCACTATCAACAATTAAATGATCTTTAAGCTCCTCTTCTGGGTTGTCATGCACAAAGATGAAAAAGTTAGTTAATTTTAGAAACCCAAGCCATTACTGACTTGTGTTCCCCTTGTGGAGTGACATACTTAAATTCTTTAAGTATGTAATCTCCACTGTTTTTAAGCACATGATCAATTATCTTTGGTTGTTCCAAAACTTGTGTTGGTTTTTCAACAAAAATCTCTTTTTCATCAAAATTCTCTTTATTATTTTCAACAAAATTCTCTGTTTCACTCTTACTTGCTGAAAGTACTATTTGTTCCCCATCAGTACTTTCTTTCTTAACCCAGCTGGTTTTAACTTTTTGAGTAGATTTCTTTGATCCATATACTCTTTTTGAGGTGTAACGCCTTCTAGATTGATAGTAATTGGATCTCCTAGGGCTTCCATTCCAAAAAGTGCTAGCAGTACATTGATTGGGTGAAAACTTAGCAGTACTTTGTGAAGGTACTGCTTGAGAAGCTTTTGGCTTATCAGTACCTTGAAAAGAGCTTGAAGGTACTGGTGATTTTGAAAAAGGTCTTCTCAGGTGAGGGTACCTATAGTCTTTTGAGAAATTGTTGTGGTTAATCCTATGTGAATTATTCCAAACTGGTTTATCTTCCCTTGGCTTATGGTTGGTAGATCTGGTCTTTGGGAATTTGCTTAGATATTCTGAGTGAAAGTCACGGTCCTTAATCAAATGATCAAGACTATAACAAATAAAACACAATTTTTTATCCATACTCCCAAAATTTCTTCCTTTAGTTCTATGACCAAACCTAACCTGACTTTTTGGTGAATTATGAAAATTATTTTGACCAAAATTATCCCAAAAAGGTTTAGCAGTATTTTGAAAAGATTCTCTTGAAGGTACTGCGGAGTGTGAATGTTTAGCAATACTTTAAGTTGAAGGTACTGCTTGACTCTTAACATTATCATCCTTAGGTTTTTCAACTGTTTCTTTTGGGGTTTCAGAAATAGATGGACTTGAATTAGATTGACCAGTAAGCTTTTTCTTAAACTCTAAATTGTCTACTCCAAAAAGAGAAACATTTGTCCTAAGTGGTTGAAAACTACCAGTGGGATGAGGAACTGCATGATAACCCTTGTCTTTCTTAAATTTAGGAGGTGTTTGACTAATTGATTCCTCATTACTAGATGTGTTCTCTTCTGATCTAATGAGTTCATCATTACTAGTTACTATATCCTCTGAATCAATTTGTTCCTTATCACTAGGTGGGTTCTTTTCTGTGCTACTAAATTCCATACCAAAACCTAGGCCTGTTTTAATGTGTGCTCTTTTCTGTTTTTCAACAAAACTAACATGTGAAAGGCCAGATTCTTCCCAACTAGCAAACTTTTCTAACAATTCATCCCTTTCTTTAGTCAGTTTTTCAATTTCAGAAATCTTACATCCTAACTTCCATTCACTCAATTTTTATTGATAATCCTGTTGCTCATATTTTTCTGCCCAAGCCATTTCATTATTTTCATGAGTTATTATTTTGGCTTCCATTGACTCTAAGGGGGCGTTTGGTTCGCTGGAATTCGTCGTAATCTGTTGTAATTGTAATTTGAATTACATTACAATCCTGTTTGGTTGGCAGAATGGATGTAATTATAATTGAGATTACATTACAATGCTTTTTTGGTTTGTAAAGGAATGTAATTGGATTACAACAAATTACATCAAGTAATGTAATTCAGATTACATAGCAACATTGATGGAATCTGTTGAATTACGAATTCAGATTTTTACAAGTTAAATATCAGTATTTATCTTTTATCATTATTATAACTATTATAATACATCATTTTATTTTAAAAAATAAATAATAGTTATAATAATAATTATTTATAATAATAATTATTATTATTATTATTATTGTTATTTATTATTATTATTATTATTATTATTATTATTATTATTATTATTTATTATTATTATTATTATTGTTATTATTATTATTATTATTATTATTATTATTATTATTATTATTATTATTATTATTATTATTATTATTATTATTATTATTATTATTATATAATAATTATTATTCTTTTTATTATAATAATAATAATAATAATAATAATAATAATAATAATAACAATAATAATTATTGTTATTATTATTATTATTTTTTTTTAAACATCACTTAATTATTAGTATTATATTATTATAATATTATTTTTATTAAAATAATAATAATAATAATTATTATTATTATTATTATTTATTATTATTATTATTTATTATTATTATTATTATTAATTATTATTTTAATTATTTATTATTATTATTATTTTATTATTATTATTAATATCATCTTATTTATTTATTTATTTATTTATTATTATTATTATTATTTTAATATTATTATTATTTTTATTACTTATTATTAATTATTATTCTTATTATTTATTATTTATTCTTATTATTATTATTTATTCTTATTATTATTATTATTATTATTTTATTTATTAATTTTCTTATTCTTATTATTATTATTATTATTTATTATTGTTTTTATTTATTATTATATTATTTGAGTTATTATTATATTAATTTTTTAAGTTTTATAAAAAAAATTGAATTACATTACATTACAAGTCAACCAAACACATCAACAGATTTCATCAATTACAATTACAGCACATTACAATTACAACACATTCTAATTCTTTGAATTACAATTACATCAAATTACAATCCCTTCCAAAGATTACAATTCCTTAAAAAACATTGTGTGAACCAAACGTCCCCTAAAGTTATTTGATAACTAGTTACTTCAGACCTAGCCCTTCTACAATTATCTCTTTCAGATACATAATCTTTTAGCACTTTTTGATAAAAATCATGACAGTTAGAGCATACCTCAGAAATAGGGGGTGAACTTGGTGAAGTAGCTACCATAGCGAGCAGAACAGGTTCTTCTTCACTTTCCATGCTCCAATCAAAGCTTCCAAGACCATCTCTTGATTCTAAAGCAGCAAATCCTAGTTCCTCATCAAAAGTTGTGCTCTAATCAAACTCTTCCACTGCGACTATAGAGTAGGTTACTGGTTCATCATCAAATTCAAAGACTCCATCAACTCTCGATAGATTTTCTTGAGCAACCAAAGCTTTTGTTTCAATAATAGGAATTTCCTTTAGTTCAAGCTTGGGTTTCTCAATCATTCTATTTGCCTGATATTTAGCAAACTTGCATTCTCTTGCAAAGTGTCCAGTTCTTTGACAATTAAAGCATTCAATCTTGGATTTGTCAAATGTTATACCCTGTTTGGGTTTGAATTCAATGCCTCTTCCTGTTTTCTTCATGAACTTCTTGATCCTAGCAGTAATCATAGCAACTTGCCACCTTATATCAATTTCTTCAAGAGCATCCTCTTCAATTTGTGACAAATCTTCTTCATAAGTAACAGGTAATGTGGCTTGTTGAGCGAAGAAGGAACATAAAACTTCATCAGAGTGGATGGTGTTTGTAGGTGATGATGTAGGAGTAGGATAAGCAACAGTACTTTGAGCAACATTACTTTGAGTAGGATAAGCAGTACTTTTAGTGGAAGTACTGCCTCTATTTTCAGAAGACACAAAAGCAATATTGTGAGATTTTGAACTTGTTTGGCCATTCATCTCATGCTCATATACCTTCAAATGATTGTAGAGATCATCAAAGTCCATAGTGTCCAAACCAGGTTGTCCTCTGATCATAATAGCAATCACATGCCATGTAGATGGCAAACTTCTTAAGAACTTCAGGTTTGCATCTTCAACAAATACTTCTGCTTTGTATAACTCTAGCATACTAAGGAGATTTTGGAATCTGTCATATGCAAAGATCAAGACTTTCTCTTTCACCAACAGTGAATGTTTCAAACTGTTGCTTCAACAGATTTCTATGCATCTTCTTGGAAGCATCATTACCTCCAAATCTTGTCTTGAGAGCAACCCATAGTTGTTTTGCATCCTTAGCATCATGGAACTTGAGTAGGTGACCATCAGGAATAGCAAACAACAGTATATTGAGAGCCTTTTCTTGATTTCTTATTGTAGCTGGTGGCAAGATGGACTTAGGTGGTTTAGGTTGTCCAGGAACTTCTATAGGATCTTCAATAACTTCATTACCTTTGACAATTACATTCCACAAGGCATGGTCGTAATAGCAATGTCGCCTCATCTTCATGCTCCGAGATCATATTATCCCTTTTTGATGATAGGAATTCGAGTGAGGTGATGGATGGGGTGGTGCAATCGACATCTTTAGGGTTTGTTGTTAACTAGGTTTTAAGGGTTTCTTCTTAATCAGAGTTTCCACACAAGCTCTGATACCACTTGTTGGATCGGTATACTCTGACCAAACTAACTATGTAGCTTGTAAGGGCTTAGCAACCTCGGATAAATCCTAAGTTACTAACAATGAAACACTGAATTACTTTACTAAGTATGCGGAAACTACTTCAATAAAGCTAAGAAGAATAACTTTAAACTTCAACGATTTTATTAATACTCTGAACCTGCTTAATACACAGATTTACTAACAACCCTAATAACTCTAATATCGAACTTTATAAACTCTAATATTCTCTAATATTGCGTATGCATTCGTTTCTCTAAAGTCGTACCTCTAATGCCAATCTAGGGGTCCTTTTAAAGGCATAAGGAATACCCTAGTCGGGTTACAATTATAATCCTTGTACGATAAGTAATACTAAAACTAAACTAAGAATATTATAGAATTACAAAGCTTTCCATAAACGATATAGCAGTTATTTGGCTTTGCAGTACTTTGATGTTGTGCAGTACTTTGACTTTCATTAAGCAGTACTTTGACTTTCTTCAAAGACTTTGACTTTCTTTAGTACTTTAACTTTCTTCAGTACTTTGACTTTTTATATCCCAACAATCCTGCTTTTAATATTTATAAAACTTAGACAACTTAGGATAGACACATACTAACGGGCAGAGTACCCGATCAGATGTAGTAAAGCCTTAGGTAAATCCGAGTATCGTCCCAAGAGAGCTGTGACCTTGAAAGAACTAAGATGATTAGATAAAATATTGATAATATATGGGTAGACAAGGTTGATGTAATCCGTAGATATGCTAATATTCTACTTACACAGACACCAGAAATTTAGGTAAAAGAGATAAATAAACGAAGCTTAATAAAGACTACAAATATGAATTGATTCCCGATACCAAGATTCAATATAGTGGTTAATTATCACCAGACTCCTTTGGTCGATTCATCATGGCCTATGGTTCTTAGATTCCTCACCAAGATGAGCAGGTCACCCGGGATCATTCGGCAACCTAATAGCATTTTTTAAGCACCATATATACTAGATCTAGACGGTGGGAACCCGGCAGTTAGGAACTTAGATTCCCCCTAACCTCTTAAATACCTCCACTTGATAAGTGATCATTTGGTCAATTTGCACACGAAGAGTGGTCATACTATGGCCAATTCCTCCCATACTTCGCTATCTATCTGACTGGGGTCAGTTGGTCATATCTCCCACCCCTTTAGATACTACCAAGCTTATAATACTACCAAAGCTAGCGATCTATGAAAAGACTAGCAGATGTCTATAAAGAATTATAGAGAGTAACAATAACATGAATGCAAACTTTAATTAATGATATGAATTCATAATATAAGATCTAGAAAAATATAAAAAGAATCCAAACTCGAATACAAAGGAAATCGTAGACGAGGACTTTGTTATTCATGCTCCTAAACCATGCTTCTTCTTCTGTGTTTTGATCTCCCCAAACCATAGAAGGTTTGGGAAAGGAGAGATATCAAATACTGATGAAACCATCGACTATTTATAGGCTTCAAAATAGTTACGGCGTAACCTTATTAGGTAGTTACGCCGTAACTTCCTTCAATCTTCAGTGCTTATCCATTGGCTACGGCGTAACTTTGTTTGGTGTTACGCCATAGCTGCTATAATCCAGTGTAAATCTTTGTTACGGCGTAGCCTAAGCTGATAGCTACGCCGTAGTCTTTGTAATCAGTAGTTACGGCGTAACCTTAGCTGAGGGTTACGCCGTAGCCTTCGAAATCTCTAGTTGCGTCGTAACTTCATCACTTGGTTACGCCGTAATTAAGAGAAAGTTGAATCAATAGTTCTTGAAAACGTCCAATTGCAGCCTCCTTACTTCGAATGTGTCCTCAAATGAAATAAGAAGGAATAAGGATGTTTTCACTAATAATTTATTCAAAATGTGATGATAAAGGGGGAAATTAACGCTTAGAAACTCAGGACTATTTGATGTTATCAGAGAACCAAGAAGTTAGACAACAATCCATGAAGGTACAAACACCACTAATAATTTTGTGCCACATAATCTCCTGCATGATCAGAGTCGGCATAGACAATAATTTCTGCACTGGTCCCCTTGGGATCGTATTACCACAAGTGTATAGTGCCTTTAATGTATCGGAAGATACGCTTAACCGCTTCAAGATGAGATACTTTGGGATTCTCTTGAAAGCGAGCACACAGGCAGACAATAAACATGATATTGGGCTTGCTTGCCGTTAGGTATAATAAACTACCTATCATGCCCTTGTACTTAGTACTATCCACGGACTCACCTTTTTCATCCTTCTTGAGTTTTGTTTCCGTGGACATGGGCGTCTTAATTGTCTTATAATCTTCTAACCCAAATTTCTTAAGCATTTTTTAATGTTCTTAGATTGATTAAAGAAAATGCCATCTTCCATTTGTTCTATTTGTAGACCAAGGAAGAAACTTAATTCACCTATCATGCTCATTTCAAACTCATCGTGCATGATTTTTGCAAAATGATCGCACAAGTCTTGACAAGTTGAACCAAATATAATGTCGTCGATATATATTTGAGCGATGATAAGATGTAAATTTCTTTTCTTCGTGAAAAGTGTATTATCTACCATCCCCATGGTATAATCATGATTAATTAAAAAAGCTTTTAATCCATCGTACCAAGCTTTAGGAGCTTGTTTAAGCCATATAGTGCTTTCTTGAGTTTATAAACATGATTAGGTTTTTCAAAATCAACGAATCCCGGAGGTTGTGCAACATACACCTCCTCGTTAATAAACCATTTAGTAATGCACTTTTTACATCCATTTGATATAACTTAAAATCTAATGCGCAAGCGTATGCAAGGAGTATTCTGATAGACTCTAACCGAGCTACCGGTGCCTAAGTTTCATGATAATCCATACCTTATTGTTGATTATAGCCTTGTGCAACTAATCTAGCTTTGTTCCTAGACACAATGCCATTCTCATCAAGTTTATTTCTAAATACCCACTTTGTTCATATGATTGTTAAATACTTAGGTGGTGGTACTAACTCCCAAACATCATTTGCGATAAGTTGGTTTAGTTCTTCTTGCATGGATACTACCCAATTTTCGTCCTTTAATGTTCACCGAAATTCTTAGGTTCTATCATTGATATAAAACAAAAAAAGTTACTTTTGTTTTGAGCTTGTGATCTAAGGGTTCTTTGATTAAGATTCCCTATGACATTGTCAATTGGGTGATCCTTAGATTCCTTAATGTTGACATTGTTGTCAACTTCTACAATTGCATCCTCAACATTGTTTTCTATGGTTTTTATTACCAATATCCTTCATGGCTTTTTCTTCATCTAAATCATCATCTACCAAAGGTAATGATTTAGGATGAGGAGGGCTTTCATTGAATGTCACATTTAATGACTCTTTGACTACCATTGTCTCTTTATTTAGGACAATATAGGCTTTACTATCTTGGGAGTATCCTAGGAAAACACATTCGTATGACTTTAGGTCAAACTTGGTGAGGTAGTCTTTTATGTTTAGGATAAAACATTTGCTTCCAAATACTTTAAAGTAATCTAGGTTTGGTTTTCTACCATATGGTATTTTCCCTGTGATTGGTCTAATCAATATCCTATTAAGAATGTAAGTTGAGTTGTCTACGGCATTGCACCAAAACTTTTGAGGTATTGATTGTTCATTCAATAGGATTCTACTCATTTTTTGGAGAGTTCTATTTTTCCTTTCAACTACACAATTTGATTGTGGAGCACGCGGAGCCCATGTGAGTAATTCCAACATTATTACAATATGCTCCGAATTGTACTTCATTGTCAAATTCCCGACCATGATCTGTCCTAATTGAAACTATTGAACATCCTAATTTATTTTGAATCTTCTTACTGAATATTTTGAATTGCTTGAAGGTTCTACTTTTATTTTTAAGGAAATTTGTCCAAGTATATCTAGAGTAGTCATCTACTATAACTAAAGTATGAAGGGTTCCTCCGTAACTCCGTACGGCGGATGGTCTGAAAAGATCCATGTGTAGGAGTTCTAGACATCTAGTTATTGATACTATATTCTTAGGTTTGTGAATAGCATGAGCTTGTTTTCCTATTTTGCAAGTGTCGCAAACGTGTTGATCAAACTTAAGCTTAGGTAAGTTTCTAACTAGTTCCTTTGACACCAATGATTGAATCAAACGCATATTTGCGTGTCCAAGTCTCCTATGCCATAATGTTGATTTTCATCTATGGTTGCGAGGCAAAGTTTATCTCTCGGCTTATTTCCTAATTTCATCACATACAAGCTGCTTTTCCTATTACCTCTACCTATAGTTTTTCCATCCTTGGTTATTTCACTAGCATCTTCCGAATCACATATTTGACTTATACTAAGCAAGTTAAAACCTAAGTTATCTACATCTCAAAATTATTAATAGTAAGAGATTTATGAGAAATAGTACCTTTGCCAAAAATGTTTCCTTTAAGGTTGCTAGCAAAAGTGACGTTACCTCTATTGTAAGATTTGTATGTGGAAAAGTGACTTCGATTACCCGTCATATGCCTTGTGCATCCGCTATCCTCGACCCACTCGTCAGGCTCCAAGTCAATTTCCAAGCATATCTATTTATATTACATAAAAACTCAAACATTCGGTCCCCAATATCTCATGAGTTCAAAGTTGTTAGTATTAAACATCCCTTGAATTTGTTACATTTGGTTGGGATGTTGAAATGGTGGACAAAATCCCCAAGCTAAGTAACTTTGTTGAAAATTATTCCAAGTGACGGGAAGGTTGTTTGAATAACTTTGTCATCTAAAGTTATTTCTTGGTTGCGATGTTTTAGACCGAGGCTGAGAAATATTTATTCTCCTAGGTGGTGGAGTTTTTATCTAAGTTCGGGTTTTGTAAATCCAACTCCCGGTTTTAAAGAAGGTTTATAAAATTGTTTTACTTCTCCTTTACTAGCTACTAGAATTTTCTTTTTATCTACGATAACAAAGTCAGTTCTAGAATTTGGAAGAAGAATTTTCTCCAGACACAGACGATACCTTCATTGGTATAACGACACCTTTATCGATAAGGGTACCGTCCGTACAATTATGGGTGCCGTCTGGTGCTTTTTCAATTTTAGACTGTTTAACGAATTTTACTTCCTTAGTTGCATTAGTTAAATGTTCTTCTAAGTTAAAACCTAATCCCGTTTTATCACCGGAGATATTTTTAACACCTAATATTTCTTTTAGAGATTGAGTGCTCTTTTCAAAATTTGAAAATTTATTTGCATCATTTTTAAGTCTCTCATTTTCTATTCTTAGATTTTCACATGTCGTACATCCGACATCAATTTCTTTGTTTCTTTCTAATTCCTTAACCCTTTCTTTTAACTTGTGAATTTCTTCTTCTAGTTTACTTTTAGCATTTTTTAACATTTTGTTTTTAGCTACTATTTTAAAACTATATTCACATAGCCTATTGTAATCATTTTTTAATGTATTGTTATCTATTAAAGATGCATCATCACTATAATAAGAAGAGTCGGAATGTACCTCACTTGACACGTGTGCCATAAGGTATGTTTCGTTATTTGGCTTTTCCTCATCTTCCTCACCGCTATCACTCCAAGAGCCTCTGACAAATGCCTTTTGGTTCTTGCTTCAAGGTGGTTTAGGACATTCTCCTATGAAATGATTGGGATCTCCGCATCTAAAGCATTTCCTTTCTTCTTTACCTTTTTTGTCATCCCGTTTCTTTTGGAATGACTTATTCTCATCTCTAGGTTGTATAACATATCTACCTCTTCTCCTAAAGAACTTCTTAAAATCTCTAACTGCCATTGGGTATTCTTCATCTTCGCTTTTGGAGTTCGAGGATTCTTCATCACTAGACTCCTTTTTAAGCTATCAAAGCGAGAGATCTAACTTTCTTTCCTTTTACCTTAACTATATCGGAATCTTTCTTGATTATAATTTCATGAACTTTTAGGTTTCCGGTGAGTTCATCAAGAGATAGTGATGCCAAATCTTTTGACTCCTCAATTGCGGTAACCTTATCTCTCCATTTGGGATGTAACACTCTAATATACTTCCTAATGTAGTTCTTGCTAGAATAACCTTCACCAAGAGCGTTAAGACTAGTAATAATAGTATTGAATCTAGCATATGAACTATCTATAGTTTCCTCTTGGGGAGTACAAAATTGTTCACATTGTTGCATAAGAAGATCGATCTTATTCTTTTTGACTTGACTATTGCCTTGATGAGTGACTAACAAAGCATTCCAAATTTCTTTTGCCGTATTACACATACAAATTATTTCAAATTCCTTTTTCGGCAAAGCATTATAAATTACCATTTTAGCTTCATCATTTTTAGCCAATTTCTTTTTAAGATTATCACTTTGTTTTTCATAGGGAAATATTTCATCTCTTTTAGTTTCCGGATTCTTTTCAATAGGTTTGAAGTCACCCACGGTAATGACATGCCAAAGATCAAGATCTTTTAATTTCACATAAGTTTCAAATCTTGTTTTCCAATATATAAAACAATCAATTTCAAAAAGTGGTGGTCTCTGAATAGATTGCCCTACTTGATATTTGTCAAATCCATAGATCGGTTCAAGTTTTAAAATACAATATATTTTAAAAAATCTTGATTGGCGTGGCTCTGGTACCAATTGTGAAAAACTAGAAGAGGGTTGAATAGTTTTACCAATTTATCGTTTGAAATATTACGTTTTTGGAAACTTTGATTCTTAGTTTATGTGAGATCAATAGACAACAATATGAATACACAAGGTAATAAACAATATAAACTAATAACTATGAAATAATGAAAGTTAAGTAATAGTAAAGAGTTAGAAAGGTAACACCGTGATTTATAGTGGTTCGGTAACGAAGCTCCTCTTTGCCCTACTCCACTCCCCTAGTACTACTCGAGAGTTCACTTCACTATGTCAACAAACTCCCTTCAGGTGGAGAAAATTGTACACGTCGCTTATACCAATTTCTGACACTAAGCTAGATGTCGAGTTCTAATCTTAGCTAGAACTAATCTACCACAAGATCACTTCAATCTTCTCACAAACTACTTACTTCACAAGATCAACCCGATCTTGACACAATCAATACAACTACAGCGAGATCCACCCGATCTTGACACAACCCATCTAATCAATACAACCTCTGCACAACTTAAATGATTCTCCCGATCTTGACACGATCTACGTAATCACCACACTAATTACTCAACTCACAAGATCACTATGATCAACACAACCTTACCAGTATTACAAAGACTCGAGAACGGTGATGATGTACTTGATGTACTCTAAGATACAACATGAAAGTAACCAATGTTACTTGACCACTAACTACTCTAAAACACTTGATGTCTTGATGACTATAAATGTTCTTCACTTGCACTTCTGATGAATGAATGACTGGATCACTAATGAATGCTTTTAATACAAATAATGTCAAAAACGTCATTTACATTTTTCGATCTCTATAAGTTTTGATAATCACAAAATATAAAAACACGTTACGTAAAACTACACTTGATAAGTTTTTAGTCGAGAAAACTCGTTTCAACTACAACATCACTTAAGGTATGAACAAACAATCTACCAACTTTGTTAAGTGATGAAAGAAGTTATTTTTCTTCAAATCTCACATTTTTATGTGACAAAACATTTTTTACAACGTATTTTAAAAAAAAAATAATGTTTAATAAGAAAATTAAATCTGAATTTGAAAATCTCTAACAACTATTTTTCCCGCCCAAACCAGTTAAGATTTTCACCAGATAAATTTTCACCACATCAGGACAAAATTTGGAGTGTCTCGTGGGACGGTCTCGTAAACATGTGGACGGGTCCCTTGTATATACGGGACCGTCCAAGGTTTAAGGGACCGTCCCCTGCTCCTCCTGGTGCCTATAAAAACTACACTATTCCACAGAAGAATTTGGACCTTTTGCACTAAAATATTTCTGTCCATATTCTTTCCCTCTCTTTGATCACATTAACGTATTGTAGTTTGTTTATAAGTGATCTCGTCATCCTCTACCTCAGAGTGCAAGAGAAGAACACTCGTATTCGCCAATAAACGAAGTGTTATAGATTAGACATCACACACACGTAACTAGTGTTACGATTCTCTTCTCATCTAAACTCTATTTATCCTCATTCTTGTACATTTTTATATCCGACTTGTGTGTGAGAGTTGAGATTAGTTGTGTTAGGATAGATTTGGACTAAGTGCATGTCCTTATAGTGTTGTATGTAGATTAGGACGTGGTGTAAGTCCGTGCATTGTTGTGTGAAGATTAGGACGAGTTGAAAGTCCATGAAGTGTAGTGTGAAGACTTGGATTTTGTGCATATCCAAGTGGGCGAGGTGAAAGTTTGTGAAGTGTAGTGTGAAGAGGATTTTGTGCATATCCAAGTGTACGAGGTGAAAGGCCGTGGAGCGTAGTGTGAAGACTTGGATTGTGTGCATATCCAAGAGGACGAGGTGTAAGTCCGTGTTGTATCGTGTATTGGTGTGTAGATTGGTTCTAGATAGGATTAGGACTCGACATTCCGCTTAGTGTCTTAAATTGGTGTAACCGAAGGTGTATGGTTTTCTCCGCCTGAAGGGAGTTTGTTGACATAGTGATTGCGAACTCTCGAGTGTGATACTCGAGGAGTGGAGTAGGGCGAAGAGTGAGCTTCGTGCCAAACCACTATAAATCTCCGTGTCTCGGTTTGGTTGTTTCTATCTCTTTATCTTTCTTGCATCAATATATTATTTACTTCATGCGTATCTATTGTGTTCATATATATTATTGATTGATATCACATAACCTCGAATCAAACGTTTTACAAGAAAATAATAAAAAGTTTTAAAAGTCTTAAAAACGTAATTAACAACGGTGAAACTATTCAACCACCCCTTCTAGTTTCTACAAATGAGACTAAACTAATGTTTATGATCAAAAAAATGAAACTAGGAAGTGTAAAAGTATATCAGAAAATTTTTGTTTGTAAAGGGTGAGTCAAATGTGAAATTTGAGCTGCTATTTATAGATGACAAAAATCTGGGCGTCCAACGGTTAGATGGCACCCTTAATTATTTAAGAGTACCGGCTGGATTTAATGGTACTATCCCCGCTCCTTTTTTTTGTCTTTTGTGGTGAGTTGAAATCTGGTGAGGGTGTTATTTTGAGGAGGAAAAACCATATTTTGAATTTCAATTTATTTTCTAAGAATAAAACATTTTCTTAAAATTAAAAATAATTTGTAGAATAAAACTTTGTGTAAAATGTTTATGTTATATTTGTGAAAAAATATTTTTTTGATCATTTGCAAAGTTTAATGTTTATTGTATATACCTTTAGTGATTTTGATGTTGAGATGAAGACTTACGACTAAAAACTTTGTTTACATAAACTTTTACATAGAATGGTTTTGTGTTTTGTTATTATCAAAACGTAGAGAAAACGAATAATTTTTTTAGATATTATTTGTATTAACAAACCTAAACACGACCCATTTATTAATCGGGTTAGACGGCTCATATAGATGTCGTTCTTTATATTTTGTCTTTGTGCTATGAATGTCACACCCTCGGTTACTTTTCCGCTGCAACATTTTGGGGGTGTGACAATTTTTGTCTAATATATCAATTAAAGATTCTGGCCCCCACCAGAATTTACAATCTCTTATATATTAATAGAATTTAAAATACCTTTTATATAGAATTTTAGTTTGTGATCCCACCTTTTTACGTGCAACTAAATAAGTAATTTCAAAACATTTAAAATGCAAATACCCCTAAAACCCATGAATTTACTCCAACCAAACAACCCCTTATACAAATATAATAAGTAAATGTGGCTAACATAATGATTAAGCTTGCACCCTTATCATATTTTAAAAGTCACATCAATTTTTCGTGAGTTGATTATGAATTAAGAGCTAAAATACATGTATAGGTATTACTCCCTGGATCCACAATGCTTGTTCACTCTCAAAACGGATCAACGGAGCTTCTTAAGGGCAGGTTAGGTTGTGACTCCCCCTAAAAATGGATCGCAAGCTTATTTTTCTAGTGTATTTTTTATAAATTAAGTTTTAACATAGAATAATTTACATGTTTAATTTTGCCCCATAACAATAAATAAATCTATTTTAGCTCATCTGATAAAGTAGTTCAAGCTCCGTATTTGATCATCATTTTATGAAAAAGCATTATCACTACATGTTTTGTTGGGTCCCATATGGCATGCTCATGCAAACCATGAATGGCATGAACAACAATTTTAGTAAGTGAGAAAACTAATGAACATTAACATAGTTGAGGTTGGGTTTGCTTGAGAACGACTCAAACATGCTAATAACACCATATGTACTTTTCAACTTTATAAATCTTATTATAAATGAATCAAAGTTTACAAAGGATAGCCTATGAAAACTACCCTGGTTGATGACAAATATCTCCAGAACCAAACAACAAGTGGCATCTAGTTTTGCATTGTTGTTCCTAGGAGAGGAGGATCCTAACTATAATACTTTGTATTAGTTTTTATGTTTGAATTTCTACTTAACTCAGTTACAACATTTGGTTTATATAGAGGGGGAAACAGTGGTTACATATGGGTTCACATTAACTTGTCCACTTGCTATAGATAGGCACGTGGCTAGTAGACTAGTCTGAAGCTTATTTTTGACTTACTTGATTTGACAACTTATAGTCCCAATGCATGTTTCTCGTATATCGATAGTGCTTGAACTTATCTTCCAAAAGAAGTTTCCCGCTCATGTATTCAGAGATTGAGGTTGTAAAAACTGAATTAAGTCTTAAGAGTCATAAAGACGTTTGTCAGATCTCAGTGACCCTGGTGTTGTTTGTAGCTCCTTGTAAATCACTCCCTGACACCGTATCAGTTTGTGAAATGTTTTCTTCATGGTATTTGACGTCCCTGAAGCCAGACAGTTGATTGAGCTTTATACAACACTCACTGATTTTTTTATCAGCGAGTAACACTTTCTAAATAATAATCAGGGATACATATTCTCTGATAACTATCAGGGAGTATCTCACTTCTAATAACTATTAGGTTGACATTGATAGTTATGAAGTGACATTCTTTCTGATCTTTATCAGAGACTTTATTCTCACTGGCCTTCAGAAGGTGTTATTAAGCTATTTTATGTTTAAATACTTGTCAGAGACAATTGAGTCGTCTTTCCAGACCCAACATGTTTACCTGCTGTTTAATAACAAATTTTCATGTTTACCATTATCACTACATTATTATAGTTTTAGAAATACAGACTTGGTTGAGGAGATAATTAAAATAATAATGTGAACATTTATTTTGAGACAAAAACATTGAAATGATGTGTTTTTAAAGTAAGTAAAAAAAAAGAAAATTTAGGGACCGAAAGTATCATTTCTTTTAAAGAATGTGAGAAAGACTAGTTTACCCCTTGTAACATATTTATAAACTCTGTTAGTTGTAGGGTTTCATATAAGCAAACGCAGTGAGCGCCGCCGATCTTCACCAACATCACTAACAGGTTTGCAATTCATCTTCATTTTCATCCGTCTAATAAATAATACCATTAATTTTCTTGTATATATATCATATAGATTAAAATCTTGTTTGGTATCTACGAGTGTTTGTTCCATTCGTTACAAATGAAATACGTTTAGAACCATTGTTTTTAAGTGTTAAGATTTATGCTTTAGGTAGTGGTTATTGATTGTCAAATGTTGTTTGTTATGCATATCTGTAGAACATAAACTGAGTTTGAATAGCTTTGAGATTGCTTCTGGGAACTGCTTATTTAAAGTGTTCTTTTAAGTTGGAACACTTTTTTATTTTTTATTTTTATTTTTTTGGATGGACCTTTTTTAAAAGTGATTTTAGTGCTTTCTAAGAGGTTTGAAAAACATTTTCAGAATGATTGTTTTATTTCTCAAGTGCTTCGGGGGTGTTTGTTTAAGCTTATATGTGGCTTATGAGTTATGAGCCTTCCGGCTTATTTTGAGACTTGTGGGCTTATGTAAGTTTATCATGATATAATAAACTGATAAGTCTCAAAATAAGCTGGGAATATGGGGCTTAAGATATATAAGTCGAAATTAAATAAGCTAATAAGCCCACATATTTAAACAAACACCCCCTTAATTGTCTTTTAAGAGTTGTTAAAGAAATTTTTTAAACGCGGTTTTGGATATTTTGACAAGCGTAAGCAGTTAAAAATATACAATCTTAAAACACAGTTGAGTCTTTGCTGTTATTAGTATGTAATTGGAATGTTGACTGTTTACGATATGTTAATGATGTTATAAGTAAGTGTCGGTTTATCTTAATGATGTTTTGTCAACTTGATTGAATGCAGGTTGCGATAAACACTCTTGTGTGCTAAAGTATGGGGCGTGTTCGAACCAAAACCGTCAAGAAATCCTCAAGGGTAATTATTGAGAGGTACTATGGGAAGATGACTCTTGACTTCCACACCAACAAGAAGATCTTGGAGGAAGTTGCCATCATTCCATCCAAACGTCTTAGGAACAAGATTGCTGGTTTCTCAACTCATCTCATGAAGCGTATCCAGAAGGGACCCGTGAGAGGTATCTCATTGAAGCTACAAGAAGAAGAGAGGGAGCGTCGTATGGACTTTGTGCCAGAAGAGTCTGCTATCAAGACCGATCTTATTGAAGTCGACAAAGAGACCCTTGAGATGCTTACTGCTCTTGGCATGGGTGATCTTCCTGGTGTTGTGAAGGCGTCTGCTGAGCCACAGGCTGTGCCTGCTGCTTCTGCTTACGGCAGGGGCGCTGGTGCTGGTGGTTTTGCAAAGAGATATTAAAAATATATGTTTAAGTGAACTTTTTATTAGGATAATTTTGTTGAACTATTGCCTTAGTAATGCTGTGTTTGTTTTGAATTATGATTAGTGTTTTTAAGCACTAATGTTTTTGAGGTTCGATTATTTATAGACATAACTTTCCTTGAGCTCTTTTATCCCGAACTGCTACTTCTGTCCGGTTTATATCATTTTTTTTCGTCTTTTATGGTCATGAGTTGAGCTAAAGTGTTGCAAAATTGGTTGTTGGCAACATGGCTTATTTGATAGAGGTTCTGAGATGATGATAAATTGAGACCTATCTAGTGAACAGGACAGGGACGGCCAGGATTGGCGTAATCATTGCAGTCCTGTTTCTGAGCTCCTAACACGGCTTATATTAACCTTTTAAAGGTATGGTAAGGGACGTTGAGCCTTTTAAAGGAATGGTTAGGGACGTTGAGCCAGACGCTGTTGCTCAAATACAGCTATTCCAAATAAATAGTTTAGCTTCTCAGCTTCTGGCTTTAGCTACTTTTTTAGAACATATTAGTTTAAATGACTGCTTATAACTTGAAGACGAGAACACATAAACTTTTATGTGAGCTGATAATTTCAATGGGCGATGCTTATCACTTCATGCTAACAGCAACATTCACTCGCAAACATATCTCAAAGCCCGTAAGTCGTAAACTATAGCTAAAAAAGCCCATAAGTATATCTAAATTACAACTCACTATGATCATTAAAGATAACAAAGTGAATATTAATAAGGTAGTATAAGGATTAGAAATTTAGAAACTTTTCCATACCCTGGATATTGTATATTTATATTGTATTAATCCATTAGCTTTAGTTCATTACAAGTATATAAACTCGTTGGATGCATAATTTCTTTGTCTTTACATAATGTTGAACATAGGTAAAGTTCCAGTTATTGGTATCGATTTTGGAACAACATACTCTTGTGCAGCTGTTGGCAGAATAAGCGTGTTGAGATTATACCAAATGATCAGGGTAATTGGATTACCCCGTCAGTTGTCGCCTTCAACGACAATGAACGTTTTGTTGGTGACGCTGCAAAAAATCAAGCTGCTTATAACCCACAAAACACTATCTTCGGTTAGTCATTTTTCTTTCATTCATGGCTTTTAAATACAGCAATTCCATAGTGCAGTTTTATAAGTTTTTTTCTGTTAGTTTAATTGATCGTGATCGAGTTCGTAAAATCAAAAGACTCGTATATATAAATGCTAGCTTATGGATCAAGGTACTCATGGACAGTTAGGATCTCTTGCAAAGTGATAGAAATTAAAAGGTCTAGAAAGCCTAGTCCTCCACCCAATCATTCATTTTTTCTTATTAAATTCGGTTAGGGGGTATTTTGGTACTTTTAACCCATTTTTTTATTTCAGCCCAATACTTCAAACGTAAATAACTTTCAAACGACAAACTTTTATGAAAAACCGATTTCACCATAATTTTTTAAATTTAATTATCTTTAATTTGGTATATATTTTAATTTATAAATCACAACTTTTTTTTAAACTTTTTAAATGGATGTTGATTTTCTTGAAATTTTCGGCATTTTCTGCTGTAATTTTGTCGTGTTTAAAAGCCTAATTATGCAAAACTTAAAACACGAAAATTGTAGCTTTTTGCCTATTCTTTACCCAGATTTTTGAATCACTCAATTTTGATGTAATATGAGTGAGATATTGCACGTTAACAATGACATCTTAGTCATATTTAGTGCTCACAAAGTGTTTGATAAATTGCCTAAAAAAGGATTTTCTTATAAAAGTACATTCAAATGCACTAATTGATATACCAAAATACATCTTTTGTTATTTTTGTTTTTTTAACTGATGAACAACAAAATAATAAACTGGTGAACATTGTAACCATAACTGATGAACATTATGATTTTTTTTTTGAAAACTGATAAACTGATGAACAAAATTTAAGAGAATTGATGAATAACTCCTTTTATTGATGAATAATACTAACTAATGAACAACTAATTGATGAACTGATAAACACTGTGACTCTAAGTGATGAACATTGTGATTTCTTTTATACAACTGATAGGCATTATGTTTTTTTTATTGATAAACATTATGATTTTTTTTGTTAGAAAACTGTTGGGCTACATAATCTAGCTTATGAACATTGTGATATAACTGATGAACAAAAATAAAGAGAACTGATGAACGTTGTGATAAACTAATGGTCAACTCTTTTTTTAGTAATAAATATGTCTTGTTCATTAGTCTTGAACAAGATTAACTAATGAACAATATTAACTAATAAACAAAACTAAATTATGAACAAAGACTAACTGATGAACATAACGTTTTTTTTTTAATTTAAAAATAGCGATTAAATATTATTACTTTTAGACACTTACATTAATAAAAAGATTAATGATGCGTTTTGGTACAAAAATTAGAGAATTTAATGCAATTTTAACATTAAAAATCTAAGCTAAACATTTCATCAAACATCTTGTGTGCAACAAATATGACTAAAATGTCATCTTTAACATGCGATATCTCACTCATATCATATCGTAGTTGAGTGATTCGAAATTCCGGGTAAAGAGTGAATCAAAGTCTAAAACTTTCGTGTTTCAAGTATTTCAAGATTCGGCAATTTTGAAGGTAAAAAATAAGGTCGAAAATGACAAAAATATCAAGAAAATTATGACCAATTTGATATGTTAATTTTTTTTAAAAAAAATATTTAACAAGATTTATACCAAATTATAGAGGATTAAATTTTAAGAATTATAGTGAACTCGGTTTTTTCGAAAAGTTTGTCATTTAAAAGATATGTGCGTTTAAAATTTGAGGTGGAAAAGCAAAAAGATTTTACCTTTGTACGAATTTTTTGAATAAAATAGGTGAGAGAACACATGTCATATGATGAATGGCTTTTTACACTTTGTAATTGATCCACTACCCATGGAGATATTAGCTTATAGAATGTTTATGTAGTTTTTACTCCCAATATGTAGATATTTGAGAAGTTGATTTTTGTCGGATGTCCCCGAAGGGACGAAAAGTGAATGCTTGCCCGACCTAAACATATATATATATATAAGTAAAGTAACTCCCAATGCCGTCTTCCACGGGTTATGGGTACATTATACCGTTTCCGGTGTTTGGGGGAGGTTAAGATGTAGACAGCCTTACCCCTACCTAAGGTAGAGAGGCTGCTTCCAGTTCTACCAAAGTTAGAAAGGACCTCCGGCCTTTTGTAGGGAGTGAGGATCGAAACCCTGACCTCTCGGTTGAGAGGCAAGGGGTTTTCCAACTGATCCAACCCTACTTGTTATTTGGTTAGTATTGAACAAAAAATATAGACGAAACATTAAATCACGTAAATATACCTGTGTGCTTTGAAAATTTTTGAAGTCACTAAAACCACAATGTTGACCAGAGAAAGATCGGTTCTTTTGGAAGTGGCGGTAAAGTCCCGGCTCGAATAGCCTGCATTAAATTTCTAAACAAAATTATATACAACTATTATTTTATCTTTATATATAACCTAATTTAATTTAACGTGACCAACTTACCTCATAAATATATTTGATCTTGGAATCTTGTGCTTGTAGCTTTTTATTTTGTTCATCATAGTGGCTTTTCATTTCAGCAAGTTGTCGATAAACGTCTTCAGAAACATCATCACGGCTGTGTTGGTTTGGAGGCGGCGGTATAACTGATGGTATGTCAATATTACCATTAAAGAATGCGACACTTAAACGCCACCATTAAGCTTGCCCCTGACATCATGTGGTGTAAGTATTTGGGGAAAGGTCGATTTACCTTTAAAATAACAAGGACAATAAGTATGAAATTAAATACGTAATCAAATATATACGATAAATGTGTAAATATAACTACAGTGCATAATTATTAATAACTCACATTCAATAATTCCGAGATGTATCACAAACCTTTTTTTATAACAACGCATAAAGCCGTCTATATAAGCTGAAAAAATGATTGATGAACAACAACTGATGAGCAAAACAAAATCCTCGTTTTATACCTTTAAAAGCTGGTCGGTCTTCGAATCTTTTCGATCTCATTTCTGCGAAGGTTTCACTCTCTGATTCTTCCACTCTACTTTCAGATTCTAAAATTTGTTTAAAAAATAAATAAATATATATTTAAAATCAGATTATACAAAAATAATCTAAAAATAATCTCATTAGATAATCCTAATTCTTACGTATTTCATTTTCTTCTTGTAATGTCAAATCTTCGATTTCTTCATCATTTTTTTTGTTTGTTTACTCTAGAGTCTATTACTTCGTCTAGGTTCTAAAAAATATGAATTCACAAACTAAAATTAAAACAAATTTAAAACATAAATGATGAACTTACCAGCTTGATTCATCTTATCGAGCACAAGTTTCTGTGTTTTAATCGATGAGAGTTGATCGAAAATAGAAACTCTAGAGAAATCCCCAATTTCTGATCGATTTTAGAGAGGGAAAAGATTTAGCGAGAGTGAAAAACTCTAGAAATGAATGAGTGAGACGGTGGAGGGAAGAGAGATAAGACGGTTTTTGTTGGTAAAATTACTTTTATATCCTTGTTATACACATGAAACGCGTGTTTTTATTAGGGGTGAGCAGAAAAACCGAAAAAACCGACCGAAACTAAAAACCAATGGTTTGGTTTTAACTTTCTTCAAAAAGCGAAAAATTCGGTTCAATTTCGATTTTCGTTCAAAATCTGAACCGAACCGATTTTATTATATGAATAATTTAATATAAATAAATAACTAAATAAATCAAATTTATAATTTATATTCATTTTGTTGGTGGATTTATAATAATATATTTATCTTAACGTTTATATGCGTGTTTGCCGTTTACGTGTGTTTACTTGACAATATATCGATACTTTTGCCGTTTACGTGTATTTACTTGACAATATATCGATACGTATGTGATAATTATAATAATATGTGTATGTTCACTTGCATGTGTGTTTGTCTCATCTATACACGTGTAATTGTATAAATATGGGATAAACATTATTAGGCTTAGAGTAACAAAAAGGTAAAGAAGAATAACCAATTTTCTTCGTAAAACTAATTAGTTGGTATAAATTGGCCACACCAAAATATAAACGGTTAAAAACCGAAATACCAAACCGAAACCGATAATAAACCGAAAAAACCGAACCGCCAAAGACCGAATGGTTTTGATTTTGGGTTTTATAGAAACCGAATATCTTGGTTTGGTTTCGATTTTTTCCAAAAACCGACCCAAACTGAACCGTGCTCACCCTTAGTTTTTTATACCCATTTAAACAAGGACCGTGTGATTAGAAGATGGAAGAAAGTTGTATGATCCGATGGATCATAATATACGAATTGGGTATTGTATACAAATAAAAATTCGTGACTATGTTTTTGAAGTAAAAATAAAATAAAATCTAATTGCCTCCGTTATTATTATTGCTTTAGAAGAAGTATTTATATTATATTATAGCTTTATAGTTGATAATTTTGTGATAAAAAAGTTATTTGTATTGAAACGCAAGATATAATTTGAGTAGGATTCGTTCATTCAAAATATATAAGGGTTTAAGCTATTAAATAGCCACGTACTTTCTCAAATGTCCCGATATGGTACATGTACTTTTTTTTCAACCTGGTTAGGTAGTGTACTTTTTTTTCTGTGTCGATATGGTCACAAACTTCCTACGTGGCATATCAAGTAAATAGATTGAACCTCACGTGGAATTTTTCTTGTTTTTCTTTTTTTTAACGCATGCCAACAATAAAACCCTTCAGTTTTCCTCCCACTCCTCACTTTCCCCCCTAATTCACATGAACCCTAATTATGTAATCATAATAATCAAAAAATTGACATAATCCATGAAGAAGATATCACTTGTTATTCATCACGAAGGTACATTTATCTACGATCCCCTGTGCTACAGCGAAGGTGATGTTGATGTTGTAGAGAATGCGGATTTGGGTAAATGCAACCATGCGAGGCTTTTAAAAATTGTCAAAGAGTGCTGTGTGTTTCCGGTTGAAGGTATGTACTACTGTGCTCCTAAACAAGAGTTGGGTAAACATTTGAAATATTTAAGGAATGATAGTGACTTAGCAAATTGTATCAAATTAGCTTTTAATAATGGATGCAAGGTAGAGCTCTATGTTGAACATCATGGATATGATGTTATAGCAGAGGGTGTAGATGCTAGTGCTGAGGTAGATGAAGATGATGAATGTGATAATGAAATTGAGTTTGAAAATGTAGCAGAATATGTAGGTCCAGAACATGTAGGTGAAGATGATGTGGTTGTTCAAAAGTTTGACAGTAAGGATAGTTTTCTAAGTAAGCTTGTTGATGGTAAGTTCATTAAAGATGATGCTAGGCAGCCTATACCCAATTTAGGTACAAGCTCTTCTGTTAAGGCACAGGAAGAAGCAGAGCAAAGAGAGATTGATGATAGATATAAGGTGAAAGAGGGGTTTTCATATCTTGTTTTTGATCCTAATATACCATGGAATGAGATGAAACCATTATTGGGTATGAGATTTGAACACCCAGAGCAAATTGAAAGAGTGTTTGATTAACTATGGGGTTGCCCATGGTTATCAGTTATGGTATAGAAGGAATGACTATAGAAGTGTAGCTGTTTTGTGTGGAAGAAATGTGAAAGAGGGTAGGTGTTCTAGCCGAGAGGTAAACGAAGTTGGATGAGGACACAAGTAAGTCTAAGTCTAAGTCTAAGGAAATCCTTGTTTATTCACCTAAGTCTAAGTCCAAGTGTAAGACACCTAATTTAGGTAACACTTCACGAAACGAAAGGTTGTTCATTTAAATTATGGGCAGGATGGATGCAAGGTGAGACAACTTTTCAGATCAAAACATTGATTTCTAAGCACTCATGCTCAAGGAATTTTGCTCTTGGGTCATTGGTTACTTACAAGTGGCTAGCTAAACAGTTTGCACTGGAGGTTATTAGGAATCCAACTATTAGTTATAGGCAGATGCAAATAGATGTTAAGCAAAAGTTTTTTATTAATGTAAGTATTGGGATGTGTAAGAGGGCAAAGCAGAGGGCAATTTATGATCATCAAGGAGGTCTGGTAGAGCACTATGCAAAGCTCTGGGATTACAGAGAACAAGTCTTGGTAACCAATCCTGGTTCTTCAGTGCACTTAGATGTGGACACTTTGGATGGTGGAAAAACTCAATTCAAAAGAATATATGTATGCTTCAAAGGTAATATGTTTTAGAAATATAACATTTATTTAACACTTGGTTTCTAACATTGAATGTAGTCTAACATTGTTTTATTCCATAGCTATGAAAGAAGGATGGGGAGAATGCAGAAGAGTTATTGGTTTGGATGGTTGTTTTTTGAGATCCACTTGCAGAGGTGATTACACACATAGTCTTTGGGTGTAATTACATAAACAGTCATTACACACATAGATAGTCATTACACACATAGTCTTTGGGTGTTAACCCATACAGAAGCAACTAGAATAGATTCATTGACATGAAACATAAACTACCAACAAAAGAGACCTTGCATACCATATGCTGAACAACTAGGCAAAGATGTTTCTTTCCTTTGCCCTTTTTGTCTGCAAGAATCGTTCGGATGGCTTTGTGATTCCAAATTTCTTACCTTTGATATCCTCCCAAGTCCGATTAGCGGCTAGTCCTAGCACTATAATTCTTTTACCTGCACTTGGGCCACTAGCTTCTGACTTTTGACCTTTTTCATCAGTTGACTTTTTGGCTTCAATAGCTAGTGGCTTTTGAACATCATCATAGTAACCAGGAGGAAAGTAATAACTCCAAGTCAGTGGAGCTATTAGTTCAGCACTTGATTCAGATTCATCAGCAGAATCAGATGAAATGTATATCACAGATTCATCAGGTTTGGAGCTCATTGTTAAGGTGGATTAAAAAGGGTTAATCACTTGTTTGACTTTCTTAATTCTGAAAATATGAGGTGTGTTATAGTGTGGATATAAATGCCAAAGAAACTACCCAATGTATTAATGTCTCACCTACAATGTAAATGTAATTGAATGCTGATTTGGTTATCTACGTTTGACTTGCATTGACCCTCACTTATGACCCATAACAGTAAAATATCTTTGACCCTCACTTTTGACCCATTACATAACACATAACTTACAAAACACAAAAGCATTATCACAAGATTCACAAAAGCCAACTGCATTGTCATTGATACAAGATTAACTACATCCATTACACAATCCTAACATCTAGATTCACAAAAGCCTACCCTTGACATGATTAAGACACAATCCTAACAGCTAGATAAAGCCATACCAAAGAAACCTTATCATCATTAAGTTAGGAAATACATAACAAACACAACAATAGTAAAGAAAATCACTGCTTTCTTGTAGCATTCACCAGTGCTAGTTCTCTCATTGAGTTCCACCTCCAGTTCACAAATTCTTGACCTATATGTGAATTCTTGCACTTGCATTTCTCGCCTTAGCTGTTGGACTTGAGTGTAGAGACTATGCATCTCAGTTCTATAGTAACCATAACGAAGCTCGGGATCAAGAAAAAGTAAAATCGGCATTGGTTGCCAGAATCCTATAAACACAAAAATTAGCATAAACACAATGTAAATAACAAAAAGATGAATGCTTTTTGCTTACACTTGGATTAGGGCAGCAAAGAAATCTTCTAGCAGGGTTGGCGAGGGTGCGAGGTTCTCTCACCACGGCAAGTCACAGAAACAATGAGTGGGAATTGGTCTAAGCCAGTTGGAGGTTGAAGATGATGAAGACATGATTCAATTGGGATAAAATTTGATTTGGGGGTACAATTTAGGGTTGGAAAGGTAGGTTTTTGTGTTTATATAGAGGTAGATGATGTTGGCAACGGTAATAATTCAAGTTTAATGGCCACGTCACACACCCACAACTGACTTGGCAAGACACGTAGGTGACAGGTAGGACAAGTGCTGGAAAAATGAAGTATAGGTACCATATCGACACAGAAAAAAAAGTACACTACCTAACCAGGTTGAAAAAAAAGTACATGTACCATATCGGGACATTTTAGAAAGTACGTGGCTATTTAATAGCTTAAACCCAATATATAAATAGTGATGGTACGAGAGAAGGTTGTGCATAATCTTTTATATTTTAGCTTGAAAAAATGTCAAAAACACGTAGAGCACCAGCTATTGGCATCGATCTTGGAACAACTTATTCATGTGTTTCTGTTTGGCAACACAACCGTATTGAGATCATAGCAAATGATCAAGGTAACCGGATCACCCCATCATGGGTAGCCTTTAACGACACTGAACGTTTGGTGGGCGATGCTGCAAAAAACCAGGCTGCTTGTAATCCTACAAACACCATCTTCGGTTAGTCAATTTTCATTCATTCATTGTTTTTCAATTTGTAAATGTTTATATATTCACACACATACATTTAACTAAACATAAATAAACAGATGTTAAGCGATTGATTGGAAGAAGAGCAGGCGATGAAACTGTTAAAGAAGACATGAAGTTATGGCCTTTTAAGGTCGTGGCTGGGAATGATGACAAGCCTAAAATTGTGGTCACATACAAAGGTGGAAAGAAGGAATTTGCTGCGGAAGAAATTTCATCTATGGTCTTAGCAAAAATGAAAGAAATCGCTCAAAAGTATCTTGCATCGACAGTTGAAAAGGCGGTGATTACTGTCCCTGCATATTTTAATGATTCACAACGTCAGTCAACAAAGGATGCTGCAGCGGTTGCTGGACTTGAAGTCATGCGTATGATTAATGAACCAACAGCAGCTGCAATTGCTTATGCTCTTGACAAGAGAGCTGGTGTAGATGGCAAGATGAATGTGGTAGTTTTCGACTTGGGTGGTGGTACTTTTGATGTTTCTATTCTCACGATTGATGAAAAAGGAATAATCGAGGTTAAGGCTACGGGTGGTGACACACATTTAGGAGGTGAAGACTTTGATAACAGAATGGTGAATCATTTTGTTCAAGAATTCAAAAGAAAACACAAAGAAGACATTAGTAACAGCCTAAAAGCTTTAGGTAAGTTAAGGGTTCAATGTGAGAGAGCAAAGAGGACTATTTCAACCTCTATTCAGACAACATTAGACATTGATTGCTTGTTTAACGGTATAGATTTTTCTGCAAAGTTTACGCGAGCAAAGTTTGAGGAGGTTAATATGGACTTATTCAAGAAGTGCATGGAGCATGTGGAGACGTGTTTGAGAGATGTGAATATGAGTAAAGATAGCATTGATGAAGTTGTTCTTGTTGGCGGATCTACAAGGATTCCTAAAGTACAAGAATTGTTGCAGGAATTGTTTAATGGAAAAATACTCTGCCAACAGTTGAATCCTGACGAGGCTGTTGCACATGGTGCTGGAATTTTAGCTGCAAAATTAAGTGGCATGGGTGATGAAGCTATGCAGTCTTTGGTGCTAATTGATGTTACTCCTTTGTCACTTGGTGTGGGTCTGCAGGGAGATGTTATGCGTGTGTTGATTCCAAGAAATTCCCCTATACCAATAAAAAAGGAATGCGTGGTACATACCGGTATAGACAATCAAACTTCAATGGTTATGTCTGTGTATCAAGGTGAGAGATCCAAGGGGACAGAGAACTATTTATTGGGAAAACTTGTATTGGATGGCCTTCCTCGTGCTTTGCGAGGGGAAGTTAAGGCGACCTTATGGTATGAGATAGATGTTAATGGGATCTTGAATGTCTCAGCCAGAGAAACAACTACTGGCAAGAGCAATGCAGCCAGGATCACAAATACTGGCAGCGTGTCAATAAAGGAGATCAAGAAGATGATTGAAGATGCTGAACGATATAAGATTGAGGATGAAGCACACCTGAACAAGGTGAACGCGCATAGAGATTTAGAAACTTATGTTTGTAACTTAAGAGCAAAGATCAAGGATAACAATGTCCAATTGAAGTTTAAATCAAGGATGTGGTTTCCTGCAAAAACCTTGAAAGGCATGGAGCATCAAATTGAGAAAGCTCTTAAGTGTCTTGATGAAAATCCTAACGCTGAAATTGATGAGTTGAAGAAAAAGGAAATGGAGCTCAAGAATTATTGCAAACTCAAGAAGTTGGACACTGCATTGAACTAATAAGTGACGACAATGCACTATATCGTTGTTAGTGTCTATAAAACTATGCAATATATGCTTACTATCGGTTTGATTTAAAAAAATTTAATACATAAACTTATGTGCGAGATTATGTTTATTTAGCATGAGTTTGAATCAAATAAGAAGAAAAATTAAAATGAGAAAAATAAGAAGAAAACACAACCACACATTTTAAATGCACCTACAAATATTGATGCATATCTCCTTAAAAATCTCACTCTAATTTAAAATATGTGGCTAGGAATTCTTTTTATTTTTTTCAATTTAATTTTTCTTCTTACCGGATCCCTTCTATTTAATATTATTTGTTAATGGACAAATGTTTTTAAAAGGTATCATATTTGTCACCATTTGCTTTTGTGGGTAGCGAACAAAATTTTTTGCTTTTGTTGGTCATTTTCTTTCAAATTCATCATTTTTTTGTATTTTGTGAAATTTTTGAACATTTTTGCCCTCTTAGCTATTAGAATTTTTTTTTCCCCGAAAGGCAAAAATGTCACATAGTACCTAAAAATGATGAATTTGAAATAAAAATAACCACAAAAGCAAAAAAATTTGTTCGCTACCTACAAAATCAAATGGTGGCTAGTATGATGCCTTTTAAAAACATTTGCCCCTTTGTTAATTCTACGTTGCAGCTATAAAGGGGAGATTCATTTGTCGTTTTTTTATGACGTAAAAGTGAATTAATATGCATAATTATATTATGCAACTCGCCTTGATGATAGATTTATCCAATTCTTTAATAAAAAAAATGAGATGTAACTCGATACGACATATATATTAAAATCACTAACCATAAAAATTGTGTCTCATCAGTTACGTGTATCTTCTCAAATTGGGCCTTCTACTTCCCAAGTGGGTCTTGTATACAATTGGTCTTGGCTTCGGCCTATTTGTTCAGGGCCTGATCTTGCTGAGCTTGAAGATCTTTGCAGTTTGGTTGCTCATTTGCGCCTATCAAACAATCAGGATAAATGGGAATGCATCATAGACAATTCAAGATCATTCACTCTGAAAGGTATGTGGCACACATTACCCACCTGTCAACAAACACTTCCCTTATCCCTATTCGTTGGAACTCAATTCTGCCCTCTAAGGTCAATATTCTCACATGGAGAATCGCTAATATGAGGCTCCCAACTCGGGTCAATCTCGATTACAAGGGTATCGATTTAGATAGTATCTGATGCCCTATATGTGATGCTGCAATTGAGACCGAAAATCACCTTTTCACCGAGTGTGATTTATCCAAATCCACTTGGAATCGTGTCCTAGAATGGTGGGGAATTCAAAACATAAACATCACAAACATCAATGACGTAATAAGCCTCTCATATCGGGCTCACTTGCCTGCAGCTACCGTTAAGGTCTTCGACTGGTAGTCCAAACCACCTTGTGGGTACTGTGGCGGTTCAGAAAGGAAGCAACATTTGCCATCAAGCGTCCCAACAAAGATTTAATCATCAACGATATCAAGTTCTTATCTTTTAATTGGTTTTCTAGTAGGAAAAAAAGGTCTTCATTAAATTGGATAAAGTGGTCTTGTAACCCTTGTAATGCTCTATCCATAACTTTGTATCCTTCCTCCTAGCATCTTGCTAGAGGTTCTCTCACAACGACTTTAGACGTCTTTAGCGAGGACTTTTCCAGCACTTTAGCGAGGACTTGTCCTCGCCAAACACGTTTTTACGACGTCATCTCCTCGCTACCTTGTCCTCGCTAATACCTCGTCGCTAAGGTCTTTGGCGAGGTCATTTTCAACTGATTTGCGAGGACGGAGTGGGCCCCACTTTTTCTTGGTCATGGCTGAAAAGGTCCATGTGACATACCCCTTTCGCGACGACTTATGTCGTCGCTAAAGCCTTTTGTATAAATAATTATATTTATATTAATTAAACCATTAACACCATCAGGTCAAAAACTTTATATAACAAAAATTTAAATAAATTTTTATAACCACAACATACAAAAATTCACATAAACTAGTATATAACAAAATTTACAAACTTTATAACAAATTATACATAATCTTACAAACAAATATACAATGATAATGCACAATAAACTTTATAACACAAAAGCAGATTCCGGCGGTGTCAGCGGGACAAAATCCGGTGGCGGCAAATGTCAATTCCGTCGACATCAGCGGCTACAGCAGCAAATCTATAAAAAAAAATTGCTAAACTTGTTATGAAATATAAAATAAAACATACATTTCTCAACAACAATACATCAAATATTAGCAACAAAATATAAAATAAAATAAAACATACATATAAAATACTATAAAATAAAACATATCTTATTAGATCTATAAAACAATCTATTGATCTACCAAAACTTCTTGCTGTGACGTGGTGGTGTTAATGGTGGTCGTCGGCTATGACGGTGATGGCGTTAATGGTGGTGGTCGCCAGCGGTGTGCACAGTGATATGGAGAGTGTTTTTTTTTTTTTTTTTTTGGTATTATTAGTGTTGCGAGGAGATAGAAGACCCGAATCTATTTTTGTCGTCTTCTGTCTTTGGCGGGTCAATGAAATTTTTGAGAGGGAGTAACTAGCCAACGTGGACGGTCAAACCATGAGGAAAGTCTTTGGCGAGGACATGTCCTTGCCAAACAGCATGAACAGTAAAGTGTGCATACAACTAGCCACGGTCACTTTTTTGGGTGAAAATTTTGTCGTGTAGCTGGGGTTATTGGCGACGATATGCTTGTCCTCGCTAAAATTCATAGCCAGTTCTCTCTTTCCTTGTTGTGTCTTAATTTTTATTCATTTGCTGTTCAAAAAAAAAAAGTTATGTGTATCTTATTAATACATCTTGTTTAATGTTTACGAATTTGAATTTTAACGATTGAATATCATTATAGATATGTGTAGTTAAGAACTCAATCACCATTATTATAAACTTGTGTAATTACAAAGTTGCATTTATATTGTTTTAACTTAAGTTCTAATGTTCAAATTAATATGTATTTTATATTGTTCTAACTTAAGTTTGAATATTCAAATTAATATGTAGAGTTACAAATAACTGATAATTATAATAAATAATTATTACTTGTATTAATAAATTGACTATCTATTTTTTTTAAATAAAAGTCCATGCTTTAAAGATATTTAGGAATAGAGATAGGTAGGGGGTATTCAAAAGTCTAGAAGAAACTTCAATCGGAATAGTTAGGATCCCTTTTTATTTATACAGGAAAGATCTTTAAATTGATCTATTGGTTGGTACTCATAAAATTACGATGGTTTTGAATTTGAACTCGCTCGTATTATCTGTTCCAGTTTTTGTGTTTATCTTATTATAAATTATACATATAGAAATAAATTCATGTGGTATATATGAACGAATTGACTCATTGAGGTTACTAAAATTTCTTAACCCCTTTGCATTTACAACATGTTGGCAAGAGGTAAAGTTCCAGCCATTGGTATCGATCTTGGAACAACATACTCTTGTGTGGCTGTTTGGCAACACAACCGCGTTGAGATCATAGCAAATGATCAAGGAAACAGGATCACCCCATCATGTGTCGCCTTTAACGACACTGAACGTTTGGTAGGTGATTCTGCCAAAAATCAGGCTGCTTATAACCCTACCAACACTATCTTTGGTTAGTCAGTTTTCCTTTCATTCATTGTTTTTATATACTACCAGTATGGCAATTAGTAAATGTTTATATGGTAAAAAGTACATATTGCACTAATTATTGATAAACCACTTTATAATTTTTGATGCCATTAATCTTCTCTTTTGCAAAAAAGTTCCATGTCACATAGTTCATGGGCCAATTTCATGCCATGTCATCTTTTGAAACCCTTTAATGGAATAGAAATACCATTATGCTATGATTCAAACTACTTATTTTTTCTGCATAAGGTGATAATATGATATGTAAAATCCTTATTATTTATTGGAAATATGGTTTTGTGCAAGTGTGGATGTGCATGCTGTTCTTATATACTCATGTGTTTTTCAAATAATAAAGAAAACAATTATCAAAGTGTGGGGTGGGTTGCTTATTTGATTCAAGAAAGGGCATGCCATCAAATGGCCAGATACACTATAGGCCAAAATGTAATTTAATACTCTGGACCAGCTGGCTTAGTGGAATTTCTAGTACCATAAATTATTAAAGGTGGAGTGGTACCTTCACTTGGCTGCGGAAATTCTACTACCCTTCTTACAACTTCCAAACAGGATGGATTGTTAAGTGGGCATATGCCCTACTCACAAATTCCTAACGGATCCCCATATATAGTTTACTGCTTGGAAATTCTACTACCCTTCTTACAACTTCCAAACAGGATCCCCATATATAGTGAATATGAAACATGTTTGAAAAAGTCAAATTTAATATTGTGAGCAAGACCAAAAATGTATGGGGATTTTCCAACATTTGCACTCTTTTTATATAATACACAAATTAAAACATTAATAAACAGATGTTAAGCGGTTAATTGGAAGAAGAACAAGCGATGAAACTGTTCAAGAAGACATGAAGTTATGGCCCTTTAAGGTCGTCACTGGGAATGATGATAAGCCAAAAGTTGTAGTCACATACAAGAATGAAAAGAAAGAATTTGCTGCTGAAGAAATTTCATCAATGGTTTTAGCAAAGATGAAAGGAATCGCTGAGACATATCTTGGAACATCTGTTAAAAAGGCGGTGATAACTGTTCCCGCTTACTTTAATGATTTACAACGGCAATCAACAAAGGATGCCGCAACTGTTGCTGGACTTGATGTTATTCGTATGATAAATGAACCTACTGCAACTGCAATTGCTTATGCTCTTGACAAGAGAGCTGGTGTAGATGGCAAGCTGAATGTGTTAGTTTTCGATTTGGGTGGTGGTACTTTTGATGTTTCTATTCTCACAATTGATGAAAAGGGAATAATCGAGGTTAAGGCTACGGGTGGTGACACACATTTGGGAGGTGAAGACTTTGATAACAGAATGGTGAATTATTTTGTTCAAGAATTCAACAGGAAACACAAACAAGATATTAGTAGCAACCAAAAAGCTTTGGGTAGGTTGAGGATTCGTTGTGAAAGAGCAAAGAGGATTACTTCGACAGCTACTCAGGCAATGATTGACATAGATTGTTTGCTTAATGGTGTTGATTTTTCTACTATGTTTACCCGAGCTAAATTTGAGGAGGTTAATATGGATTTGTTCAAGAAGTGCATGGAACAAGTGGAAATGTGTTTAAGGGATGCAAACATGGATAAGGAGAGAGTTGATGAAGTGGTTCTTGTTGGCGGATCTACCAGGATTCCTAAAGTGCAAGAATTGTTGCAGGAGTTATTCAATGGAAAAATACTCTGCCAACAGTTGAATCCTGATGAGGCTGTTGCACATGGTGCTGGAATTTTAGCTGCAAAATTAAGTGGCATGGGTGATGAAGCTATGCAGTCTTTGGTGCTAATTGATGTTACTCCTTTGTCACTTGGTGTGGGGCTGCAGGGAGATGTTATGCGCGTGTTAATTCCAAGAAATTCCCCTATTCCAACAAAGAAAGAAGCAGAGCTTCATACTGTTAAAGACAATCAAACTTCCATGCGTCTTCCGGTGTATCAAGGTGAGAGATCAAAGGGTACAGAAAACTATTTATTGGGAGAATTTACACTGCATGGCCTTCCTCTTGCCCTCCGACGGGAAGTTAAGGTAAGTCTATGGTATGAGATAGATGTTAATGGGATCTTGAATGTCTCAGCCAGAGAAACAACTACTGGCAAGAGCAAAGCAGTCAGGATCACAAACACTGGCAGTGTGTCAAGAAAGGAGATCGAGAAGATGATTAAAGATGCTGAACGATATAAGATTGAGGATGAATCACACCTGAAGAAGGTGAACGCTCATAGAGATTTAGAAACTTATGTTTGTAACTTAAGAGCCAAGATTAAGGATAACAATGGCCAATTGAAGCTTAGATCAAGGATGTGGTTTCGTGCACTAAGTATGAAAGGCATAGAGAATCGAATTGAGAAAGCTCTTAAGTGGCTTGATGAAAATCCTAATGCTGAAATTGATGAGTTGAAGAAAAAGGAAGTGGAGCTCAAGAATTACTGCAAACTCAAATAAGTTGGACATTGCATTGAACTAATAAGTGACGACAATGCACTATCCCGGTGTTACTGTCTATAAAACTATGCATATATGCTTACCATCATTAGATTGCTTTAAATTTTCTAATACATATGCCTATGTGGGAAATCATGTTTATTTGGTATTATTTACTTTCGAGATAGTACGAGCCAAAGCTGTATTACTCAAACCTTCACGCTCTTTGAACATTTGGTTCTTAACTGTTGCCTTCTTTTAAGCAAATTTTTCATCATATTATAAGATTGCAATTTGCAAATTCTCACAAAGCCTATTAACTAACAAAGCCCGTAAATATTCATTGCCTTGTCTTGTTTATTCTTTTAGCATTGTCACAAATCACTACGTAGTAGTTCATTAACGAGGATTAAGAGCCCATGCGTTTCTGCGGGAGCATAAATAAAAAAGAAAGTAATTTGCAGTTTTTTCTATGTTAAAAATTGCACAATTACATATATCATAGTTCTAAAGATCTGATAAGCAATTGATAAATGCATCTCATAAAACATTTAATTTACATAAGTAATTAACATGTTTGTATCGACTATCACATAATTAGAAGAGGATATATATGTTTAGACTTCAAAAAACAATAAACATCTTCAGCTGATTGGTACTTGTTCGAGTGTTCGACTCCCAAAAGGTTTAAAGGGTTGTGGGCTATCCTAGTGTTTGCTCTTGTTTTTTTTTTTTTTTTTTTTTGCCCCCTCCTGGCTTCATCTTGGAGCTTTTTTGTTTTTATCTAGTATATATCTCATACTTTAAAAAAAAATGGACGAATATCCACGCAAAGCGACGGTATACAATGGCAAATAATTATACTTGTGAACTCGTTGTTTTAGTGTGACCATCGATGCAACACTTATGGGTTTAATTTGCAGTCATTGCAAGAAAAAGAAAGTTTATAGGTTAGAACGAAAAATGATAAAAGTTTGAGAATGAAACAATATTTAAACTATTAATTTAGTGATAGATGTTGTTACGTATATTGGGTATAAAATATTACACATTTTTTAGTTTTTAAGTTTCAAGAAAAATTATACGTGCTTTATAAATAGTATAGATAAATATATATCTTTGAACACTACATCATTTAAAACACAAACCTAAGAAAAATTAACTAGTTCAATCGAACAGATGCTATTTTTATTTTATTTTTTTGGAAAGGCATAATTATATTAAATATAGCTACTAGTAAGGCACTATAAGTCAAAGAGTACAAATACAAATCTAGAAATAAACAAATCTACATATTTTAGATTCCTCATGAGGCTTTAACTGCAAGGACTATAAAAATGATGAAAAAACTCTTGCCAATTACAGATAACCAAGACAAGAGAAAAATCCCCACCCAGGGAGGCCATGCCACCGGTTTTCACTTCGCGGAGTTTTTGATGCAGTCTTATACAAGCCCCAAGGAAAAGTTACAGCAAGCAAAGAAGAATTAACAAATGATCCGGACAATCTTGATTTGCTCGATACTCCCAACAACGAGATGCAATTCACAGCAGCAACCAATAAGTACTCGCAAACAACCTGCACACAATAAGCTCCCCCACATTGATTAAATAAACAAAAATGGATTTTTAAACCAGTCATCCCAACACATACTCACTTTCTTATGCCTATTCTGATACCATAGATATGAAAAATGAATAATAGGGTCCACAATACCGACATCCCTCTTCTTCCCGAGCCAAAATATAGATTCATTTCGGAATCTCCAAAGCTCCCACCATGCCGTATAAATGATAGTGAAAATAATATCCTTAGCCTTATGCAAATTACCCTTGCTATTAACAAAATCTAGGAACTCAATAGGAGTAAGCTGAAAAAGGAGATTCAGATCTAGCCACTTAACAACCGATTTCCAAACCTTAATCGCGATAATGCATTCAGACATCGTATGATAGATAGATTCTAAACCATTACTGCACATTGGGCATATGAGAGAAACACTTTCGATACCATGAAACCATAAGTTAAAACGAGTAGGAAAACGATCCTTAATCAGTCTCCACACCTGAATATTAACTTTTCAAGGAACTATCTTATTCCACCTAGTCGCCAGGTAATGACTAGGTAAGGTCAAACAATCAAGGTATTTACGTAACTCGTTAACCGAAAATGAATCCATTGTATCACAAGACCATCTCCAAGAATCGTCTGATTGGACAATAGTAACCTGCTTGACAATATCACAAATCCTATGATATTGATCATCTTCGATGCCTCCACGTAAGGGACGTCTCTAATCCAATAGAAACTTGAGTCATTCTAACGGTCCCCAACGACAACATTTTTGAACTCTTCAAGTAAGAACAGACGAGGAAATTGTTGCGCCAATGAGGTGTCATTAATCCAGACATCATGCCAAAATAAAGTATTCATTCCATTTTCAATTTTCTTTTTAAAGAAGAGCAGGGAACCAAACCTGCATTATGAAGATCAAACACAATTTGCATAATATTATTCCAAGGCCCAACCCATTTCCTTACCTGGTCCCAACCCTGAGCTTTTGGAGAAAAAGAATACAATTTTTTTATAATTTTAGTCCACAAAGCATTAGGGTAATTGTGGAATCTCCACCTCCATTTGCATAGAAGATCCAAGTTAAGCGAATGAATACCACCAAACTCGAGACCTCAGCAATCTTTGCTAGCCAAAACCAAATCCCATTTAACCCAATGTATATTCCTATCCGTATCTTTGGCCCCCAGAAGAATTTAGACCGCATAGCTTCCAATTTATTACAAACTGTTCGAGGCATTCAATATAGAGAAAGATAGTAAGTAGGGAGCGAGCCAATAACTGATGTAATAAGAACTGGTCGACCTTCAATTGAGAGACAATTAGCTCTCCATTTAGACAATCTTTTAGTAAATTTATCAATAACAGGTTGCCAGAAATAACCCGGGACATATTAGCACCAATAGGGAGACCAAGGTACATAAACGACAATTTTTCTCCTTTACAGCTCGCCAGATAAAGAGATTTAATTCAGCTTTCGTAACACCAATACCGTAAAGTTTGGATTTCATAACACTAATTTGTAAGCCCGAAGCTAAGTAAAAGCAATTAACAATACCAAGAATGTTTACCAGGTTAGATTGAGACCATTCGCCCAAAACAATGATAGCATCCGCATATATGAGATGCGAAAGACATGCTTTAATCCACTTCACACATTTGTTACCAAACCTCATAAACTTGATAATCGAGATAAGATAATCCCAACTAAGAGTATCATAAGCCTTCGCAATGTCCACCTTGAAAATCATCGATTTTTTCTTCTTCCTTTTAAGAGTATTAATCACCTCATTCAAAATCATAGAACCGTCTAGAATCTGTCGATTCTTAATAAAAGCCGATTGCATCGGATCGATAATGTCATAAATAATCAAAGCAATGCGACAAGCTATGATTTTAGCTATGATCTTATACAAAATACCGATCAGACTAATTGGTCTAAAATCATTTACCACTAGAGGAGATTAGTTTCAGGAATTAACGTACTAAAAGAAGCGTTGCAACCAATGGGAATATCACCTTTATTAAAAAAATAATTAACGACCTCAAATATGTCATCCTTCATCAGGTTCCAATACCTCTTGATAAAACCAAACGTGAACCCATCCGGACCTGGCGATTTATCACTGCCACAGTCCCAAACAACATCTTTAATTTCTTCCAATGACACTATGGATTCCAATATTTCGAGCCGGTGTTGCGCAACCAACCTAAACCGATTCCTTCTAGCAGAATAAGGTATAAAAGTAACTTTAGTGACTTTTTGTGAGAAATGATTGAAGAATGTCTGCTTAACTGCCATCGGGTCCTCCACCCACAATCCATTCGATTTAATTCCCCGAACCGATAATTGCTTCCTTTTCTTGTTGAGAGTACCATGAAAAAATTTTGAGTTCTCGTCCCCATCTACACACCACTTAATGTAGAATTTTTGAATAAGATCATCCTTTTGTTCACGTTCCAATTTATGGATTTTATTAACAAGTTTCATTCGTTGTTCTCCCCCATGATGCAAACCTTGTCCCACATCTATGTTTAAATCCAAGCTCCTCAACTCTGCACTAAGAGAGGCGATAACCTCAATCCTAGACCTTCTCGCATTAACCCAAACTTTAATCGCACCTTTTAAGCTTTGCAGCTTATTTTTAAAATTGATCAATGTTGATGATGATCTTCTGTAATAGCCATTGGACCAGAATTCATAAACAACATTGTCAAAACCTTCTCCATGAAACCAAGAATGCTTGATCTTAAACGGGAGAGGACCATAGTCAGCTTTGAATCGATAGAGGAGTATAGGGTGATGATCAGATATAGTTCGATCTAAAGCCGCGGTCGTCATAGGGCTAAGGTGATTCCACGTTGAATCCACAATCAAAAATCTATCAAGTATGCTTCCTTTAGTACAAGATCTATCAACACGAGTAAATTTGTACCCTCCCAAAGGAACGCCTATCAGATTCCCGTTAGCAATAAAATCATTGAAATAAAAAGCGAACTGAACCTCTTAAAATTATTTCGAATAGAATTGAAGTCTCCAAAGATGATGTAATGTCCCGGATTACTAGACATAAACTCAATAATATAACGCCAAAGATTTTGTTTCCCTTCTTCATCTTGTGGAGCATACACGTTGACCATGTAAATATCAAGATGTACATCAAGCCATCGCCCCTCAACAATAAGAACATTTGGGTTCGATATAATTCTATGCTTGACAAAAGTGTACGGATTCCGAATCGAAACAATCCCTCCTAAGTGACCGCTCGAAGGAACAAAAGCATAATCAAATTAAGAGTTACCCCAAATAGATCGTAAAGAGAATAAGTTATCCGTCATCATAAATGTTTCCTAAAGCCCGACAAAATTAACCGTAAATTTATTAAGAATCTTACAAATTTTCCCTTTCTTCTTAGAATCTCATCCCAGTGTCCCACAAATATTCAAAGAAAGGATATTCATCGGTTCACATTGATCTCACTCATCCGATGTAATAAACGGTTAACTTCATTAAATGATGATGGCATTTCTAACCTAATGATACTACCAAGTTCTAACACCCGTAAAAAATTAGCTTCAAAAAACTTAAATCTCTTTGAGCATGTAGACTGCATTGATCCCCTTGTGTTGTTGCATTTAGTTAACCCCCCTTGAGCTTTTTTATTTCTCTTAATATTGCTTGCATACTCTGTGTATCCAGGTGGCCAAGAACTTTTAGTTGCTTCTGTTCCATCATTGACTGTGTTGTTAGACATAGCCTCATTTATCTCGGTTATGTTTGTACGTATACAGTAAAACCTCTATAAATTAATACTCGATAAATTAATAACCTCGATAAAATTAATAATTTGTTCAGTCCCAACTTGTGACCAGTACAAATTTGAACCCCAATCGATAAAATAATAAGATAATAATTTTTTTGAAACCCCAGTTTATATATATTAGTCACAACGAAACTATAAATTAATAATTACTAAAAAATTTCATATATATATAAAGGTCATACGTAATTGGAACTTGTACAAATTCAATTAGTTCAATTAAGGCCATATGTAATTGAAACTTATCCTAAAGAAACTAACTTTTTACTTATTCAAAAACATATAACTTGACAAATTCAATTATATTGTGAACGTGAATTCTTAAAATGTTAATTGGAACTTGTTTTTCTAATTTATTTTTTAATCATTAACTAGTATATATTGTAACTAGTACTTTGGACTTGAAAATTTGAAGGCTATACATAAAACTTTTTTAAATTAATAATTATTAATTTATCGATATAATAATATATTGCTAAATTAATAAAATATCACGGTCACAACATCATTAATTTATAGAGGTATTAATTTATAGAGGTTTTACTGTATTCTCATTTCCCATATTGCTGTTATCTATCCTCTGCTCGTTACTACTTCCTCCTTGACATTGGTTTGCTTGCTCCTTATTGAACTCAGTAGCCTTATTCTCTATAAGAACCAGTTGCTACATCACTTTATCCGTGTCACATTTAATCACAGTTACTTTATCTTTCTTTACCGAATTTGTACTCTGCTTCTCTAAAAGTCCTATCAAATTGAAGGGGTCATATTCACTTTGCTCTAGGAATGATTTGGACACCGGTTGCTCTCTACAATATTCCTCGAAAACTTTAGGGTCCAATGAAGTGTCTGATTTTGGTCCATCCGAACAATTTAACTCAGAGGACTCATATGATTCACTATCACCATCCAGCTCAAAATCAGGTGCCCAGTATGCAAATTCATTAATCAAAACATCATAATACTTCCCAATCACTTTTACACGAATGCCCTCCTGTATTTGACTCATGAGTTTAGTAAGAACACAAACTTTACCATGTGGTGGCTGGTTACGTTAGATGGCTAGATGCATATGACATTTTAACATAGAAAGATCGTACACGGAAGTTACCTTAACTACTTAAACGCACAAAGTTCTTGTTAAGCAATTACATTAAGATAGTTGAAAAATTAAAGAATACAATTTTTCATGTAATGTGTACAATCAATTGATACATCAACTTATATATCAATTGAGTTATCAACACCACAACTAATCACAAGTAATGATATTCTAAAAACCTCAATCAATGAAAACTACAATTAAAAAAACCCATTGTACAAACAAAGCAAGGTACTAAACACAAAAAAATAAACAAATAAAATAATAGTACAAACTAAGCAAAACTCCACCAAAGTTTTGTTATTGCGTATAATCCTTAAACAAACAAACAAATCGGTAAAGCTATTGTCAAAAAATGTATAAATGAAACAAATTATTGGCCGAAAAATTTAAATTACATTATACCCGCCACCGTGTCGCGCAAGTACCATGCTATTATATAAAAAACACACTTTTAATCAAAAGATAAAAGGCTACAATCTTAGCAACTAATTTTTTAATCAAAATAAAAAATACAGTTACATCCTTTTTTTAAGAATTGAATATCTCTTAAACCGTTGATCGTTAAGTAAAACTAATTACACTATCATGTTGAGCATAAAATTATCTTTCATTAGAGTGACACTTCTATATATACTTTCGCCAAACTTTATTTGATTTTTTATGTAACTGTCGAAATTTACGTCCAGAACATGTGATTTGTAGTTTAAAAAATGACATTTGATTTATGATTTGAACTTTAAAACTCACGTCACAAATCACACGTATCGTGTAATATTTAATGCCCGTAAAAAAACAAATTTTTCCCGAAAGTATACTCTAGTGCTCGTGTATTGAAAGAAAAAAATTCTCGTAGCAATGGTGTAATTTTTGTCGTTTAGCTATTTACTCTATTTGTAAGATATTTTGTTTTCTTAAAAAAAGTTGAGATATGAGTTTTGAAATTTTGGTTAATAAATGAGTGACTATTATTGCGTCATATTATCTTTGTTGAACTCACCCCAGCTTGCTTGAACCCAAGGGTGTAGCTATCTGGAGGGTAAGGTGGGCCATGGCCCACCCACAAAGTTCTAATAATTAGCATATGTGTTGTAGTTCAAAGCCGAATTCACTATCATATATTAACATTTGATCCACCTACAAACTAGATATCTCTTTATTAGTTCACGTACTTAGTCTCTCATCCATCCATCAATCCATATTCAGTCCTAGAGCCAAGAATTTTGGTTTAGATTCATTTTTAGATGATTTTGGTTATGCAAATGAACATCGTGTGCAACCAAAACGTTGAATGAACAAATATTTTTTACATAGTTATATATTATACTCTGTAATCTTTTGTTTCCTTTCTAACATGCCGGTATTTTTTTAAATTTTTTGGCCCCCATTGAAAAGAATTCTTTGCTACGCCCCTGCTTGAACCTCCATTTTTTTGTCATCATTTATAAGATATACATTTCATGTCAATATCACTTATCAATATCTACACTGCTACACATTACATGAAAAAAATCCAATTAAACACAGGTTACATTTCGACACAAAAGATAAAGTCGTCACTAGTTCTGTATATTGACGCAACTAGGGTCGTCACTCTTTTTCATAATAGGGCAGTCGCTAATCCTGAGTAGAGACTAAATGCAAATAATCAGTCAGTAGCAAGTGACAAACCAAAGTCGTCACTAATCAGAAAATATAGGTCATCAACAATTTATTTGTCTTTTTGGTTTTTGGTATATGTTCATTCAATCATTCTCATTATCTATCACACCTGCTCAATATGTATTTGAAATCTAAAGTCCGAATGAGACATATCTAGTTTAACGATCCAAATTAGTTGTTATTAATGTGACAATGAATAAAACACAATTAGCTGTTTAACAATGAATAAGAACATTCTTAATATGATAATTACTTTGAAACCTCCTGTTTCTTTCATAAAAAACGTTAGATTTTTTTATGAAGGATGCTGCTAAAGTAAGTTGTATATTAAAGAATTCAATCGGTATCTTATGCTACAAAGTAAATTATTGTGACTATTTTCTGTAATACTAATTGAAATATTGAATTGTCTCCATTACTATTACATCTATTGGAATAATGTTGGTGATTTTAGTGTCATCAATTATTTTGTGTAATGGTGATTTACCCGAGACCAAAAGGATTTCAAGTTAGGTTATAATACGAGTTCGGAGGTGTGGAGTACACGCTTATATAAACTATTAACTTGATTTCAAGTACAATAATGGTAAAGGTTGTGAATGTATATCAAGGAGTAAAGACCTTGGATGTTTTCTATAGTGACAGAAATTATTCGTCACAATAGTGTTGCAATGGTTCTAAAAGATATGGTAATTCGTGTTAGTGACAGAAAATGGTCGTCACTAATGGACATATGTCTTCAATGGGCTGCAGTTAGTGACAGTTTTAACTGTCACAAATTTGTAGTAGAAAGTAATTGAAGAGTTGTAACCATTTATTAAAAGGCGTGACTTTTCACCAAAAGACACAATGTTTCCCAACCACCATTTTGTTTATGATATATAAACACAAGTTCGGTCTTTCATAAAAAAGATGAATAATCATTACAACATATACATCAAATTCTTCATGTTTTGCTCTCTTTCTTTTGCTTAGAATTTGAGTGTTCATTCTTGTCTTATCTCTATACAAATTTCTTGTAACCCAAGGCAATTAATAGGGTAGAAATATTATATCAAGAAAGTAAACTTTTACACGATTTAAGAATTTATCCGGGCAATCATTTGATTATCAAGACCCTTGATACCAACAAATAATTGGGTCCCTTTTATATATAGAAGAGATCTTATATTGGTTGGTACTAAAAAGGCTACAATATGGTTTTGAAGTTGCATTGTTAGCATTATTTTTTTTCCATTTTTGTTTATCTTACATATGGAAAACATATTATACCATATTCGATAAGATCTCGTACTCTCATTATAAATATAAACATAAATTATGAACGGAGGTTTTGTAAAATTTCGTAACCCCTTATAGAATGTTAAAAACACATAGAGCACCAGCCATTGGTGTCGATCTTGGAACAACTTATTCATGTGTTTCTGTTTGGCAACACAAACGTGTTGAGATCATACCCAATGATCAAGGTAACCGGATCACCCCGTCGTGCGTTGCTTTTAATGACACTGAACGTTTCGTGGGCGATGCTGCAAAAAACCAGGCTGCTTGTAATCCTACAAACACCATCTTCGGTAAGTCACTTTTTTTGTCCTCATTCATTGTTAATTGATTTATACTTGTTTATATATTAACATGTACAAGTTAAACATATATAAACAGATGTTAAGTGATTGATTGGAAGAAAAGCAAGTGATGAAACTGTTAAAGAAGACATGAAGTTATGGCCTTTTAAGGTCGTGGCTGGGAACGATGACTGTTGTTCGGCCTTCGATCACAGCTTCTGTTATGGGGCTGTTTGGGACAGGTTTGTTGCGACAGAAAAGTGCAGAAAATATAAACATAATTATCAAAACGGTAAAAACTGAATTGTATTGATATGTATTGGAATTGAATGTTTACAGAAAACCTAAACCTATTTATACTTGTTGAATCGGTGCCAATGAAGGCAGTTGTGTCGATTCCTAAACGGTATAATTGATATAACCGTTGTAACCTATTTACCCTAAAACGACCCATTAAAACCCAGCCCATAACCCAATATTTTACAGGCTTTACAGACTTTAAATATAAATACATATTTAACTATATTAACATATACTAACTTAAACATACTACTAAGTTTCTGGTTTTTGTCATTTACATCCAACATTCCCCCCTAATGACAAAAATCAGATCTTCCTTTATTCTTTCTTTCTTGACGAGACTTCACAGCAATGTAGGTTCGGTGTCAGTGTCGTAGATGAGATGCGACTCTTCCTGCTTGTTGTATTTCCATTTCGTGCATTCTTTCGCAAAGTGTCCATGCTTGCCACATTTATAACATCTGAGCATGCTTTTGTCTTTAGTTCCTTGACTCGTATTCGAATTATTCTTCCATTTCATGCTTTCCTTGCCTTCATTTTTGAAATCTTTACCTCGCCATTTACCATAAGTTTTGTTGTTTGAACTTGCCATGAGAAGCTTGTCTTGATCATTTGCCTCTAGTATGTCTTGACTTTTAATTCGTTCTTCATAGGCTGTTAACCTTCCAATGGCTTCTTCAAACGACATTTCGTCTAGGTCTTGATATTGTTCTATAGTTGCCACGATCGGTAAAAACTTCTTTGGAACAGAGTTAAGTAGTTTCCTTACTAGCACCTTATTTTCCAAGGTTTCACCAAGTCCTCTAAACTTGGCCTTTATACTACTTAACTTTCCTCCATAGTCACATACTTTTTCGTTTGGTTTTATCCTTAGCTTCTCTAGTTCACTTCTCAATGTTTGTAGTCGTGCCTTTTGAACGAGATCAGCTCCCAAATGCTTGACTTTGATTGAGTCCCATACTTCCTTTGCAGTTGAGTATTGTGCAACTTGCATTAAAACATCTTCTGGCAGTGATTGGAAGATTATTACCTTTGATGTGTTTTCTTTCTTCTCATTTGTTGCTATTCCGTCTTTCGCAACTATCATTTCCCATATGCCATATGCCTTCAATATTGTCTCCATCATCAATGCCCATGTCGTGTAGTTTGTTTCAGTCAATTTTGGACATTGTAGTGAAACATTTCCTAGTTCTCGAACTGATGTATTGTTCGATGTGTTAGCATTCTTGTCTCCTTCTACCATGCTTGCTTGCTTGCTTATAATCAGAACCGAGATGGTTTCTGGTTTTCTTGCTCTTGTGTTTGATCAAAAGATCAAAACCCTTACTTGCTACTGGCCAAATTTATTAACCAGGTTTTCTTGCTATTTGAACCAAAAAAAGGCTCTAATCTTGCTATTTGAATCTTAAGGTTCGGAGCTTGCTATGAACCTAAGGATTCGGTTTATCTTGCTATGAATCACTAGGATTCGGTTTAACTTGCTATGAACCACAAAGGGTTCGGTTTGACTTGCTATGAACCACAAAGGGTTCGGTTTGACTTGCTATGAACCACAAAGGGTTCGGGTTATCTTGCTATGAACCACAAAGGGTTCGGGTTATCTTGCTATTTGATGAAAACGAATTTTGAAGAATTCGCTTGTCTTGCTATGAATCTAAAAGGAAAATCGGTCTTTGCTATTCTAATCAATCGGGGTTTTTCGCTAATGGGGATTTCTATCTTACTAACAAAATATTTCTTAATTTATATGGTGTATTAGAAAAGTAAGAGAAAATTGAAAGAATTGAAAGAAAAACCGGTTGATTAGTAAAACCTGGAAACGTGCGTTTCGTTCACAGATTCAAGATGCTTTCCTGATTCGTGGTTCCAAAACAACTTCCTTCTGATCAATTTACGCGTTGTGTTTCTTCTTTGTGCAATAAAAGCAAAAAATTCGATCCCTTCTTTCTTTCTTGTTGCAAATCGATGGCCTACTCTTCCTCGTTCTTTCTTGGATGATTTTTGCTCTGATACCACTGTTGTTCGGCCTTCGATCACAGCTTCTGTTATGGGGCTGTTTGGGACAGGTTTGTTGCGACAGAAAAGTGCATAAAATATAAACAGAATTATCAAAACAGTAAAAACTGAATTGTATTGATATGTATTGAAATTGAATGTTTACAGAAAACCTAAACCTATTTATACTTCTTGAATCGGTGCCAATGAAGGCAGTTGTGTCGATTCCTAAACGGTATAATTGATATAACCGTTGTAACCTATTTACCCTAAAACGACACATTAAAACCCAGCCCATAACCCAATATTTTACAGGCTTTACAGACTTTAAATATAAATACATATTTAACTATATTAACATATACTAACTTAAACATACTACTAAGTTTCTGGTTTTTGTCATTTACATCCAACAATGACAAGCCTAAGATTGTGGTCACATACAAAGGTGAAAAGAAGGAATTTGGTGCGAGAGAGATTTCGTCTATGGTCTTAGCAAAGATGAAAGAAATCGCTCAAAAGTATCTTGCATTGACGGTTGAAAAGGCTGTGATAAATGTTCCTGCATATTTTAATGATTCACAACGTCAGTCAACAAAGGATGTTGCAACGGTTGCTGGACTTGAAGTCGTGCGTATGATTAATGAACCAACAGCGGCTGCAATTGCTTATGTTCTTGACAAGAGAGCTGGTGTAGATGGCAAGAAGAATGTGTTAGTTTTTGATTTGGGTGGAGGTACTTTTGATGTTTCTATTCTCATAATTGATGAAAAGGGAATCATCGAGGTTAAAGCTACAGGTGGCGACACGCATTTGGGAGGTGAAGACTTCGATAACAGAATGGTGAATCATTTTGTTCAAGAATTTAAAAGAAAAAACCAACAGGACATTAGTAACAACATAAAAGCTTTAGGTAGGTTAAGGGTTCAATGTGAGAGAGCAAAGAGGATTATTTCAGCCTGTATTCAGACGACATTAGACATTGATTGCTTGTTTAACGGTATAGATTTTTCTACAAAGTTTACGCAAGCAAAGTTTGAGGAGGTCAATCTTGACTTGTTCAAGAAGTGCATGGAGCATGTGGAGATGTGTTTGAGAGATGCGAATATGAGTAAAGATAGCATTGATGAAGTGGTTCTTGTTGGCGGATCTACCAGGATTCCTAAAGTACAAGAATTGTTGCAGGAGTTGTTCAATGGAAAAATACTCTGCCAACTGTTGAAACCTGACGAGGCTGTTGCACATGGTGCTGGAATTTTAGCTGCAAATTTAAGCGGCATGGGCGATGAAGCAACAAAGTCTTTGGTGCTAATTGATGTAACTCCTTTGTCACTTGGTGTGGGGTTGAATGGAGATTTGATGCGTGTGGTAATTCCAAGAAATTCCCCTATACCAATAAAAAAAGAATATGTGGTCCGTACCATTAAAGACAATCAAACGTCAATAGGTGTTCTCGTGTATCAAGGTGAGAGATCCAAGGCTTCACAAAACTATTTATTGGGAAACCTTACACTGGGGGCCTTCCTCGTGCTTTGCGAGGGGAAGTTAAGGTAACCTTATGCTATGAGATAGATGTTAATGGGATCTTGAATGTCTCAGCCAGAGAAACAACTAGTGGCAAGAGCAATGCAGTCAGGATCACAAACACTGGTAGTGTGTCAACAAATGAGATCGAGAAGATGATTAAAGATGCTGAGCGATATAAGATTGAGGATGAAGCACACCTGAACAAGGTGAACGCTCATAGAGATTTAGTAACTTATATTTGTAACTTAAGAGCCAAGATTAAGGATAACGATGTCCAATTGAAGCTTAGGTCAAGGATGTGGTTCCCTGCACTAAGCATGAAAGGCATAGAGCATCGAATTGAGAAAGCTCTTAAGTGGCTTGATGAAAATCCTAATGCTGAAATTGATAAGTTGAAGAAAAAGGAAGTGGAGCTCAAGAATTTTGGCAAACTCAATAAGTTGGACATTGCATTGACCTAATAAGTGACAGACAATGCACTATCTCGTTGTTACTGTCTATGAAACTATGCAATATATGCTTACTATCAGTTACATTGCTTTAAATTTTTTAGGGGCATTTACATATATCCCCACATACACACCCATATTTACATATTTCCCGAAACAGTGCTTTAACAGGCTTGTACATCATGCATAAAAAACTTGTGTTTGGGAAAATATGTAAATATAGGTGTGTATGTGGGGATATATGAAAATCCCCCAATTTTTTAATACACATACTTATGTGGGAAAATCATGTTTATTTGGTACTAGTATTATTTACTTATGAATTTTTTCTGGGGGGAATTGCATATATGTTCCTGCAAAAGCTCAAAAGGGGATATCTTGGCTACAATTTTTGTAGCCAATTAGCTATAATCCTACACAAAAATACACAAATAATAAATCAGGAACCCACAAAAATGAATCAGGGACCCACAGTTTTTAGCACAATATTGTAGCTAATTAGCTACAATTAATTGTAGCTAATATATTCCCCCAATATAAACTTATAATTACATATATATATATATATCCTTCTTAAACCTCAAATATGTCATATATATCCAAATAACTATTAATTTAGATTTGCAACTCTAGAATACATTACAATTATAATTATATAAAAATAATATTTTTTTAAATTTATTTTTTATTTATTTATAAACTTGTTGGCAGTAGTATATACGCTTTCATTGTAAACATATTTTATATGTAATGTATAATATATAACAATCATGATATATTCAATGACTTTATTTCATGTATTCGTATTATACATGAGATAAGGTGAATTTTTTCGTAAGGTTAAACATTGTCTTGAGATAGCGTTTTTGGTCATCTAGCTCATTTGAACCTCGGGACATCTTAAAACAAATGTGGTTGTTTCAGTTTCAAACTTATAATTTTCATAAATTAGAGTTTAAAATTATATTAAATAATTATTTTGATATATATGATATATTAAAGGTTTAGAAGGATATATATGTAATTATAAAGGTTTAAAAGGATTTATATGCAATTATTAAGTTAAGTTAGATATATATGCAATTTTTAAGCTTTTGAAAGAATATATATGCAATTATAAGTTTAAGCTGGATATATACGCAATTTTAAGCTTTTGCAGGAATATATATGCAATTCTCCCATTTTTGTTGCTTGTTTGAGATATAATGGTACGAGCCAAAATAGTACTACCCCCGTCTCATATTAAGTGTCCACAATGGAATCTTTGGATGTCCCAAATTAAGTGTCCATATTATATTTCAACCTATGAGATGAGACTTTAGTGAGTAAAAATGATAGTATTTGATTGGTGGAGAGTATAGTTAGTGGAATTTTCTAAAACTTTGTGCATGATGTAAGCGGACACTTAATATGGGACGGAGGAAGTACTACTCAAACCTTCACGCTCTTTGAACATTTGGTACTTAGCTGTTGCTTTCTTTTAAGCAAATTTTTTTATCATATTATAGGAATGCAATTAGCAAATTCTCACAAAGCCCATTAACTAACAGAGCCCGTAAATGTCCATTGGCTTTCTTGTTTATTCTTTTTTGCATTATTACAAATCACTACATTCATTAATTTGATAGAGGAATTTTCAAATGTTCAAAGGGATAAATCTCCACTATTCATATAGTTTGATCTAATGGTGGGGATAAACCTAAGATTTAATATGGAAACTTAAATCAATGTTTTTTTTTCTTCTTTTTCTTTGTCTTATTGTCTTTCTTATTTATTAACATTTTTTTTTTCTTTTTTTTTTTTGGAATTCATGTTTTATTTTAAATTCATGTTTTTTTTTTAATTTTAAATTCACTTTTTTTTTATTCAAGTTTTTTTTTTTCGTTTTCATACGTTTTCATCTGTATTCATACGTTTTCGTTCGTTTTATACGTTTTCGTCCGTGTTCATATGTTTTCGTCCATTTTTTTACGTTTTCGTCTGATTTCATACGTTTTCGTCTGTTTTCATCCTTTTTCAGCGTTTACATCCGTTTTCGGACGTTTTCGTCATTTTCCGACGCAGATGCGCTTTCATACGTTTTCGTTTTTGACGTTTTGTCCGTTTTCATCCGTTTTCTTACGCTCGCCTATTTACGTCTGTTTTCAAACGTTTTCGTCTGTTTTCTTACGTTTTCATTTGTTTTCATACGTTTTTGTCCATTTTCTTACGTTTTCATACGTTTTCGACCGTTTTCATCCATTTTCTTTCGTTTTCGTCCATTTTTCATACGTTTCCAGACGTGTTTTTACGCTTTCATACGTTTTCGTCTGTTTTCTTACGTTTTCGTCCTTTTTCTTACGTTTTCGGCTATTTTCATACGTTTTTGTCTGTTTTTTAGGTTTTCATGTATTTTCGTCCGTTTTTAGACGTTTTCATCTATATTTTTACGTTTTCATGTATTTTTGTCCGTTTTTATACGTTTTTCAGACGTTTTCATACGTTGTCATCCATTTTTTTACGTTTTCATCCATTTTTAGATGTTTTCGTCTGTTTTCAAACGTTTTCATCCGTTTTTATACGTTTTCGTCCGTTTTCATCCATTTTTATACGTTTTTGTCCATTTTAAGACTTTTTTGTCCATTTTTATACGTTTTTCATTTGATTTTATACGGTTTTGTCCGTTTTCATTTTGATATTTGTAAGTGACACTTATTTATCTCTTGTGATATAACACTATAAGGAAGATGAAAAGTATTACATTCTTCATCATGTATGTGTTATCAGTTATGATACTCAACTAAGAATCAACACAAAAATCTTCCTAAATATTTTCAAAAATACAAATAAGAAAAATGAACAGAATCAACACAGTAAGATAATAAGTGATGTTTATTATCATTTCTTTCATATATACTTGGTAAAGTACTAAATTCTTATCACATTTGGTATGAATTTAATATTTCATATTCTTAGTTGAGTATCACAACTGATAACATATACATGATGAAGAGTGTAATACTCTTCATCTTTCTTACAGTGTTATATCACAAGAGATAAATAAGTGTCACTTAAAAATATCAAAATGAATAAAAAGGAAGCAAACTATGAAAATAGAGACTTGACATATTCTCAAAATCAAACAATTGTTGCATTAAATTAGCATTTTTTTGAACAAAATAAGAATTCACCTAAAGAGACTTTAACCCATTTATTTCTACTAAGAGTATAATATCACAAGTGATAGATAACATTGGTTGCATTAAAAAAGATAGGCGCTTGTCAATTGCGATAAAAGGCACAAAAAATATCTTGTAACTGAAAATTATAAAAATATTAAAAAACATATAGGTGATAATATATAAAAATATACAAAGCAATGAAATATCTCAGGTGATATTAAAGTTTAAAAAACATACTTGTTTGTTTATGAAATATCACAAGTGATATTAGACTTTAACTTTTTTTTTAATAAAATATCACAATTGATATTAGACATGTAATATAATAAAGTTTAATAATAAGCATGAAAACGTATGAAAGTAGACGAAAACGTATAAAAACTGCAAAAAACGGACGAAAACGTATGAAAACCGACAAAAACGTATAAAAACGAATGAAAAGCGTATAAAATGTACCAAAAAGGAAAAAGCGTCTGAATACGGACGAAAACGTATAAAAACGGATGAAAATAGACGAAAATGTATAAAAACGGATGAAAACGTCTGAAAACAGACGAAAACGTCTAAAAAAGGACGAAAACGTAAAAAAACGGACGAAAGCGTATATAAACCTATGAAAACATAAGAAAACAGACAAAACGTAAGAAAACAGACGAAAACGTATTAAAACAGACGAAACGTAAGAAAACAGACGAAAAGGTATGAAAACGGACAAAAACGTAAGAAAACGAACGAAAACGTAAGAAAACGAACGAAAACATAGGAAAACGGATGAAAATGTAAGAAAACAGGCGAAAACGTAAGAAAACAGACGAACACGTATGAAAACAAACAAAAACGTAAAAAAACGGACGAAAACGTATGAAAACAGACAAAAACGGACGAGAACGGACAAAAACGTAAGAAAACAGACGAAAACGTAAGAAAACGAACGAAAATGTAAGAAAACAGACAAAAATATATGCAAACGGACGAAAATGTAAGAAAACAGACAAAAACGTATGAAAACAGACGAAAACGTAAGAAAATAGACGAAAACGTATGTAAACGGACGAAAACGTAAGAAAACGGACAAAAACGTAAGAAAACGGACGAAAACGTAAGAAAACAGGCAAAAACGTAACAAGACTGACGAAAACGTAACAAAACGGACGAAAACGTAAGAAACCAGACGAACACGTATGAAAACGGACGAAAACGTAAGAAAACGGACGAAAACGTATGAAAACAGACGAAAACGTATAAAAAGCGGAAAAAACGGACAAAAACGTAAGAAACTGACGAAAACGAAAAAACAAAAAAAAACGTGAAATTAAAAAAAGTGATTAAAAAAAGACAATTAATGAGAAAATAAATAAGAAAGATAAAAAGAAAAAGACAAGAAAAAAACATGGACTTAGGTTTAGACATATTAAATCTTAGATTAATCACCACCATTAGTTCAAATTAGATGAAATGTGAGGATTTACCCTTTAGTATGCAAGGATTTTTGAGTATGCAAAATAAAGTGCATCTGATTTGATAATCTCAAAATTTTGCATTGCATAGTTATCGCATAAATGTTATAACATTGGTGTATCATTATTGTAGAGTCTGGTGCATCCTAGTATAAAAATCGCACTTACAGAATTTGTAGTATGATTTATAGAAAACAGTGCACCATCATTAGAGATTAGGTGCAGCATGAATTCTAAAGATATTCGGAAAGAAGAAAAAAAATTCCGCACACTATTAAGTGGCCGTTTAGTTGGTGAAAAATTTTCTTGTTTTTTCGTTTCTAAATTCTTCTCTAAAGGAAATTGAGAATTTTAAAAACCCGGTTAGATGAAATCATATTTTTTCATTTTAAAAAAATGAAAATATGTTTAGATTGCACTCTTTTCAAACATTTTTTTCTTTTTTATATCAACTTTTTTCCCATATCGGATCTTTGTACGTTTTTATCCATTTTATACGTTTTTTACGGTTTTATACTTTTCTTCCGTTTTTTCTGTTTTTGTACGTTATCATTCGTTTTTATCCATTTTTATACGTTTCATCCGATTTTATTACGTTTTACACGCTTTTAAACTCTGTTCATCAATTCTCATTCGGTTTCTTCCGTTTTGTACGCTTCTGTATGTTTTTATACGTTTTCGTCCGTTTTTATACATTTTAATTTGTTTTCGTCTGTTTGTATACGTTTTCGACCTTACTTTCTTTGTTTTTGTCTATTGTTTATGTTTTCGTCTGTTTTTTTATGTTTTCATCCATTTTTTTAACGTTTTCGTCTGTTTTTTACATTTTCTTCTGTTTTTAACGTTTTTGTCTGTTTTTACGCTTTACTGCATTTTTTACGTGTTCGTCTATTTTTTAACTTTTTCGTCCATTTTCATCCGTAAGATAAATAAGAAAACGTACAAAAATTACAAAATTATATGAAAATGGTCGAAAACATAAAAAATGATGAAAACGTAAAAAACGGACGCAAAAGTAAAAAATTGACGAAAACATAAGAAAACAGATGAAAACGTAAAAAAAATAGACTAAAACGTAAAAAAACGGACGACAGCGTAAATAAACGGATGAAAATGTAAAAACCGGATGAAAACCTAAAAAAGACGAAAACGTAAAAAACGGACGAAAACCTTAAAATGACGAAAACGTAAAAAAAGGACGAAAACGTAAAAATCAGATGAAAACGTAAAGTAACAGACGAAAGCGTAAAAAATTAGACGAAAACGTAAATAAAAGACGAAAACGTAAAAAAAGCGGACGAAAACGTAAAAAACAGACGAAAACGTAAAAAAAAACATAAGAAATCGTAAAAAAATAGACGAAAACGTAAAATAACATATTAAAGCGTAAAATAACATATTAAAGCGTAAAATAACATACGAAAACGTAAAATCGTATGAAAGCGTAAAATAACAGACAAAAACGTAAAAACGGATGAAAATGTAAAAAAACATACGGAAACATAAAAAAACAGAAGAAAACGTAAAAGAATCGACGAAAACGTAAAAAACCGGATGAAAATGTAAAAAACAAAAGAAAACGTAAAAATCAGACGAAAACGTAAAATAACATACGAAACGTAAAAAACGGATGAAAACGTAAAAAATCAGACGAAAACGTAAAAAATAGACAAAAACGTAAGATAAATGGACGAAACGTAAAAAATGGATGAAAATGTAAAAAAACAGACGAAAACGTAAAATAACGGACGAAAACGTAAAATAACTGACGAAAACGTAAAAAACGAAGGAAAGCGTAAAAAAAACTGACGAAAGCATACAAAAACGGACGAAAACATAAAAAAACGGAGGAAAACAGACGAAACGTAAAAAAACGGACGATAATGTAAAAAACAGACGAAAACGTAAAAAAACATATGAAAATGTAACAAATGGACGAAAACGTAAAAAAACGGACGAAAACGTAAAAAACAGACGAAAACGTAAAACAATAGACGAAAACATAAAAAAGGATGAAAACGTAAAAAGGACAAAAAACGTAAGAAAACGGACGATACGTAAGAAAACGAATGATAACGTTAGGAAACGTAAAAAACGGATGAAAACGGTTAAAACGGATGAAAACGTATTAAAACGAATGTATAAAATGAAAAAAGTGAGAAGAGTAGAATGGGCTTTTCAAATTTGTAGTTAAAATTTAGAAAATCAGAATTTCACATTTTTTGAAAATTGTTGGAAAAAAATATAACTAAACGTATTTTCAATTTTTCCCTTTTCATATGAAAAATTTCCTGAAAAACTGAGAAATTTTTCACCAACTAAGGTGCCGTTTAGTTGGATAGAAATACTCCATTTTTCCAGAAAATTTTTCATATGAAAAGGGAAAAACTGAAAATCCGTTTAGTCGCACTTTTTTCCAATAATTTTCAAAAAATATGAAATTCTCCTTTTCCAATTTGTAATAGAAAAAAGTATTATATTTAGTTTCTAAAATGTTGAAACAAGGCGATCTCACGACCTTTTAAAGCATCAGTTACCATGACATGCTACCAATTTAATTACTAAAAAAAAAGTCCTTCCCTAACCTTCCATGCTTGTGCAATCACACAAGGGCAAAGCCATAAAATTTTGTTCAAAAAAGCACACTTTAATACATTTTAAAAATACACTATAAATTGGTTATTAAGAGGGGCAAATTAAAAGAAAAACCAAATATTTTAAAAATTTACATTACAATTTTTTTTGCTAGGGGGTACGTGCCCCTCCTGTCTCCGCCCATGAACACACACACATTAAATACCAAACGCACACACCAAACATAAACACTACAGAAACAAAATATAAACCCACCACAAAAACCATTAAATCTAAAAAAAAGGAAAAGTTGGTTTTGGCGTACGTCATGGGCATGGCACCGTTGATGGTGTAAACGACCACTGGTGTCATGCGCCGCCACAATGCCAACCACGTAGGCTTTGCGCAGCGTATACGCCATGGTACTTAACCCTCTTAGAGCGTCTAACGAAAAATCAATTTTTTATCTCAAATATTAATGTAGGCCTAGCCATGAAATAAATGAGACTCTCCACTTCAAGACTAGAAAGTCTCTCGCTGCGTTCCCGAGTTTTATTTTTGAAAGAAGGGAAAAAAATTGGGCAGAAAACAAAATAAGTTCGTGTTTCTGAGTTTTTTTTAGGATAAAAAAGGAGAGTAATTTTGGCTAAACTTCTCTCCAAAACTTTCTTATCAAAAGTGAGATAATTTGGAGAGAAGTTATATTAAGAAGCTTTAAATAAACAAAATTACTTAAATGACCTAATAAAAAACATAACTTTTATATATTACTAGGGTATAATTGTAAAATCATTTGATATCTTTTCTTTTATCTTATAACTCGGAAACATGATATACAAAAATTAATTTCATTCATCTCCTCTTCTATTCTGCCCATTTTTAACTCTTCTATTTTTTTCTTTCATTCCAAAATCTTGGGAATAGAGTGTAAAGATGTGATCCTTTACAAAGCAACCAAAATTAAAAAGGCTAGAAAGCCACTCACAATGTGACAAGTGTCCTCCACCCACTCCCTCATTTTTTTTATTAAATTCGGTTAGAGGGTATTTTTGTCATTTTAATCCGTTTTTCATATTCCACCCCAAATTTCAAACGCAAATAACTTTCAAACGACAAACTTTTACGAAAAACCAATTTCACCATAATTTTTAAAATCCGATTCTCTTTAATTTGGTATAAATCTTGATAAATATTTCGAACTTTTTTTTTTTACATATCAAATGGTTCTTGATTTTCTTGAATTTTTGGGCATTTTCGGCCTTATTTTTTACCCTCATAAACGTCGAATCGTGAAAAACTTAAAGCATGAAAGTTATAGATTTTTGTTCACTCTTTACCCAGAAATTTGAATCACTCAAATTCGATGTCATATGGGTAAGATATCACACGTTAAAGATGGTGTTTTACACATATTTGTTGCATACAAGGTGTTTGATGAAATGTCTAGCTTAGATTTTTAGTGTTAAAGTTGAGCTAAATACACTAATTTTTGTCCCACAATGCATCATTAATCATTTTATTAATGTAAGATTCAAAAAATGATGTTTTTTAATAGTTAATGTTTTTAACTATTAAACTGATGAACCAAACCAAACTATTTATAAAAAAACATAAAACCAAAACTGATGAACATAACCAAAACTGAAACTATGATTAATGAACCAAACTAAAACTGTTGAAAAAAAAGCATAGAACCAAAACTGATGAACCAAATCAAACATAGTTCATTAGTTTATTTTGGTTCATCAATCATAGTTTCAGCTTAACATGTTAGTGTTTGTTTTGTTTTGTTCATCAATTTATTTTGGTTCATCAATCATAGTTTTAGTTTTGGTTTGGTTCATCAGTTTTGGTTTGGTTCATTAATCATAGTTTCAATTTTGATTTGGTTCATCAGTTTTGGTTTTATGTTTTTTTTCAAAAGTTTTTGTTTAGTTCATCCATCATAGTTTCAGTTTTGGTTAGGTTCATCAGTTTTGGTTTTATGTTTTTTTTCAAACAGTTTTGGTTTGGTTCATCAGTTTTGACAACTGATGAACAATTTTTTTATTGATGAACAATAAAACTGATGAACAAATGAACATTGCGATTTTTTTTCTACAACTGATGAACAATTTTTTTATTGATGAACAATAAAACTGATGAACAACTCATTTTTTATGAAATAAAATTGATGAACAAAATTAAATAGAACTTATGAACAACTCGTTTTATTGATGAACAACACTTTTTATTGATGACCGATACCTTTTTTTTGTTATAAAACTGATGAACATCATGACTAATCGATGAACATTAATTTAACTAGAAATTAAAAAGACAACTTTATCTTTCAAATTAAAAAACAACATTTTAGTTATAACCAGTTTCAAAACTCCCATTCACAAACTCAAACTCAAACTCCTACACACATACAACCAAATCAAATTTGTTCCCGCCCATGTCAAATTTCATTTAAACCGAACACATACACCATCTTATCTTCATCATAGACTGAATTCTCGGTACTAATTTCATTCATTCCCTTTGTAATTTTTACTTCAAAGTTTTCGATTCACCAAAAATGTTGTTGGGTTTTCGATTCTAAGTTGTGTTTTAGGCTTAAATGTTGTACTTTGATGCTCGAAATTACTTGTTATGTGCTTATTCAACAATCGGCGACCACCAACAAATTTCACCATAAACACCACCAACACCCGCCGCCAGCACCACCATCTATAGACGCCACAACCACCACACCCATTACGGTCTCCATCTACAACAAACACCACCTACCGCCTCTTCCCTCTTCACCATCCGACCGGAACACCATCACCACCAACACCAAATTTATCATAAAGTTGATAATGTGAAATGATTGATGATGCCTGGAATTTGATGATATGATTATGCATAAAGTTGATAAGAAATGAAAATGGAGAACAGTTGATAATGGTGTAAAACCCGAGTCATATGTTGACTTTGTGCAAAATTACAAAAGCACCATCGTTAATATGTATCATCCTCGCTTTTTATAAGGGCCTTTGATCTAGTGGTAAAGAGATCCAATGGCTGTAATTACTTTTTAAACTTTTTAAACTTTGCAAATGATCCCCATCCATAGAGTGTAAGGCATTTTTTTTATTTGTATTAAAAGCTATTTTTACTTAATGTCCTTGACGTTCATTTATTTATTTAATGGTTGACTTAAGTAAATTTAGTTTCACGTGATGTAACTATTTTTATTAGGGGGCAGTTATTGATACGGTGGCTAGTATTTTATTCATACGGTGGCTATTTTTTTGTTTTTTTTTTTATTTTTATTTTTTATTTTTATTTTTATAATTTTGTTTATATCAAAAAGCTATAAACCTGAAAATGCGGAACTGTAAATATAAAGTTTAATAAGTCAAACGCTTAAAACTGTCAGAAATACGGAACAGAAACTGACAAAAAACTGTGTTGTACTGAAAAAAATGAATGACAAAGGGAATATTCCCTAAAAAATAGGGGCAGCCTAGGGGATAGCCCCCGTATGAATAGTGTATCCCTTTTTATTATTATTACTAATATTACGAGGATAAAAAACTGCGGAGACAAATCTTTGTAGTAATAACCATTTGTGACAATTGTTTTTGAAATAAGATAGGTGCATTAAAGATGCTCTTAATTGGTTAAAGTGTTTGAAGTCACTAGAGTAAACTTTTATTTAGTTATTTTTTTCACATTTTTCTAACTTTTGGGTGTAAAATTATAAGAGTAAAATCGCTATAATTTTTGTTCATGCCACTTCTTTTTTGTCATATTGAAATATTATCACATATATATTCCAACGACTTAAATTGGTAAAAACTTTTGACAATTATCATGGTAATGCGAGAGATATTGGATTCTAAGCTTACTCATTGCGAAAAACGATAAGTTAACACACCAATAAATTATGGAAACACAATTCATTTTATCTACAGTAAAACCTTTAAAAATTAATAGTGTCGGGACTAAGATATTTTATTAATTTAACGAGATATTATTATATTGATAAATTAATAATTTATTAATTTAAAGAGGTGTTACGTATGACCTTTAAGTTTTCAAGTCCAATATACTAGTTACAATATATAATAGTTAGAGATGAAAAATAAATTTAAAAAACAAGTTCCTATTAACATTTTATAAATTCACATTCACAAATTTATTGAATTTGTCAAGTTCATCTATACTACTTTATAATGCATTTAGGCCTTCTAAAATTAGAAGGCTTAAAAATTCAGACTTTTTTACTTGATTATTATGGAAAGAATGTCACTTCTCTAACTAAAAAATTAAGATAAGGAGCTTCAATAATTGAGTGACATGTGTCACTTCTCAAACTAAAAAATAACAAAAAGGGATGAGCTCTAACAAACTAAAATAAGGAGCTCCAATAATGTGACATTATGCACTTCTTAACTAATTAATCACATTTATTTTTAAATTTAAATATCTTTTAATTCGTTTAATTTTTTTATGATCTAATTTCACCATATTTTTTAAAATTTTGTGCTCTTTAATTCAACATCCATTTGGATATATTTTTATCAGTTTTTAATTTTTATATTTTTAGTAGGTTTATTTTATTTTTGTTAGTTTTTAATTCGTTTAATTGATGTATTTAATATATCTTTATTAATCATCCGGTACCCGCCGCCGCATTGCGCGGGTACCCATCTAGTTGTTTTTTAATAGGTAAAAAGTTAACTTTGTTGGGACAAATTTCAATTACGTATGACCTTAATTGAATTTGTATAAGGTCCAATTAAGTATATATATATGTGAATTTTTTAGTAATTATTAATTTATAGTTTCGTTGGGACCAATATATAACACTGGGGTTTCAAAAAAATTATTATCTTATTATTTTTATTATCGTATTATTTTATCGATTGGGGTCTAAATTTGTACTTATTATTTTAATAAAGATGAGAATAACACTATGCCATTGTGTTAATCTACTATTTTCATTTTGATTTTATTTCTATCTTAATTTTTCACTAACATAGATATATATCTTAATATAAATAAATAAATATAGAGGAGAGTTATTTTACATATCAAACTTCTCTTACATATCAAGGGACTCATCTCCGCCATACATTAAAAAATAAATTAATTGCTGAGATTAAAAACATTTTATTATTTCACATATTTTTTATAATTTAAATATCTCTTAAACCGTTAATCGTTAAGCGAAAATATTTACACCGTCGCGATGAGCATTTAATTATCTTTCTATAGACGGGCACTTTGATATACTTTCGAAAAAGGAAAAAAATCGTTTTTTTTTTCACGTTTTTTCGCCTTTTTTTTCATTTTTTTTACGTTACTGAAATTTGCATGAAAAAAATCATATATGATTAAACACTAAATTGAATATCACATGTGATATTAGTGTTAAATCATATATGATATGTAATATCATATATGATATGATATGTATATTCTTGTGATTTTACACCAATATCACATGTGATATTACATATCATATATGATTTAACACTAATATCATATGTGATACTCAAATTTGTGTTTTATCATATATGATTTTTTAATGCAAATTTTATTAACGTAAAAAAACGAAAAAACTTAAAAAAAAAAACGTGAAAAATACGGAAAAAAATATTGTTGTCGAAAGTATATCAAATTGCATATCTATAGAAAGATAATTAAATGTTCGTTGCAATGATATATTTTTTATCGCTTAACGATTAACGGCTTGAAAGATATTAATATTTGAAAAAAAATAATGAAAGTGGATTTTTTAAATTGTTGAGATTAATCATCCATTAGATTAAATAAAAATAAGGGCGGGGATTGATCGTAAATAATATTTTGCTCAAATGATCTTAAATAGTATTAATTCAAGACTATGGATCAAATGAGAAGAAAACTTAAAATAAGAAGAATGAGAAATACTTATAATCACGCATTTGAGATACATCGACTTGGATTAGATTCATCCTTAATCTTTTAGATGCACCATAATATATATTCTAGCAAAAAATTAGATGCATATACATATCTTAGATGCATTTCATCAAGTTAGACAAATCATATACAATTTTCGTCCTCTGCGGGTCAAATTTGTTGTTGACATTACTTTGCATCGTTTTCACTTCAAAATCACTTTCAAAACTAATTGAGATGCATCTAAATGAATAGAGATGCATCTAAATCAAATCGATGCATGTCAAATATGTGATTATAATTATTTCTCATCCTTCTCATTTTAAGTTTTCTTCTCACCTGATCCTTACCCGTTAATTCAAAGTATATTAAACAATGAGCCGATTGTTTTGGAAAGAAAGCGCAAACCCAAAAAGTAAGAAAGAAAGAAAGAAAGAAAGAAAGAAAGAAAGTAGATCTAAAATCATCTATCATTTGCACACAACCAGTTTGATAAAATGTCTCTTAAACATTTCCAACTTTAAACCAACACAAAAGTAACAAAAAATCATGAAGGAAAAAAGATCCAAACGAACCAAGTCTCGAGAACATGATTTCATCAGTAACTTATCTGACCCGGTTCTTCAGTTAATCCTTCAAGGTCTCCCAAACACCGAAGAAGTTGTTCGAACCAGCATTTTATCGAAACGATGGAGGTTTCTATGGACTTCAATCCCATTCTTTCCGTCTTTAAATATCGACTGCGAACGCGCACTAAAACCCTTACCTAAGAAAAAATTTAAAGACTTTGTAACTTGGTCTTTAGCTAACAATGCAACAGTAGATTTAGATAGTTTTCGTTTACGTTGTTTAGAAAACTACAAATTGTCTACTGTGAAAAAGTGGATTAAGGCGTCTGTAACGCGGAATGTGAAGTCACTTGAGTTAATGTTTTCCCCTAAGAATAAGTATTCAGCTATTAAATTTCCTAGTTTTTTGATAACGTGTGATTCGTTGGAGGTGTTAAGGTTGTCGTTGTATAGAAATGGTTTGCGATTGCCTGACGGTACAACTTTAAAGTTTCGTGCATTGAGGGTTGTTGAGCTAAACTGTGTTTATTTAGATTCAGTAGAAAAGATTGTCGGAATGAGTCCGTTGCTGGAGGAATTTAGTTTAATAGACTGTTTCGTACACAAAATTGAACCTATTTGTATTTCATCACCGAAGCTTAAGACACTGATAATTCGTGACTGTCAAAATACTTTTTATTCATTTAAGTTTCATCTATGTGGGTTTAAGGTTTCTTGCCCAGAACTCGTGTCGTTTGAGAGTGTTGGTCCTAGAGGTGAGTTAGTCCTTGAAAACTTGGTTAGCTTGAAGAAAGCTGTGATTCTCCCTCAAGACGAGATGCAGGAGAGAGTTTTATCTATTTTGGGGGATGACTTATGCGAGGTCTTGGCTTGGATTTCTCATGTGGAATCTTTATCACTCAATCTTTTTTACATTCAGGTATACTTATTCACTTACATGCATTTATGCAAGTGAAGACATGAATAGACGTGTATTTATGTTTTAATTAAGAACATTTGTAATAAGATATACAACATAAATCTTAGTAATGCGCTTAATTTGCCATCCGTTTTTGAAATTTATATATTTGTATTGGAATTGTAGATTATATCAACCCCAAGTTAGTTAATGTCTGTGTCACCTACTTTGCAGCATAAGCCTTTGAATTCGGCATGGTCAAACTTAACTTTTATTCTCCCATACTTGACTTTGACATGGTCTCATAAAGTGTCACTAGAGGCCATAGTATGTTTCAAAGGGGGTGTTTGGATAAGCTTTTTTCTGGGCTTATCGGCTGATTTGAATTTGGAAGAGCTCACAAGCCCACTTTTTTGGGCTTATGAGCGTATCTGAACTTATATAAGCTATAAGCTCATAAGCTGAAAAGATGAGCTTATGAGCTTTTCCAATTTCAAATAAGCCATAAGCCCATAAAGTAAGCTAATTCAAAGACCCCTTAATTAGATATCTCAATCTACTTTTTGTCTTTCTGAACTTGGTAGCTAGGAAAGAATATGATATTTTGAGATGTTTGAAAATATCATGTGCCTATGTGGACAGTTCTGAACGTTTGGTCTTTAGTCAGTGAAAATGAAAAGGGTGCAATAATTTTTCTGAATATAATTGTACCAAATTATAGTTAGCACCATACATAAAAGTCGTTCCATCTGTTTCCTCCTCCTTGATAGGAATCTGCAGTTTATTTTTTGATGTACCACTTGGTATGATTTGGCTCACAAACATTAATGATATCTGAGGTTATAATGAACATTCTAGCATCTGTCTATCATTCCGCTTTTTCATACCTTGATAGTTATTTGGTGGTTAATGGACTTTTCTTAACCGGCGTTCTTTAAGTTGGCAACCAATAGGCATGGAGTCCAACTATGAATATTTATTCTAAATGTATGCTTGCTGTCATTATGATAGGGCATTGATGCTGCTCATGATCATGAAGGAAATTTCCCTGCATGTTTTCCAAATCTGAAGACATTGGAGCTAACCACAACAATAGATGCCTTCGCCATGAATGTAATCATCCGGATTCTTAGATGTTCTCCGAATCTGGAGGCTCTCCATTTGATCATTCAAAAGGTACTCTTCCTCATCTCAAATTTAATTCATTTTGTTTGTATTATAATATCGAATCTTTATAGCTTACTCAAACATGTTATCCAGTGTACTTGTTATTTCTAGCTTTTTTAACATAGACATATAAAGGATACACAATCTCGAATAGATTTTGAGACAGAAAAACCCTGTATCATAGGCGAAAAATGGGTGGATTGGGTAATGGTTCGGATAAAAACGGGTATTTCAATTGTATGGGTCAAAGTGGGTCAGGTTGAGTTGCCTGCCAACACTTCTTTGTCCACTTTCAGAATTTGTTTATATTTTATACTTTAATGATGATGATTTACTATAGTTATTAATGGAACAATAATATTATTTTTTGTATGAAGGATTTAGGGGATTCTAATCATTTACACATTGAATCATTTTCACATTAACGTGGTCAAGTTTTCCATCTCTACATTTAAAACATAGACAACAACTTGAAACAAATTATATTTTTGGATGAAAAAAATTCGAACTTGGGATCCTAAGGTTTTCCTTTACAAGAGTGAATAACTCGAGTTAACATACGTGGGACAATAGATACAGTTTTAAAAATTCAAAACATCAGTTGGGGTTTCTTGCAACCTTGAGATGAATAACTAAATCCTGTTTTGATGTTCTAGGAATATTTAAGGCCGGAATACTGGAAGTTGGATGAAGTTGAACCAAGGGGAATCTTGATTAAGCATCTAAAAAGGGTTGAGTTTCTTGAATTGAATGGAGAAAAGCAGAAACTGCATATAGCTCGTTTATTATTGGAGCATGAAAACTCTTTAGAGGAACTGGTTTTTAGCTGGCATAACAAAGTCAAATATAATGAGAATTCAATAGAGATAATGAGTGAAGTGTCGAAATTCGACAAGGCTTCTCCGACTGTGAAACGTACAGCTCTTCTCAAGGTTTGATTACACAAGCTACGTGCTTAATACTAACTGATACATATGCAGCTTATGGGGCAACTAGATTATTTGTCTCATATAGGTGCATTTTGGATTTGGACTTTGCAATTTCCATGTATGTTTCAAATATATTTGATTAATACCTTGCATTTGTTTGTTTTTTCCTCTCTGGAAAATCGGGTCTCATTTAAATGCATTTTGTAGCTTGTTTGGCTAACCCACTCATTTGTATTTGAAAGGAAATTTTTACCAACTACACTACCTATCTCAGTATCTCACACATAATAACTCACATATGTCTACAACTAGCCTTGAACCCACGACCTCTTGGTTGATGGGCCACTCATATACCGGTATAGGCCAAAAGGCCTTTGGTTGATGGACTCGACCACTCATTTTGGAGTACTTTTTTGGTTTGTAAATTAAGGAACACATCTTCGGACACAATACATAATTAGAAAAGCTTGCAAAAGAATGTCTTTTTAACTGTCTAACTGGATTCTGGCATAACACAGAATTAGACAAAGCTTGCAAAATAATGCATGTGACCAATTTATACCTTCATGGTCTCTTTAAACAATTTAACAAAATATTTAGCTTTTCATCTTTTCTTCAGATATCACCACCGATGGTTATAGACTTATAGTATCTATTAGCGTATCAGGGCACTTCTGTGGGCAACTATTTCTGCTATGTTGGCCGATCTGTAGTTCTATACTACAATAAAGTTTGAAGGTGTTTGATATATTTAGTTTCTAATGGGATATGGCGATTAACTAGTTTTGGTACTTTGGGTATGCACTTGCGTACCTAAAGTTTATTTTTGTAAGTTTGCAGTCTAAACATATGATAATAATAATGCATAGCCTACATTGGATTCATACATTATTTAAGCCGATTTCAACATTCAATCCATGAGGGTGTTTGGGGTTGCTTATTGTTTCTGCTTTTAAATAAGTACTACGTACTTAATCTGCCTAAATATAAGCACCTTGGATAATAGTGTTTGAATTTGCTTATTTTGTAAAAATTAGAATAGTTCTTGAAAAAGTAATACAGTAGTTTGTTTAAAAATTTCCAGCAAATCTATGAATAAAAAGGTTATAAACCAGATATGAAGGTAAAAAGGAGAGTTAACGACGTTTTGGTCTATGTGGTTTGCTGAGTGTAACACTTTTAATCCATTAGTTTGAAAAGTATCGGGATTGGTCCAAAATGAAACACCCTTTACGGGTTTGGTCCATTTTTTCTAACACCGTTAATTTGAATGAAACAGTCAGCGAAAAAATGGACCAAGCCCGTAACGGGTGTTTCATTTTGGACCAAACCCCATACTTTTCACTTAAGCACTTTGAAATTATTGGAAACTGCTTATGTTATTTCAGAATATGCAGATAAGAAGTAGTTTGGATTCATGAAAGTTCTACTTGAAAATAAGCAGCATAGCAGGAAAAAAACAATCACACACACCCCCTTTTTAGCTGAATCTTGCAATATAATGATGCAAAGCAAGCATGCAGATCGTGATGGAATATTTCTAACTGATGTATATTTGCTTACTGCAGGATGAAGTTCTTTCAGATTCTTAACAAGGTCGAACTTGGCTTGGACTGTCAATCAAACCATTTTCACTTAGATTGGGTTCATTGCAGGGTTGAAGTTCATCAAACCATTGTCACCGTCTCTAGAACTAGTATTTTGTCCTACCCTTAATTAGATCTTTTCAAATAATTCGATACAAGAACTTCTAAGGAAGATTATATGTATGCAGTATTTCTGGATTTTATATGCTTGTTCAAAATATTAAGGTACATTTCAAGATAGTATTACTGAACCTTCATGCAGGATTGCAGTATTGGATACTAATTTATCTAATCCATGAAGGTCAAACATGAAAGTCAAAGTCAAACACGAAAAGTCAAATATATGTAAAGTGTAAAGTATAGGGTCCTAGTGTGTCAAAAACAAAGCCTATAACCGAATGACAGTTATTTTCGGTTATGGCAGTTATCTTAGAAACGTTATGTCGGTTAGTAAGGTGTCGGTTAGAAAAGTATAAATACCCAAAACCAAGTCTGTATTTGTAACGATTATCTATATCAAATAAAAGTCAATATTGCTTATTATTGTTATATACGATTGTTCATAGAAGATTAGACTAACAGTTGGCATCAGAGCCAAAAGGTTCAGGGAACCAGAGACAGAAAAGAAAGACAACGATTCAGGGAATCGTTTTAGAGAAAAAAAAACCAACGATTCAGGGAATCGTTCCAGAAAAAAAAGAAATTGATTCACAGGAATCAAACAAGTGATAGACACGATTTGTTCAAGTAAAGATCAAATCAGAAAAGAGAAGAGAAAGACGTACCCGGTTGTGCGAAACCACCGTCGGAGAAGAAGAGAAACCATACCACAAAGAACCATCATTACCGGAGAAGAAAATTGAAACACCGGTTAACCACCACTTGATTAAAAAGAAAAGTTAAAAGATATACAGTCAGAGATAGAAATTGATTTAAAGAGTAAATTAGAATTTTGGAAGTTTGAAATGCTTCAAGAGTTAGTGATTGAAAAACAAGAGTTTGAGACGAAAATAAGAAATAGAGAAATGACATTTGAGAAACAAATGCAGATAGAGTTAGAGAACCTCAAGAAGTTGAGAGATTGCACAAGCAAAGAGATGAAAGAGTTAAAGACAGTAAGAGAATTGTTTGAGAAAGAGAACCATGAAGTTGTTTCTAATGAGAAACATCTAGAAGAAGAAAGAGTTGACAAAGGCGAATGCAAGAAGCATCAAGAGATGCCATCAAGAGTTCCAAAGGAAAGCCAGATTGAGAAGGACATTAAATCATGCAACAAGAAAGTTGAACCAGAAGATCGTGATATAAGAAACAGATTATTGGAGATGCAAGATTATGAAATGATACAAATGAAGGAAGATAGTGACAAAGGAGACAAAGATGATCGAGATGAGATTGAAGACAAGGAAGAAAGAAGTCAAATCAAGGAGGAAGTTCAAAACATAGTTCGGGTTGAAGATCAATACAAAGAAAGTGGAAACAAGCCAAAGTTCAAAGATAAAGATGGTGGAGCTTGAAGATATCGAAGACATGGATTAATAAATTAGGGAGGAGTATTGGATACTAATTTATCTAATCCATGAAGGTCAAACATGAAAGTCAAAGTCAAACACGAAAAGTCAAATATATGTAAAGTGTAAAGTATAGGGTTCTAGTGTGTCAAAAACAAAGCCTATAACCGAATGACAGTTATTTTCGGTATGGCGTTATCTTAGAAACGTTATGTCGGTTAGTAAGGTGTCGGTTAGAAAAGTATAAATACCCAAAACCAAGTCTGTATTTGTAACGATTATCTATATCAAATAAAAGTCAATATTGCTTATTATTGTTATATACGATTGTTCATAGAAGATTAGACTAACATACAGGTCATGAAATTATCAAATCTAAGCAGCTGTAGGTATGGAACATTTGGTACTTAATTGTCTCCTTCTTTAGGATTATTCAATGTTGTAAGAGATAGGATTCGTTTTATTTATTCAATTAGAAAATATGTCATATATTTTCTTTGAAGAATTTTATGGGTTTTCAAAGAAAATCATCACGGTATTGGTTGGGTGAAATGGAATATTCTCAATAGCTTTGAAATGGGTTGGTAGGGGTGTCAGTAGGGTCGGGTTGACCTGACCCGAACCCGATAAGGCCTAATCGGGTCGGGTTAATCGGGTTAATAAAACTAG